>CM033469.1:251943663-252469645 GCA_019447015.1 Hymenochirus boettgeri | reverse complement strand
TCGGTCACTCATCTAACCAGCCATCGTAACAGTGGATAAGAAATTTAAGGTAAAGAAAGATAAGGAGGAGATAAAAAGATAAGGAGAATAACATTTGGCAACTGGCTTAAAGGGCACGTTCACCCTAAAGAAATGGTGTAGGGCACCCCTGTCCACTCCCAACCGCCAGATTACTAAAAAAAGAATCAGAACTCTACTTACAGCCCCACACCCCTGCGGCTCTCTACTTGCCGTAAATTGCAAACAGGGGCCGGACCGGCAACAAAGGGCTGTAAGTAGATTTCCGACTCTTTTATTTAGTAATCTGACATAGCTGTTGGGGGTGGGCAAGGGTAGCCTACAATACAGATAAAAGTTTTTATCCATGCTAGGGAGGGATCCAGAGGGAGGGGGAAAGGGCTGCCCTGCACATATCACAATCCCTCCAAGATAGAGGCAGAAACTGTTTGACAGGAAGACAACTCCTACTCTTCAGTTTCCTGGACTGAACCATAAGGAGTAGAGATGGGAGGTAAAGATTTTTTTAAACTTCACAATGTGTCCAGTAGTGGGTTACATTTTTGTTTGAGGAATGGAAATGCCCTTAAAGACCAAATGTTGTTCACTCTGTTGCTTTGCCTTCCTGTGTTCAGGAACAGTGTAGCAGGCACAGATCGGCACAGTAAGTTTACACTTTTAACTGTAATTGTGTGCATCCATTTCACTGTTTAGATACATGCAATCTTTAAAAAAAAAAATTCTACCTATTTGTGACTCTCCCATAAAATACAGGTGCCTTAAAAAAAAAATATTTTTTATAATTTAATGGTTTAACATATAGTTCTCCTCCCTTTCAGCTCGGCACTAATTCCTGCATTTAGTTATGGGATTACTTTCACTATACTTGAACTGTGCAGTTAGCAGTGCCAGATTTTTGTGACCAGCTGGATTGGGCCTCTTGATGTGTCACCCTGGCATTCTTGCTCTGACATCAAGCCCTGTCCCAGAGAGGACTTGAACCCAGGACTTTAGCTTTGCAAGGTATTAGTGCTAACCATCTTAAAAGGCATGTCCAGCATAAAAAAAACTTTTATAGTTGCGCATTTTCACAATATTTATCATTGCCAAGGATGCATCTGAAGGGACTTACTTGACCTGGCCCCATCACCGCTCTGCAGGCTCTTCTTCCTGGTAGTGGCTGTTATTTAAGGCACAATGTGATGTCACCCCAATTGCCTGACAACTGCGACCAGAAAGTAGAGCGGCTGTCAGCTCAGAGCCTCAGTGCTCCTGTTTTTGCTCAAAACAGGAGCAGGGGGCAGTGCCCAGGTGGCGAGGGTCAGGGTTAGGTAAGTCCCTTCAGAGGCATCTTTAACAATACTAAATGATGTGAAAATGACTATAAATTTTTTTTCTTTATGCTGGACATGCCCTTTAAAGTCTTGAAAATGTTAAATAAATTGGTTGGCATGACATATTTTAAATGCACCCAAGTGAGCTTAAAAGTTCCACATCCTGAATTTTAACCAACAACTATGTGGAGGGTTTTTAAATATCAGTTTAAAGCTTATCGCTACCTTTACTATGTGTGAAAAATTCATCTCTCATACACATATTACTAGTCGGCAATGTCATTAATATTAAAATCTTAACGGTTGATGGCCTGCTCAATCATAAAATAAAAATAAGTGTGCGTCCCTGTGTCCATGTGTGTTTGTCACTGCAGTTCCTATGGACTCACCACTAGAGGGAGAGTCTCTGCAGTTCCTATTGACTCACCACTAGAGGGAGAGTCTCTGCAGTTCCTATTGACTCACCACTATAGGGAGAGTGTCTGCAGTTCCTATTGACTCATCACTAGAGGGAGAGGGAGAAACACAGGAAACACACGGAGGGAGAACAGCAATTAAACAGACTGCGGGTAAGGTTGCTTGGGACAGGGGCCCCTGGATTTGGGACAGAGGGGCCCCTGGATTCGGGAAAAAGGGGCCCCTGGATTCGGGACAGAAGGGGGGCCCTGGATTCGGGACAGACGGGGGGCCCTGTATTCTGGAACAGGGGGCTGGATTTGGGACAGAGGGGGCCTCTGGATTTGGGACAGAGGGGCCCCTGGCCTTAGACAGAGGGGGGACTCTGGCCTTGGGACACTAAGAGAGTACTCTGGCCTTGGGACATGGATGAGGACTATGGCCATGGGACACTAAGGGGGCACTCTGTGCTTCTAGCGCCCGTTATTGTAGCGGGCTTAATGTCTAGTATTTGATATTGCTTTTAATGAGGTGCAACTGATCCTATAGCACATGAATATATAATTTACAGCCTCTAAAAAAATGTTTAATAAACTTACATTTTTTTTTCAAATTCAACCTTCTGTTAATATACTGTATTGTTCACAATTTATTTTTTCACCATTGCTTCACCGGCGTGTTCTGTTTGATGTGCAGATCCAATGGAGACTTGTGTAATGAGTATTGAAAATTGTTCTGGATTAACAAAATAAGGTCAAAATGGTTAAAATTAGAAAGCATTTGCCTTTGCTGGCTATTTCATTTTCATAAATAATTACCGGGGTCCACTTGGGAGTTCTGCAGATAAGTAATTTGCTGCTTTAACGTTTTAATTCATTTTCACAAATTACCATAACTATCAAATGAAAATATTTATGGGATTCTTCTCTGATGGAAGCCTAGCAAGTAATTCTGTTGCTAATGTTAAAAATGCAAACCAAAATATACAGTATTATTATGCTTGTGAAGGTTCTCATTCATCCAGGTCATGGTATATCTGTTGTATTCAATTAGATCAACTGGACTAAATTGTTCCTTGAGACGTTTCGCTAGTCATCCGACTGGCTTTCTCATTCAGAATGACTTGTACAAGAATCTGTGGCAATTATGTACCCTGGAAAATCCCAATTACATATCACAGCCAGGTGTTAAGGGTGTGATTAGATAGTGGCTAGAGTTGTTATAGGAACGCCCAGAGTAAGGTGTTAAAACAGCATTGTACATGGCAGACAGTTGGATAAAGGACATACCTTTGAAGATTGTAATGTTAACATACTGGCGAAGGAACGTGACTGGTTCAAGAGAGTGTTAAGGAGGCCATTTATGTGAAAATAAAGAACCAAGCCTAAATAGAGGTGGGGGTTCGACACCAACTGTCTGCCATGTACAATGCTGTTTTAACACCTTACTCTGGGCGTTCCTATAACACTCTTAGCCACTATCTAATCACACCCTTAACACCTGGCTGTGATATGCTAATTGGGATTTTCCAGGGTACATAATTGCCACAGATTCTTGTACAAGTCATTCTGAATTGAGAAAGCCAGTCGGATGACTAGCGAAACGTCTTCAAGAACTACATTTCAAGTCCAGTTGATCTAATTGAATACAACAGATATACAGTATTATTATGTTATTAAAACAGTACTATATACTGCTTAATCTGTGTTAAATAAGAAATTTCTACCCAAATTTCTGTCCATTAGGAAGTAAATCTCATCGTACTTTACCTAGTTTTCAGGCTTCTGAAACATTATCATCTCCAAACAGTTCTTATTGGCAGTTTTATGGACAGTTGGTTCTCATGGACAGTGGGAAGTGGGAAGTGCATCACAACAATGGTTTAGCCCCACACACATATTTTTAAAGGTGTAAAATTATACCATCTTTATATTTTCATTGTCCCTGGAATTATAGAAGGATATTAAGAAGTCACCAAGGAGTTCCATGGAATATAACAGTATGATGTATAAGGATGTATATAGTATCTTAGAATGTAAACATTGTTTTATCTTTTGTTACAGATGTAAGCTTCATTATACAAAAAACAACACGATATGTCATATACAGTAAATCCGTATTCATGCTAGTTCATGCTAGCGCTGATACCAGGAGAATTATCAAAAGAATAATAAGTTCCCATTTGAGCTAATGTGTGTTCACTGTTCATATGATCAGTTTTACAAAGTTAGACACTGTCTGTTCATGTCTTCAACTTGGCTCCCATTGTTTAATCCCCTTTCACACTGACAGCCCTTACACTTTCTGATGACCTTAGGGTGCCAGAACTGCAGATAACAATGAGAGCAAAAAGAGAGGATTTGGGACACCTGTAATGAAAAGCCTATGCCCAATATGGGGTTATTCACTGGCAATTTAACATCTTACATACATCTTACATTTATTTTCTCTGGCAGGGTGGACAAGTTGTCAGCAGCTGCACTAGTGTGAAAGATCCCCCATGGCTTTGTCAGGTATGAGAGAGATAAGTACTATTACCTTCCTTTCACAGAAAATCTGAATTTATTCTAAAAGGCAAGCTCAATACAAATACACACAATATGCCTGTAAGAAAAATGAAGTATTTTGTTCATTTTAATGACCATTATCTGCCCATCCAGCAATTTCTCTGTGCAGAAATAAATGCTTCCAAAGTAGTATTGTCATTGTGGTATATTGTCCTTATGGTATGCTTATTCAGTTGCTCAGTAGAGATCTGAGCATGTTTGGCCACACAGCCAATCAGTAGAAATAGAGACCGTTATGGTCTTGCCCTTAAAGCATAACTCCACCCTCATAAGAACATCTTTTAGAAAGAATGGCCTCTTTAAAATATGTTGATACATCATAGTTTGTCCTATGAATTCATTACTGTATGCCTGCTATGCTTCTAGTGCCTCATGGAAACTGAGCAATTTAGAAACCTCTACTGAGCCTGTACTGAGCCTGGGCAAGCTCAGAAGAGGCAGACAGGGGATGAACATTCATTCATTGGCTGTGATGTCAACTGTCAAATCCATAACTGACAGTTACTTACTGGAAGAACCAGGAAGCAGAAACAGGGGCAACAGGACATTTTGCAGGATTTCAGGTTAGACATATATTTCAGATTTCAAACTATTACTGTTTAGGGTTTTGGGGGGTAATTTACCTGTATGTAAGTTTTCATTTTGGGACTGGACTTGCCCTTTAACCTAGTGCATGGGTTGATTCAGTGCAAGGCAATGGAAATAAAATTTTTTTTTTTGAAAGTCAGATAGATATTTACTATGAACACACTTAAGCCACGTGGTATAAACAAGGAACTACTTTTCTACAGTATATGTACCTTTAAGAAAGGTGCATAAATCTCTCCACCTTTCAGAACTACTGAAATAGTTAACTCTGATGATACTAATTGGTAGGTTTAGTATTTCTTAATGAGTTTATTATTGCACAGACTGTTTTAATATTAATGTATAAACTTAAAATAGAAATATTTAAAAGGGCTGTTTGATAGGTGTGAGAAATTTCATAAGTCAAGCAATATGCAGCTTTAACTGAATCACCAAAAGAAGGAGGTTTCATGACTCCGAAGAAGTACCGTCTGATTTTGAAAAACACAAAAGTTATGTTTCCTTCCACCTGGTGTGAAAGAAAAAGAGTTGTCGTACCCATATCCCCATCTAAATGAAGTTTTACCCCTCCAGTGGCACAGAACCACATCTTAAATAAAAATGCCACCTCTGGCAGGCTTTGTGAAGGTATCGTCTGAGGCATGATTTTCATCTTCCTCACAGTAGGTGTGCCCCTGCATTTATGTGACAGTAGACATCATAACCAATGACCGAATGCTATTCCCCTAGTTGCTCTGAGCATGTTGGAGCACATAATGAGCTCCGAACGCTTTGATGGTAGGCAGAGACCTTTTGAGAGGCAGACAGGGAGATTCATTAAAAGTTCTTATCTTTAAAAATGATGCCCCATTTTTTTAACACTAGAAAGCTAACATCTGATCGGTTGGTGCAAAATTAGCACCACTTTTAACAATAAGAACTTTTATTGAATCTCCCTGAGAGAGTCCTAAATCTTTTGGCTTTTAAGTTTTGTGTTTTGGGGAGAGGGATTTACCTATATACAATGTTTCATTTGAGGGGTGAAATTGCCCCATATGCTGTGCTTCTTGCAGAGACGATTTTCCTATTGGTCAGGCCACTGGTCAGGAGGAGGCCACATGAAGGAAACTTTTAAAGCTTATTTCTGTTTCTGCCTAGGTAAGGTAAAACCATGATTGAGGGCATAGCGATTAAAGCGGCATGGATATTACTGTATATACTCGAGTATAAACTGACCTGAGTATAAACCGAGACACACACTTTTACCTTTAAAAAGGAGTAAAAGTGGTTGACTCGAGTATAAACCGAGGATAGAAAATAGGACCACAACTGCCTTCTGATTCTGTATTGTTTTGAGGCTTTAATTGCCCTTTAAATGGACAGCAGAATTCCCATACAGTAGTCCCATACAGTAATAGCCAAATTCAGTATGGTTATTACTGTATGGGACTACTGTATAGGAATTCTGCTGTCCATTTAAAGGGCAACTAAAGCCTCAAAACAATACAGAATCAGAAGCCAGCAATAGATACCATTCTCCTTCTGATTCTGTATTGATTTTAGACTTTAGTTGCCCGTTAAATGAACATCAGAATTCCCAAACAGTAATAGCCATACTGTATTTGGCTATTACTGTTTTGGAATTCTTATGTCCATTTAAAAGGCAACCATGGGCGTGTCTTTTGCGCCTGCCTTCGTCATCCTGTTTATGGGTTGGTGGGAAGAGTCCCACATCTTTGGGGGTACGAATCCATTCAGACAGAGGATTTTGTGGTATGGGAGGTTTATAGATTACCTTCTCCTTATTTGGAAAGGTCCTCTAAAAGAGATTGATGAATTTTTTAACTATGTAAACAATAATGATGTGGGATTACAGTTTACAGCCAATATCCATCCGAATACGATACAGTTCCTGGATTTGAGTCTTTATGGAAATGTTTCACTGGGAACTATAGAAACAAATGTATATAGGAAAAGTATAGCTATGAATACTCTTTTGAAAGCAAACAGTTGCCACCCCAGACATACACTTAAAGTGGAAAACCCTTCGGTCAATTTACACGTATTAAGAGGAATTGCTCAACAGTTGAACATTTTGAATTAGCAGCTAAAGACCTGAAAGCAAGATTCCAAGAAAGGGGATATAAAGATATGGTTATTAATGAGGCTTTCTGCAATGTAAAAAAGAAAGATAGAAATAATTGTTGTTTGGCGAGAAAAAAAGAGTGAATTTTGAAGAAAACAGATCCGTTTATTTTGTTACCCAATATAGTACTGAGTTTGAGACCTTAAGAATATGTCTAGGAATCTACATATTCTACGGAGGGATAAAGAAACAAAAACAATCTTAAGGGATGGTTTAAAGGTGGTTGCTAGGAGTGGCAGAACTCTGGGTGACAGAGTAGCCCCTAGCTACAGAAAGAGGAAAAATGATAAGAAAACTTGGCTCTCCTCTACAGGTACCTTTAAATGTGGGTCATTGAGATGTAAGACCTGTGGAGTCCTTAAAACAGGAAACCATATTCTTTCTACGAATACGGGTAAGGAATATAAGATACAGGATTTTATAAATTGTAAGGCAAAAAGGGTAGTTTACCCCTTGACATGTACCAAATGCAACAAACAATATGTGGGAAGAACAATGCGCTCTCATGTACCAAATGCAACAAACAATATGTGGGAAGAACAATGCGCTCTCATAAAGAACGCATCAAGGAGCATCTTAATAATAAACAAAAGGGAGAATTTTAGTCCCCAGTGGACGGCATTTTAGAGATTGTGTTGATTGCGATGTTATCTTTGTATGGTACAGGGTATTGAAATGGTTAAAAATAAGCAGAGGGGGGTGACATTTTAGAAGTTTTAAATAAAAGGGAGGCCTACTGGATTATGGAGTTGGAGATTCGCATTCCAGCAGGTTTAAACAATATTTCCTTACTAGTTTGATTCTGTTTAAATCTTCTAAGTCCTTTTTTTTGTTATTATTTCTGTGGTTCCATTTATGACAAATATTTGTTACATTGTGTATGCATCTGTAGCAACAAATGTGGACATTGTAAGAATTGATGTAAATTGATAAATATACTACAATGAAGCTACAGCTGGGCAATAGTAAGTCTGAGTGCCACGTTTTAGGATCTTTGTCCTTAAAAAACATTATATAGACAGTCTAACATTGTTTATACTTATAGTTTAATCAACATTGGTCTTTCTGCTATAACAATTTATATATAGAGAGGAACACTGCTAAATAGCGCTGTCCTTATAGGTTGAAATGAGGGTTTGTAAGGGTTAATTTACTGGTTTGTTAAAGGGGAAGTTCAGTGCAAATACATATGTTTTCAGAAAAAAGAGCAGTATTTTTTCATCCCAATGACCCTAATCTGCCAATTCAGCATTTTGTCTGTATAAATAAATGCAACCAAAATCTGACTTCCTGTTTGCAGGACCCAATAGAATCATTATGGTCTTGCCCTTGTCCCAGCGCCTGGGTTGATTCAGTTGCTCAGAAGAGATCTGAGCATCTTTGACCCATCCACAGCCAATCAGTAGAAATTACCGTTAACATTCCAGGAAGTCGTGCATACTGGGAAGAAGAAGGACCGTTAAGAACCTGAAATGTCAGCTCACTAATGTCAACAGCAGGGAACAGCAAATGTATGAAATCAACTGATTTTTTATTGCATTAATTTGTTTTAAGAAGGTGGGACGAACATTGATGAACCAGTCTATGATTAAGGGTCTATTGACCTGAAATGCGTCAGACGTTTCTCTACTGTTCCCCAGCTAACAGCTCTTTTGGATCTGAATATGGTTTTAAATTGGATTAAATAAAAATGAAGCCTTTTAAGAAAATTGGAGTGGTGAGTTACTGACCTCAATGGAGGTTTACTACACTGTGCAGTGGAATCTGTTTTCTTTTCAAAAGGCAACTAAAGCCTCATTCCTTGGCACTCCAGATGTTTGGAAACTACAACTCCCAGCATGCTTTAGTTGCTGGGAGTTGTAGTTTCCAAACATCTGCAGTGGCAAGGAATTGCTACTGCTGGAATTACAGTACACTACTTCCCCCCCTTCCTTCTGAGAGTCCCAGTTGCCTTCTCCTACCTGATCCATATGTTCCCCTGCAGGCTGCTCTGTATCCTCTTCTCTGCTCCGGCGGCCACATGCTCCCCATTTCTCTGCTGCGTGACGTCACTACTCGGCGCCAGCCTCACTTCCCGGTGCCGAGTAGTGCCGTCAGCCAGTAGAGGTTGCGGAGCGTGCGGCCGCCGGAGCAGGTAAGTGCTTGACTCGAGTATAAACTGAGACTCGATTATCAGGCATTTTTTTGCCTGAAAATCTCGGTTTATACTCGAGTATAAACGGTAATTGTGAGCAACTGTAATTTTGTAAAAAACCGGGGAATTAAATTTGGTTAGAAATAATTTTATGTAAGACCAGTGTTTACCACACAATATGAAAAATTGGGCTGTTGTACATCCATATTAAAGTGCAACTAGAGACCAAAAATATAATACATACAAAAAACAATTCTAGTGCAAAACAATTCTAATTGCATATTGGCTACCTCCATAAGATTGTGACTACAGTCTGCTAAACCCTGGATAAATATTTATAATAATAATATATATAATAAATTAGTTCAAATAAGTTAGACAAATTATTTTAAGCCCAGTCACCACTAGAGATGGACTAGTACTCGAACTCGAACCCAAGTTCGAGCCAAGCTATTTGAATTCGAACAATTTGGACTTCTCGAACTATCCTGGACCTGGATTTTTGATATTTTCTGACTTTCGATAAATATCGAGTGTTCGACCATTTAGAATATGCAAGTAAAATGCCTATCATACCTATACGCGAGCATCAAATCCACGAGTAAAGTGTCCATTAAAACCTATACGCGAGCATCGAATCCGTGAGTAAAATGTACATGATACCTAGACGCGAACATTGAATCCGCAAGTAAATGTCCATTAAAGCATATACGCGAGCATTGAATCCGCGAGTAAAATTCCAATGCACCTAAGGAAGGGACACACCACCGAAACGTTGTGCACGCATGTCACTAATAAACATATAAAGAAAGAGCAGGTCTACAGGAGTGCGTTCTTCAAACTATATCATTGCTAAAGAATATTTAACCCTGTATGTGGTTGACAGGATTTGAGGAACAGCACCCAGTAAGTCTCTGAAGGAAAGGAGTGCGAGGATTAACTAAAACGTGTGAAAATGTCCATGATACCTAGGCGCGAACATCGAATCCGCGAGTAAAGTGTCCATTAAAGCCTATACGCGAGCATCAAATCTGCGATTAAAATATACATGATACCTAGCGCAACATCATGCGAAGCTCGAGGGAGAGCTCGAAATAGCGCGAGTGAGAGTAAAATTATTTTTCGAATGTCCTGGATATTCCCACATGTTCCCCAGACCATTTCCCAGGTCCCATAGCCATTTACATTAAGTTACCATTAAATTTTTGTTTGTATTTCATTAGAAATTTTCGAACTATTTAACTACCATTGACTTTAATAGGTCCGTTTTCGAACTTTCGAACTCTCCATATAGTTCGAAAGTTCGAAAACGGAACAAATTTTCGAAAGTTCGGCCATCTCTAGGCACCACATCAAGGTTGCTTTCATTAACTGGGTCCTAACCTACTGGTACTTGCCTTTTTGGCTACATGAGCTGATAGCTTCTCCTGTGTGCCCTGGATGCTTGAAGCTGACTCTCTAGTTTAAAGTACATGACCTAACTCTGGGTGGAGTACAATTTCCCAGAAGGCTTGGTCAAACCTTCAATGTAACACACAATATATAGAAAATTGGTCTGTTTACCAGTGTTTACCATTTTTAGAGCTGTAGATGCAGAAATATGTAGTAGAGACAACTAGAGATTAACAGGGTGATGCTTTATTGGGTTAGGGTGGTGTTTTCACTAGTTTAGCGATGTCTTACCTGACCAGGATCCTACGATATACCACCTGAATACCACCTATTTCAAATACAGGGATAAGTTCTATAAGCAAAAACATGGATGTGCTATGGGATCTCCAGTTTCACCCATTGTGGCCAACCTTTACATGGAGGAGGTAGAAAAACAGACGCTTAATACCTTTAAGGGCATAGCACCCAGCCACTGGTTCAGATATGTGGATGACACCTGGGTTAAAATACACCAGAAGGAAGTACAAGCTTTCACAGAACACATTAATGCGGTAGACCAAAACATCAAATTTACAAGGGAAGAGGTACAAAACAACAAACTGGCTTTCTTGGACTGCTTGGTAGAAGTTAAGGAAAATGGTAAACTGGAAGTAGAGGTTTACAGAAAACCAACACATACATATCAGTATTTGATGTTTGACTCCCACCACCCTTTAGATCACAAGCTGGGTGTCATCAGAACCCTGCAACACAGAGCTGAGAACATCCCCACTAGCACAGAGGAGAAGGCTAAAGAAATGAAACATCTCAGAGGAGCCCTTAAAACTTGTGGATATCCAGACTGGGCCTTTGTCAAAAGAAGTAGAAGGAAAGATAAGAACACGAATACCAACAGTGAAGGGGAAAAGCAAGACAGGAGAAAGAACATGGTCATCCCATATGTAGCAGGGGTCTCCGAGAAATTAAGAAGAATTTTCAAAAAACACCGTATCCCTGTCTGCTTTAAACCGAACAACACACTGAAGCAGCAATT
Organism: Hymenochirus boettgeri; assembly: GCA_019447015.1. Lineage (NCBI taxonomy): Eukaryota > Metazoa > Chordata > Amphibia > Anura > Pipidae > Hymenochirus > Hymenochirus boettgeri. The sequence goes on along the minus strand of CM033469.1, from coordinate 252,458,079 downwards.
GGTACATCCGAAAGACCCAATACCGAAACACAAGAAAAGCGACATCATATACGCAGTGCAGTGCAGTGAAGAATGCTCTGATTTGTATGTGGGGGAGACCAAACAGCAACTGCATCAACGTATGGCCCAGCACAGAAGAGCCAATTCCTTGGGTCAGGACTCAGCCGTGTACCTGCATCTTAAGGATAAAGGACATACCTTTGAAGATTGTAATGTTAACATATTGGCAAAGGAACGTGGCTGGTTCAAGAGAGGTGTTAAGGAGGCCATTTATGTGAAAATAAAGAAACCAAGCCTAAATAGAGGTGGGGGGGTTCGACACCAACTGTCTGCCGTGTACAATGCTGTTTTGACACCTTACCCTGAGCGTTCCTATAACACCTCTTAGCCACTATGCAATCCCGCCCTTAACACCTGGCTGTGATATGCTAATTGTGATTTTCCAGGGTACATAATTGCCACAGATTCTTGTACAAGTCATTCTGAATTGAGAAAGCCAGTCAGATGACTAGCGAAACGTCATCAAGAACTAAACTTCAAGTCCAGTTGATCTAATTGAATACAACAGATAAACTTTTTTATTGTTCAGTCAAAAAAAATTCCATTTATGCAAACAGCAAACAAGCAGCCTAGTCTATGGGGACGGCAAACAACCAGGACCACCTGCCTACTTTGCTTACTTTGCCTGAAGATTATCTAGCATCTGGATGAAATGTAAATCTCTCTTGAACTTGCACAAAATACAAATCCTTAAAACTGTCTTTATTTCACCTGATAGTATTGTAAAGGATGTGTTTCCCCGTGGATATAATGCATAAGACCGTGTGCATTTTCTATTAGACAATTCTGCAATGTAAAATGTACTGACTGTCAAGAGCAGCGGATCCTATGAGTATTGATGCAGCAAATTAATAGGGGAATTAGCAAATGAATTATTTGTGAAGGTAGTGGGTTGTAATTCCATATTGCAGATTCATTTAATTTTCAATGGGTATGAATAGACAGCAACCTAGAAGAGTAATTGGGAAAACAACTTACAACACAGGGTCATCTGAAGGAGCCGAAGAAAGCAGAGATGTCTAATTTAGATCATGATATTCTACTGCAGTACTAAAAGAAATAAATTCATTGGTTGGCAACCCATAGAAGTAATCAAACCTTAGATTTGATATTCAAGATATCACAGAATACATTTTTAACAAAACCATTTTACACCCCTTATTTAGTTATCTCTTGTTCAGTTAGACAAAATAATGCAATAAAGCTAGACATACAAAAATTTCACCTGGTAGGAAAGTAACCACATCCTTATTTTTAGACATTGGATTCTGCAATGAGTCTTTGATGTTCCAACCCAACTCCCCACAGTCTCATCCAATCTCACTAATACCTACTCTAATACTACCCAAGTCCACCCAAGCACCACCCTCTCCAGCAAGAGTCCTGGGACAGTTGGGAGATATGAAACCAGGTGGGTACAGCACCCACACAGTCAGCATTGAAGAAGGGCACAGAGCACATTTGTACTGGGCCTCCAGCCTCAGATAGCCCCAATTGGCTATACATTGTTTGCATTGCAGCTCTCTCATAGATGTTCCTGATTTATTAATTCAAGTCTATTGGGTATTTCTTTCTTCAAAGGGCTCAATACCACTTTTAAGATGACTCTATAAACATGCTTGATCTAGGCTTACTGTATAGGAAACAGAGAATATGGCAGATATGTTAAAGGGAGGTGTAGAGCAGTGTTTTTCTGCCTTTTTAATCTTGGGAAACCCTTGAAACAATTGGTAGGTCTTAAGGTGGGTACACACAGTCTCAATCTTTGAAAGATGACAGTCAGAATCCCCAGACTTATCCCATTTGAGCCTCCCCCTGGATACTTGCTGAGAGTGGCAAGGGAGAGCAAGTTCAGAATGGTTCCTGATACCTACCGGCTAAACGGAAGTAGCTTCTCTCTGGCCCTACAGCTTAACAGCTATAGGCATAAGGGAGAGGCAGACAGATCCCATATCACTTGCATGTTTTTGCACTTTGTGTTGGTATCACTGAAAGCCTGACCCCGAACTTTCAATTAAAATAATTAGCTAGTAAAACATACACACATAATTTCCACTGTGCACCAACGGGCACACTTTTGCTAGTAGATATATATACCTGTTATTTTAAAATAACAGGTTAAAGCACGATGCACCCTTTTTAATTTAAACATTTGAATCGATATCCCTTGACTTGATCACTCCATAACCCTAGAATGTAGCATTTGGTAACCCTCGAATTCTTCCATAACCCTCAACTTATAGCAGAATCATCGATAACCTTAGAATGTGACGTTTGATTTCGGTAACCCTTGAATTCTGTGGTAAACTTTGAATTTAGTGCTCCATAACCCTTAAATGCAGCATTCGGTAACCTTTGAATTAGGCGATAACCCATGAATGTGGCGTTCTATTCTGATAACCATCGAAAATTCAGTGCGGAAGCATGAAAATCGCCCGATCGTGGGAAAAGATAGTATTTAAACAAGTTTTTGTGTACGTGTTTCTCAGACCATTTTCCAGGTCCCACAGCCATGTACAGTAAGTTACTATTGATACCTTTTACAGTTTTTAATCTGAACTTTTAGAACTACTTGTTCCCATTGACTTTAATGGGGCCATTTTCAAACTATCGAACTTTCGAGCTTTTACTAAAGTTCGGAAGTTCGAAAACAAAACAAACTTTAGTAGGAAGTTCGTCAATCTCTACTTGTAGTATGCCTTAGAAATATCATTGCTATTCTTTTACTTTAAAGGGCATCCATAGTGAAAAAAACACATTGGTCCATTGCAAATTAAAATTCATGTACTCTGTGCTGCCTTTCTCCTATCTCTGTCAGTGACTTTGTTTTTCCATGGTGTCAGATCTCTCTGTCAGCACCCCCCCTTTCCCCTCCCCTCTGTTACCGCCTCCATGTCTAAACACCGGCTAACCGACAAGCTTATCATGTGCAGTTAAAAGTTCATGTGCAGTTAAAAGTTCAACATCCTGAAAAACACACCCACGCACAGTGGGCAATAAAAAGCAAGCTGTCCTGGAGACACGGATCTCTCAATGTCCTGATAAAATACGATCTCTCTCTCTGTGACCCATCATCAATCAGTGAAAGCTATCAAGAAGGTGGGTCAAGTGCAGCCTTATCTCTGCCATCAAAGTTACCTCTCTCCCCCTGCTAATGCTGTTATCTTTATGTTTATTACAGAGCAGGGAGGAGGGAAGGACTTGAGCATGGAAGAGGGTCATGTCACAGGGATTTGATTGACAGTACAAGTAGGAGTAGAGGAATACAATCACGTATTCTTCTAACTTGTGTATCTCAGGACAGAGAGGGAAACTTAAGAAAATACAGACACGCTGGGGGTTGGGGGGAATTATAGAACTCATGGAAAGAAAGGAAAAAAAGTTAATTTTCCCACTATAGATGCCCTTTAAACGAGTTATCCACACAAAAAAAGTTTTGCAGACTCTTTAAAGGTGGTTCCGATATCTAATTTTGAAATATTTTATGCATTTGAGATTACAATCTAAGTGTATGCATTTACACTTAGATTGTAAGCTCTTCGGGGCAGGGATCTCATTCCTAATGTGTCAAGGCTTTTTCACTAGGCAAATTAAAGCGTAATTGACAGCACGACCAATATATCATTAAAAAAACATTTTATAATTTTAATTAAAACACTACATTTCACATCATTGTTTATAGAAGTAAAACGCGTTCTAGTTCCTTGCATACATATTATTTGTAAAATCTAGATTGTATTGCAAACAGCGACATCTATTGGCCACTGTATGCAAATTACTTTAGAACCAATTGTGCCAAAATCTTATGTAATTAATTGTAGCTTTCCGTGCTTGACATTCACAATTACTGCTGACCTTAACGACTCTAAAATGTATTCTGAATGTGGTGAATCGCTGTACACAAGATATGGGGAAACTACCATTAAAGGTTTTGCAGAAAGGTTACATACTGACTACTGGAAGAGCTTTAAATTACAGAATATTCTGGCAAATAAAATGCCGCTAAATATTTATCTATATTGATAAGATAGACAGACAGATGCGCCCTACTGGAGTTAGATGCCGGTGTTCAAAGAGCCAGTAATGAAGGCTCAACACAGAAAAAAGAGTAAAGCTGGGTACACATGTGCAAAATCTTAAAAAAATGACAGACAGAACCTGCAAGATTTTGTCTGTCATTTCTAATGATCGCACTCTCAGGACAGATTTCCTGACCGCATCCGAGGGCAATTCTTGATAATCCAGAGGCCCGCTGGGTACACCCCCCTTTAGACCGTGCACATCCAACTCTTCTACATTAAACACGTTTTACTTGCTGCAATCTGCAACATAGCAGATGAGAATGGCAGATGAGATTCAATGTTGATAAATGTAAGCTGATACATTTTGAGTTTAAGGGGCATGTCCACCCTGAAAATAAACTTTAAGTATAAGAAGGACCTTCTACATGGATTATACTGCCAGGCAGCGTGTTTTTACTGACTGACTAAGGCTGATTCTTTAAAGGGCATGTCCACCCTAAAAAAAATTTTTTAGCATATGGTAGGCACCCCCTGGCCACCCCCAACCGCCGATATATTTCTTCCAAAAAAAGTTTAAATCGATACTTAAAACTAAAACTCCCACAGCATCTCCTCCCAGCTCCCTGTTTGGAGGGAGTAGCAAACAGGGGCCGGACCGGCAGCCGCGCCTGTGATTGGCTGAAAGGCAGCCAATTACAAATGCGGCTGCTTTCAATGGAGATACCGTGGGAGAGAAGGGGCTATGAGTATCGATTTAAACATTTTTTAAAGAAATATTTTGGTGGTTGGGGGTGGGCAGGTGGTTCCCACCTTGTGCTAAAAGCTTTTAATGCTAGGTGCCATGGCTGCAGAAGATGGATCCGGATGGTGGGTAGAGGGGGGGCTCCCCTGCGCATGCCTCAGTCCTTGTTGAGGATAAGGAAGAAACAGGCACTCACTATGACTCACTATGACTCACTAACAGCTTCTACTAGAAATGGGCGAACTTTCAAAAGTTCGGTTCGTTTTCGAACTTTCGAACTATATGGAAAGTTCGAAAGTTCAAAAACAGACCCATTAAAGTCAAGGGGAGTCAAATAGTTTGAAAAGTTTGAATGAAATCCAATTAAAATATCAATGGTAACTTAATGTTAATAGCTGTGGGACCTGGGAAATGGTCTATGTAACACGTTCAAATATCCAGGACTTTAGAAACTTCAATAATTTTCCCATGAATGACTCGAGGATTCAAAAATCTGGTACAAGAATTGTGGAAGCACTCCAATTAGGCTAATTTACAACTACATTTAGTGGAAGTGCTACTGATCTGGTCAAACATTTATACAAACATAGAGAAGATAATCAATGCACATTCCTAGGCCCCATACAATATCATATTATCTGCACACTGGCATACTTTATAAACAATGGGGTTTTAGTATATATTACTGTGATCACATAATTGAAAAGCCTTCCAACCATGTCAAGGTAACACCAGTCTGGAAGGTCCTAATGTCTAACCTTTTCAATTTCTTTTACTTCAATTACGATTAGCAAACTTTTGCATTTCTCATTCTTACACACTGGATCCATATAACAGGCTTTCTCACTTCCCCCTCAGCACTTTGGCTTTTCTATCTTCTCTATGTTTTTATTCAAAAATCTGGGTCTGGGATAGTTTGAGAAGTCTGAGTCCGTTCGAACTCGAATAGTTCGAGTTCTAGTCCATCTCTACTCTTCACTTTCCTGTGATAGCAGACTTAGCTGTAGCAAACAATGCCAGACAACAAAGACAAGAGCTTACAAGATATTGTCTTGTGTAAAGAGGGGAATAGATTCAAGAGAGACAAATATTATTCTCCCTCTTCTCAAGACACTAGTAAGGCCTCATTTGGAATATGTGGTGCAGTTTTGGAATCCCTTCCTCTGTATCAACTCTTAGGTAGGGTTAAAAAGGAGAGTGAAAAGGTTGGACATATGTCTTTATTCAACCTCAATTACTATGTTACAATGGCTCTATTGTCATTAACTTAAGGATATGTCATTATGTCAGAGGGCAAATGTACAAAATTAGCAGGGAATCAAATACTTCTTTCCCTCACTGTATATGTACTTCAAATATTCGCACTTATCTGTCATGCAAAAACACATCTATTGGAATGAATACAATACATTGATTGTAATGAGTTTTTCTTTGTGAAATTTACCTCTTAATGTGTAAAACAATTTTATATGAGGTCACAGTCACAGAGAAGTAATGGTGCTGCAAGGTGGCTTCTCATTAGGAGGTTTGTTGCTTACATTTGGAAGATATTGTCCCAACTGCAAGGACAAAATCCTGAGTCCCACAGTCAGGGCTGAAATCCTGTCCAGAGACCGGCCCTGGCAGCCCCGCCTAGTTATGCCCCAACCCCCACCTCCAACCACAGCTCCACCCCTAGCCCCGCCTTTGTCAAGACTCGACCCACCCATTGTCATAGCTTGGGGGTGACCAAGATCCGGCAACCCTGCTTATACTGTACTTGGTGGAATCACATGGTTTTACATGAAGGAAAGCTTGCTTGCTTTTACTGGTAAGAATGTGTTCTGTCCTAATATAGAAAATGTACTTTTGTACATCTGTACATCCTTTGTAAATCTATTTCTAAGTAGTTATGTATGCTGTGGGGGATATCATAGCAAAGTGCTGCTTTTTGGATTTGATCATGAAACCTGTTTTATATGAGCATTTCCAAATACTACTATAATTAGGGGGAAATAGTATTAAAGCCTTCTACTGTATCTGCCTGAAAATATACATTTTACATTGGAAAAGTTTTTCTATAGACTGCAGTTTGGTTGTATTTCCTGCTCATGTTGCTAAATACTGATGGCTCTGACATGCTGAAGCGGGTCAGGTACCTTTAAATGTAAATAAAGTTTTGATTGGTCGCGCAAACTATTGCCGCGACCGACATTTGTCCTGTCTGAGTGATCGCTGGTAGGGAACACATGGTCGGGACCATGTGGTATGCAAAAACTTCAGCACCTCTTAGCTAGTCCTCAAGCAGTATGTGGGATGAATGAAAGAGCAAACATTAGATCCCCCATCATGCTGAAAATGAAAAGTTTGGCTAGATTTTATCAAAAGTCAAGAGTCCATACGTGTTTAAAAAGGAATATGATACAGATAAGTACTACAAAAACAAGTCTTGAAATATATGACAGAGAGGGTCCAGGCAAGGAAAATAAAGTCTAATGCTTAAAAACAAATATAACCAAGTAGCTATCTATAGATGGAATCAAATAAATGTAAAAAAATTGCTAGGGAGTAAAAGCAATTAATGGATTTCAGTAGCAGTGTTCATGCTAGCAGAAGTCAAGGACAGTGTTTGGCTCATCTATTAGTAAAAATACATGGATGGACTAATGGGGGACTCATTATGGATTTATGTGCAGCTAACTTCTATTTTACTTTCTTTCAGTCTCCTTGTTTTTTTTGGAAGGTTGTGGATCCATCATTAAAAAATCAGGTGAGTTAAAGATAAGGGATGGCAAAGAGAGCAGATAAAAGGGCAAGTTCAGAAAGAAACAGAGTATAGGTAGCCATATATATATACGATTTTACTTTCCCGACCGAGCGCTCCCGTGATATTAGACCATTCCTGCCAGAACCACCTTTGCCGTTCTTCTATGCGATCAGCATGCGATCGCAGATCCCATTCATTTTGCGATCGCATTCGGTCCATATAGGAACGGGAAAGGTGGTTCCGCAGGAATGTTCTAATTTCACGGGAGCGCTCGGTCGGGAAAGTAAAATTGTATATATATTGGCCACCATATGTCTTCACTGTAACATCAGAAAAGTAGGCTTTCCATTCTGAGAGATAACTAAATTTTTTATAGTTGAATAATCGATTAGATGACCATGTAGGAAGACAGGGTTTTGTGGGTTATAAATAAATCAGTAGTGTCAAGCTTGGCATACACTAGGAAACCAATCTCCTTATGTTCCCTCTTTGTTCAGATAAATGTCTGGACCAATCATTAGAGATAAACCCCTCGGTTCCAAAATCCGAATGTTTCACCCGAAATCCGGACTTCAGGACTGCATTTTCGATGATTATCGAACGTTCAAGGACATTTTAGAGGATTATCGAAAATAAACTCAAACGTTCGATAATCGAAAAAGTCCCGAAAGTACCTTCTGTTTCCAGACTTTCAGATCTTTGCCATTTTCTCGAGATCCAGAAATCCAAGAACGGAATGAAACTTACCAGTTTTGGTCATCACTACCAATCATATTGCGAAAGGAAATGAAAAACATTGTGGAAACATTGAGAGGTAAAATCAATCAATCATCAGCATTACCATCCATTTGATCTGCACTTCCGGTAATTGTACTTAATCGGATTCACAAAAAAATGGTGACCGCATGTGATCCGAAAAAGGAACGCAGCGCACACAATGTGACAACCCACATTTTGATACGCTGGCATACATTTCTAATGCGCTAATGGTTTGCATAACGCAATTGTAAGCGCATGAGAAACAGACTAGTGTGACCTAGCCCTAAGGCAGCTCCTAGAATGCCAGTATGAGAAGTCTTTTGATGCCCCAAATTATGAGCTCAAATATACCTTTTATAAATTGGAGTATAATACCCTCAGTACAGACACCCCTGTATCCCCAGAATAAAGCCTCTACAATATCTTTTCAACAGTTCTTCAGTCGTTGCTGTGATGCGTGTGCTGCAGAGTAGTTTAACATGGAACATAACATCCTGGATAATTGGATTAAAAATGAAGAATATGTGGTAGATTCTCTAATATAGTCTTTATTAGTATTCTTATTATTTGAATATACTTTATTTTTCTATTGATAATAGGAGTTTAGCTTGCATTGCAAGTAATCTTTAAGTCAAGGTTTGTGCCCCTTAATAATACAAACCTACATTGTGAAGTCTGAAATCGAACAAAGTGACATAAATGAGTTTCTAATATTCATGCTTTCTGTGTCTCCAAAGCTTTCGACGTTTTTTTCCTTGTGAAGAAAATGAGTAATACATACTGCCAAAAATTCTCTACACCTCCCTGCCATTTAATTACAGCCTGTAAAATGCAACAGTGCTGACAGCACTGAGCTATTGACTCTTGACACCATCTGAAGAACCTAATTATCTTTTCACGTACGACCCCTTTTACTCACCCTGTCTGCTCTGCATTGTTTATAGGAGAAATCATTGTAATATTAAAAGTTTAATATGCACAGAAGTTTTATTCCTTTACCTGACATGAAAGGCAAAGACTACGTGTATAATATATATTGGATAGGATTTGAAATATATAATAGATAGCACAAAAACAAAGATGTTAATTTATTTAGTGTTTTGAGTGAGTGCATCTTAAGTGTGTGTGCAAAACAACAACAATAATAATAATACTAACAATAATAATAATGCCATAGCATTCCATAATGCCTGGAATGGATTGGCGTGGATTGGAATAATTCCCCAATTCTTTAATGAGCTCCTTGTTAACATATGTAACACCATAGATTGTGTTAAGAGTCAATAAAAATGACTTATTTTAAATTATGTATGGCATTCAAATATCTCTATATATATATAAAAGTTAAGATGTGTATGTATGTATGTTCCTAAAAAATTTAACTTGGCAAACATGCATTTCAGGAATTATAAAACTTAACAACTTTTACAAACCACCCCTTATTCTTTTACGACCCGCTTTCATTCATGAATAAGTTAATTGAGGATGAGATGTGACCTTTGTGCTGCCATCTGTTGGTAAATTGAGTCATCGCCCTGGTGAGAAACGATCCAATGGCCTCTCCATTTAAAAATTATTTAATGCTGCTTCAATTTCTTTTGATGTTAGGTCACACATACACAACTGTTTGTCTGAAGAAGGAACCACATCGGTTCCAAAACGTCACAGCAATAAAGTTGAAGCACTATATAATGTATTTGCTATTTTTATTATTTAATAAAAGATGCAAATTTTGGCCCATGCTCCTAATCTGCTGCAACCAATCAGATGTTTAACCAGCTAAAAGGTAGCATCTGATTGGTTGCTGCAAATTAAGAGCACATGCAAAATTTTGCACCTTATTAAATAAACCCACTTGTTCCTTGTATCAAGCATTTGAAGTTTCGCTCCTCTTACTTAACTTCAACATAATTTTCTAAAATTATCATTTGATTACTAATTAAAGTCAATCTTTTGTTGTTGTTTAACTTTTTTATGAATGTATTTATTAGACATTCAATTATTTCCTCCTAGATAAATATCTAGTTGAATGTGAAATAAAGAAATCATATTATAGGGAAGCCGCTAAGATACTGTATTAGATCTAGTTTAATTCTTTCGAGATTAATTGTTATTGGCTCCTACATAGCATTGTCTATTAAATTAAAAGAGGTCAAAGCAATTTGTATGTCTGGTAATCTTTCTCGTACTAAAAAAGGTGGGAAGAAATTGCATGAGAAAGCCTGCATTCTAATAATGTGCACAGGTAATTAGGATGCAACAAGTCACTGTAAGCATGAACTCACAGAAACATCTAAGTGATGTGATCTAAGTGCTCGCCATTTACAAACATACAGACAAACATTTAATCTATAGACACACCATATTTATAAAAGACTGTAATTAAATGTTGTGAAATTGTTTTTTTTTTCCACTTTACTAAAGACAAAATAAAGAAGTTAATAAAGAAGTTTATAATTCCAATGATTTTAAATCCACCTTAAATAAATATAATCATTATCTCTACCATACCATGTTGGAGAGACATGTTGTTGTTTAAACACTTGATGAGTATTAGGACTCCACATTTAGACCTGTATTTAATGTAGCCCAAGTCAAACATATTGATGTCACGTCTGTTTATTTTTAATTTTAGACAATGATGTGTTAAGTCAAATCAATATTGTAAGAAATAACATCAATCATAAAACATAATAGAACCCCGTTCTGCTCACAAAATTTTATTTAACTTTATTATTTATAAAGAAATAAATAGTTTTGCCTGCTCACAGAGGGAATCGTTTTTTGAACATACAACAGCTTTTTATGGTTGATACTCTGCTCATGATTAGGTTGTCTGCATGTTCTAAAGCAATTATGTGCGAAAACCTCTTGAAATACGCACTAAGGCTTGGACCTTGCTATTGTGTTTTTGATCACGTTCTGCGATCAGATCAAACCATGATCCGCATTGTCAGTGCAATGCAATAGGACTGGCCACGTATATTTGTTTTCATACACTTCTGATTTTGGCACGCACATGTTCAGAAAATGCAGATCAAATGCATCGCAATATCAGGTAATATCAGGTATAGAGATAGGAATGCAAATGAATCACTAAAAATGCAAAAACAAAATACTTGAAAACACAATGCAGTTTTTTGCATTTATGTTGGTCTACGGGCTCGGTAAAATGGTAATAGACCTTCTCCTTTGCTATCCTCTAAATTAAGAGCTAAAGCTTGCACACATGATAATTGTTGAACCAACACCCTGGCCTACAATTAATTGTCCTTGTCATTTAGTGATCCTTCCTGCTGGATCCTTAAGGACGTTGGGGTCCCATGGGGGGTCACTCCCCTTCCCTTCTACATGGATTATACTGCCAGGCAGCCTGTTTTTACTGACTGACTAAGGCTGATTCTTTAAAGGGCATGTCCACCCTGAATTTTTTTTTTTTAGCATATGGTAGGCACTCCCTACCAACCCCCAACCACTGAAATATTTCTTCCAAAAAATGTTTAGATCGATACTTACAGCCCTTACACTCCCACAACGTCTCCTCCTGGCTCCCTGTTTGGAGGAAGTCGCAAACAGGGGCCGGACCAGCTGCTTTCAATGGAGATGCCAAGGGAGTGTAAGGGATGTAAGTATCGATCTAATCATTTTTTTGAAGAAATATTTTGGTGGTTGGGGGTAGGCAGAGGGTACCCACCTTATGCTAAAACTTTTCATGCTAGGTGCCACGGCTGCAGGGGATGGATCCTGATGGTGGGGGGAGGAGGGGAAAAGGCTCCCCTGTAAATGTCACATTCTTGTTGAGGATAGGGAAATAGCAGGGACCGGATGACTCACTGACAGCTTCTACTCTTCAGTTTCCTGGACTTTGAAAAGGCACTGCAGGAGAACCATAAGGAGCAGTAAGGTAAGGATTTTTTTTAAACTACACAGTGGGGCCAGTATTAAATTTTAGATTTGGGGGTGGACATGCCCTTTAAAAATTGGTTTTGGCAATCATATCATGCACACATCTTTTGTGTACAAAGATTTAGTTCTGTATTGAATAGAAATAAAATTCAAAAATATTGGACTCTGGATGAATTAATTCAAAGTTTAAATGTGAGAATAAAATCTAATTTGTCATTGTAACATAGTAACATTGTAATTGTGGTTGAATAAAGACATTCGTCCATCTAGTCCAATTTTTTTTTTTTTTTTAGAAACTTTCTATTACTGCATTTGCTGGAAGACCTCTGCTTCCACACGTCTCATTGTATAAAAACCTTTCCTAACCTGAAGATGAAACTTCTTTTCTTCTAATCTTAATGGATGTCCACAAGTCCTCTGATTTGACCTATTAGTGAAGAATGCACCAGGAAGTTTATTGTATGACCCATTAATATATTTTTATAAAGGATCATATCCCCAAGCAAATGTTGATTCTCCAATGTAAACAGCCCTAAGTTGTCTAATCTGCCTGCATAGTCAAGCCCCTCCATTCTGCATATTATTTTAGTTGCCCTTATTTGAACTCTTTCCATTTCTAATATGTCCCTTTTGTATATGGGATTCCAAAACCTCACCGCATATTCCAAATGAGGCCTTACCAGTGCCTTGTAAAGAGGGAGAATAATATTTTTCTTCCTTGAATTTATTCCCCTCTTTATACAAGATAATATTTTGCTAGCTCTAGCCATTGCTATCTTGCATTGTTTGCTACAGCTACAGTAAGTCTGTTATCAACTAGAACTTCCAAATCTTTTTTCAATAGAGATTTACACAGCACAGAGCCATTTAGGGTGTAGGTAACACAATGATTGTTAAACCCCAACTGCTTCACTTTAAATTTATCAACATTGAATCTGCCACTCTGCTGTCAATTTTGATAATCTATCAAAGTCTGATTGCAGCAACTGTACATCACTTAAGTTTCCAAAGCTCTGCATAGTTTAGTATCATCAGCAAACACAGAGACCTTACTCTCAATGCTCCCTTCTAAGTAATTTATAAACAGATTAAAAAGAAGTAGCCTCAGTACAGAACTCTGAGGCACTCCACTTTACTCCACTTAAACCCACATGTAGCTCCATTAAACTACTCTCTGTATGCGATCCAACAACCAATTCTCATCTCTATCCATGTACCAGTGCACATGGATAGACCTCAGTTTATACATTAGCCATCTGTGTGGCCTAGTATCAAAAGCTTTAACTTTTAGTCTTGGGACTCAACGAGAATTTGGAATATTTAATAGTGCTAACAATTACTTAACAAGACACAAAGGAAAAAACTGCTGGTAAGCTACTCCTTAGCAATACATTTAAAGGGCAAGTCCACCCCCAAAACTAACTTTTTATATTTATTTGGCCCAAATAAGTGCTCCAAAACAAACTTTACAGCATGTAAATCGGTCCAGTGGTTCAAAAGTTACAGACCTTTGAGATATATATCAGGCTGCACCTCCTCTTCCACTTCCACTTTAGATGACCCCGAGCTGCAGCTTAGAAAAAAAAAAATTCTTGCTGTGTTGTGTGTGTCTCTCTCTCTATCTATCTCTCTGGGCTGGCTGGCTGCAGCTGTTGATCCTGGATTTCTTCAGTCTTTTCTTTACAGCTGTGATTGGTTGAGAGGGAAAATCCAGGGATCCAGGGGTCAGACCATTACTGATGTGCAACTTCTCTGTTCTCACTGCTGGATGCTAACAGACATGCTCAAGAACATGAAAAGAACAGAGGCAAGGTAATGTAACCTGTCTCTGTTATCGCTGTATTGGTCCATGCTGCAGGATTAAGCCAGCTACAAAGGTCTGTAACTTTTGAACCACTGGACCGATTTACATGCTGTAAAGTTTGTTTGGAGCACTTTTTTGGGCCAAATAAAATAAAAAGTTAGTTTTTGGGGGTGGACTTGCCCTTTAAACATTCAGCGTGGACACCTATGACATTACATACTTATTATATAGACATATTAAACATTACATTGTGTATTGTGTGCTATAGATTAAAACTTCATCTAATGCAAGGAAGTTTGTTAGATGCCAAAGCTGACATAACCACATTATTTAGCCAGTGTTGATATTGATGTTATGGAGCATTCTCCATTATCTGGCGTACTACACTGTAAGTGTTTAATATCAATATCAATGCAAAACCATGCTAAATAGTTCAAACAAGTATAAAAGTGCTAAAAGTCTCTTTATAAATTGTGGAACTAGGTTTTCATTTGCAAGTAACTGTCAAGATCTCCAAAGTCACATGCTTTTATAGGAAAGATGATGTCTTGTGAGGTGAGAGTTAAATACAGAGGAGAGGCAAGCCACATTGCATTTATATATATTCAAATCAATTTGGTTTGTTTAAGCTGAGGACTGAGTGAAAGCTAGGGAGTTTAGGGACATATTTAAAGCCGTGGGTATCGCGTTAGTTAATTATCGATCGCGGTCGTAAATGTATGATCGCGATCGTACATTACAGTAATGTTTTTAACGAACATTCGATCATAGAATACGTGCGGTAGTAAACTACCACAATGGTATTCTATGGGGATCGTAAATATACAATTTCGTTTATCGTAGATTTACGATCGGAATCGTAATTTATTATCGGTATCGTAAGTTTATGACTCTTTAAACCGATCGTTAATCTCCGATTGGTTTAACAATCGTAAATTTAGATACCGATCTTAAAGTCGCGGTATCGCTGAACACGATACCGGGGCTTTATAAATATGGCCTATGGATCTGTATTAGAACAAGTTAGCAATGGAGGTTAATTTCTATAGAGACCTTGGTGGATTTGTGCATGGTTGGCATTAAGTAGGAAGAGTACAATCAAAGAGAGTAGGTAAAATACCATAAAGGAAGTATGACAGGTTTTGCTTATTCATCCAGGCAAAGGAAAGGAGGTTCAAGAGAGCTCTCGAAGGCATTTAGGTGAAAATAAAGAAACCAAGCCTGAATAAAGGTGGTGGTGGTGGGGGGGGTTCAACCCCAACTGTCTGCCACGTACAATGCTGTTTTAACACCTAAGTAACGCTAAATCCCTTTTGTTAAGGTATATTCCAGCTGTTTCTATTATTCACAGGGAGGTGAGAAACCCACCACCCTATGAAATATAGTATGCTCAGGAGACACTGGAACGTACTTACCGGTGCTCCACTTGCAAGCCGCTCCTGCACTGAAACCGCTGTGTCCCAATCGCCCCCTATCTTTTGTATTGGTCCGCATGCGCCTAAGATAGGGCGCTTGGTCGGGACATAGTGGCTGTCAGTGCAGGAGCAGCTTGCGAGTGGAGCGCCAGTAAGGTAGTTCCAGTGTCCCCTGAGCGTACCGTAATACTCGAGTATAAGCCGAGTTTTAGGTTTAAAAACCTCGCTTATACTCGAGTCACAAGACACTTACCTTCAATCCAGAAGCAGCGCGATTCATGCCGGCAGTTCCCAGTAGTTCTTCACGGTTGCGCGATGATGTCATCGCGCACGCTGGCGGGATGACGTAATCGCGCAGCCGCGAAGCAGTACTGGGAACTGCCGGCCTGACTCGCGGCTGCTTCTGGTTGAAGTATAGTGTCTTGCGGCAGCCGGCAGAGAGAGGAAGACTGAACCAGGTACGGTAAGTGAGCTGGGGGGGGACTGGGGGGAGGGCTGGGGTGACAGTATGCCATGCAGACACCCACTATTACCTTTTTACTATAGGTGGTTGAAACTACAACTCCCAGCACCAAGCATGCTGGGAGTTGTAGTTTCCAAACATCTACAGTGGAAAGGATTAGGGTGGGGGACAGTATGCCATACAGTAACCCCCAATGCTTTCTACTATAGGTGGTTGGAAACTACACTCCCAGCAACCAAGCATGCTGGGAGTTGTAGTTTCCAAGCATCTACAGTGGAAGGTATTAGGGTTACCCTCAGCTTATACTCGAGTCATCATGTTTTTCTATTTTGGAGGCAAAATGGGTACCTCGGCTTATACTCTGTCGGCTTATACTCGAGTAATACGGTAATATTATTCACAGGGAGGTGAGAATAAGTGTTCTCACCTCCTGTGAATAATAGAAACAGATGGAATATACCTTTAAAAAGGGATTTTGGTGGTTTAGTGTCCTTTAAAAAATAAAGTGTACTGTACCTGGTAAACACATGGGAAAGTCTATATCCATAGAGAACCAGCACCCCCAATAAGTCCAAAACAAAAAGGTGAACAACAAAGAAATTGGGATGACCCTTCTACCGTAGTGTAGGTAAATTTTATTATAAACATGGCATTAAAGGGGAAAGACGTCTTAGTAACTTGTACTCCTCCCCCTTTGATGCCATGTTTATAATAAACGTTACCACACTACGATAGAAGCACCCAATTTCTTTGGTGTTCACTGTTTTGTTTTGTTTTAATACCTTGCCCTGGGCAGTTTCCTATAACACCTCTTAGCCACAATGCAATCAACACCTTGCATTCAGAAGGTCCCTAACACCTACTGTTAAATGCTAATTGGGACCTGCCAGGGTAATTATTGCCAACAGTATTCTTGTACAAGATGACTAGCAAAACGTCTTTAAGAACTAAAGTCCATCTGACTGCCACGTACATGCTTTATTTAAGAAAACCTGTCATTATCTGTTGTATTCAAAGTTCATGATGGCCTTTTACTTGAACTATTTAGTGTTCCTAGATGAATAGTGGTGGGAAAAAAAGATCTTGTGTGGTCAGTGTGGACAGTGAAAGAATAAAAAGTTGTTAACGCACGAGGAATGACTGAAAAAGCTTGATCACTTAAAAGACTTAAAACACTGCATGTGATAATTTTTCTTTTTTATGATTTGCCTGTTTCATTATATATACTAAATCTGATAACTGCATTGCTTATAGATTAGTAGGGATGGCCGGTTCACGGATCCGAACCCGTATCCGCCAAGGATTTTTCCTTCCGGATTTTCCGCCTTCCGAACTTCCAACTGCGGATTTCTCGTATTTTCGAAAATTTTTGAAATTACGAGGATTTCTCATATTTTCGAACATACGTATTTTCGAAAATGTTAGAAATTACGAGATTCTCGTATTTTCAAAAATATGTGTTTTCGAAAATTTTCGAAATTACGAGGATTTCTCGTATTTTGAGGATATTTTTCATTTTAATGGGTCCGCTCGCGGATTTTCTAATTTTCTAATTCGCGGATATTTGAGCGGACCGGATTTTGCGAAGTTCGGACATCTCTATTGATTAGTAATGTTTGTCATGATAAATGACGCTAAGATCCATTATTTGCATTTATCTTATTTGCCATGTAACAAAACAAAATTGCATCAAAATACTGAAATAGCTGCCCAGAAAACTCCCTCTCAGTCTTTATTTTTGTAAAGCATTTTTTATAATTCTTTACATAAAATGAAGACCGAGAGGGAGTTTTCTCTGGAGCTTATACTTACGTTATATCTTTTTCCTGGAACACCAAAGGCAGCATACGTAGAGATATCCCCGCCCCTAACGTAGGACTGACCCTTCTATAAATATTTGCCCTCCCCTTACCCTCCCAGTGTTTAGAAAGCAATACATTAGGTTAAAAATACAAATTGCTAGTGAATATAACGATTTATTGGGAAGGGAAGCATGGACATGCTGCCTTTGGTGTTCCAGGAAAAGAATTTACTCCTTAGTAAATAGGAACTCATGAGAAAGAAGGAAAAAAGTGAATTTTCCCACTTATGAGTGCCCTTTAAACGGTATCCAACCAAAAAAAGTTTTGCAGATCTTTTAAAGGGGGGCTTCCCGAATCTAATTTTGAAAATTTTTAATGCATTTGAGAATTACATCTAAGTGTATGGCATTACACTTAGATTGTAAGCTCTCGGGGCGGGAATCTCATTTCCTAATGTGTCAAGCTTTTTCACTAGGCATTAAATTAAAGCGTAATTGACAAGCGCACGACCACTATTCATGAAAAAAAACATTTATAAAGGTTAATTAAAACACTACATGTCCAATCATTTGTTTATAGAAGTAAAACGCTGTTCTAGTTCCTTGCATACATATATATTTGTCATAATACTCCTAGATTGTATTGCAAACAGCGACATCTATTGGCCACTGGTATGCAAATTACTTTAGAACCAATTGTGCAAAAATTCTAGTAATTAATTGTAGCTTTCCGTGCTTGACATTCACAATTACTGCTGACCCTTAACGACTTAAATGTATTTGAATGTGGTGCTATCGCTGTACACAAGATAGTGGGGAAACTACCATTAAAGGTTGTGCAGAAAGGTTTACATAGTGACTCTGGAAGAGCTGTAAATTACCAGAATATTCTGGCAATGAAATGCCGCTAAAATATTTATCTATATGATAAGAATAGACAGACAGATGCGCCCTAACTGGAGTAGCGATGCCGGGTGTTCAAAGAGCCATAATAAGGCTCACACAGAAAAAAAGAAAAAGAGTAAAGCTGGGTACAAATGTGCAAAAATCTAAAAAAAATGACAGACAAACCTGGAAGATTTTTGTTCTGGTCATCTAATGATCGACTCTCAGGACATGATTCCTGACCGCATTCCGAAGGCAATTCTTGTAATCCGAGAGCCCGTCTGGGTACACCCCCCTTAGACCGGGCACATCCACTCTTCTATCATTTAAACACGTTTTACTTGCTGCAATCGCACAGTAGAGCAGATGAGAATGGCAGATGGATTCAATGTTGCGATAAATTAACGCTGATACATTTTGGTTAGGGGGCATGTCCACCCTGAAAATAAACTTTAAGTATAAGAGGACCTTTCTACATGGATATGTACGCCAGGCACCGTGTTTTTTAAATGACTGACTAAGGCTTGATTCTTAAAAGAAATAAATTTAAATCTTAAAGGGCTTTTTGTTTTTTAGTTTGAGGTCTTTTGTCCACCCTAAAAAAAATTTTTTAGCATATGTAGGCACCCCCTGGCCACCCCAACCCACCGCGATATATTCTTCCAACAAAAAGTTTAAATCGATACTTTAAAACTAAAACTCGACACTGAGCATCTCCTCCCAGCTCCCTGTTTGGAGGGGAGAGTAGCAAAAGGTGGCCGGACGCGGCAGCCGGCCCTGTGATTTGCTGACGAAAGGCAGCCAATAACAAAGGCGGCTTCTTTCAATGGGAGAACCGTGAGGAAGTTAAGGGCGTTCCTTATGATAGTCGATTTAAAACATTTTTTGTAAGAAATATTGTTGGTGGTTGGGGGGTGGCAAGGTGGTTCCCACCTTGTGCTAAAAGCATTTTTATAATGCTAGGTGCCGGATGAAAGAAACTGCAGAAAGAGGATCCGATGTGGTTTGGGTAAGAGGGGGGCTCCCCTGCGCATGCCCTCAGTCCTTGTTGAAGGATAAGGAAAGAACAGGCACTCACTATGACTCACAGTTTTGCTCACAACAGCTTTCTACTAGAAATGGGCGAACTTTCAAAAGTTTTCGGTTCGTTTCAACTTTCAACATATGGAAGTTCGAAAGTTAATTCAAAAACAGGACCCATTAAAGTCAAGGGAGTCAAATAGTTTGAAAGTTTGCATGAAATCAATTAAAAATCAATTGGTAACTTAACTGTTAATATGTCTTGTGGGACCTGGGAAACGTGGTCTTGTAACCGTTCAAATATCCCAGGACTTTAGAAAACCTTCAAAATTTTCCCCATGAATGACTCGGCGATTCCAAAAATCTGGTACAAGAATTGTGGACAAGACTTCCAATTAGGCTAATTTACTAACTACATTTATGAGTAATGCGACTATGATCTGGGTCAAACATTATAATCAAACATATGAGAAGATAATCACTGCACATCCTAGCCCCATATCAATATCATATTATCTGCACACTGGCAGTACTTTATAACAAGGGGTTTTTAGTATATTTACTGTGATCAACATTGAAAAGCCTTCCAAACCATGTCAAGGTAACACCAGTCTGGAAGCGTACCTATGTCTAAACCTTTTCAATTTCTTCTTTTAATTCAATTAACGATTAGCTTAAACTTGCATTTTCTCATTCTTACACATCGCGATCCAATATTATCAGCAGGCTTTCCAATTCCCCCTCAGCTTTAGTCTTTATCTCTTCTGTACTTTGTTTTATTCAAAAATCTTGGTCTGGGTAGTTTTTGAGAAGTCTGAGCTTCCGTTGCTGACTCGATATAGTTTTTCGAGTTTAGTCCCCATCTCTACTCTACTCACTTTCTCTGTGATAGTGCTCCGATTCCTTAGTCTGTAGCAAACATGCCAGAAACAACAGCAAGAGTCTTACAATAATCTGTCTTGTGTAGAAGAGGGAATGAGATTCAAGAGAGACCAATATTTATCAGTCTCCCTCTTCTCAAGACACCTATAAGGTCCTACGGATTTGGAATGCCTCGTTTCTGCACGTTTTGGAATCCTTCCTCTGTTTCAACTTTAGGTAGGGTAAATTGTACAAAAGCGAGACCGGTGATATCCACGGTTGGGCCCGCACCCACATACCGCTGTTACTTCACCAAATCTCACTCTCAATTAAACGAAACTATTGTTACACATGGCTCTATTGTCATTAACGTAAGGAATGGTCCATTGTCAGAGGGACAAATGTACAAAATTAGCCGGGAATCAAATACTTCTTTCCCTCATGTAACTAATGTCCCAAATATTCGGCACCTTACTCTGTCATGCCAAAAACCCAGTCTATTGGAATGAATACAATACATTGATTGTAATGAGGTTTTTGTTTTGGTGAAATTTACCTCTTATGTAAAACATTTTATATGAGGTCACAGTCACAGAGAGTTAATGGTGCTGCAAGGTGGCTTCTCATTAGGAGGTTGTGGCTTACATTTGGAAAAGGATATATGGTCCCACTGCAAAGGACAAAATCCTGAGTCCCCAGTCAGAGGGCTGAAATCTTGTCCGAGACGCCGGCCCTGTCAGGCCCCCGCCCTCCGCTCTAGTACTCGACCCACAACCCCCACCTCCAACACAGCTCCACCCCTAGCCCCGCCTCTTTGTCAAGACTGACCCACCCATTGTCATAGACTGGTGGGGGTGCACCAAGATCGGCAACCCTAAAGCTTGCATATACTGTACCTTGGATTGGAATCACATGGTTTTACGAGGAAGGAAAGCTGGGGTGCTTGCTTTTACTGGTAGAATGTGTCTGTCCTAATATAGAAAAGTTACTTTTGTACAATTGGTACATCGAGCTTTGTAAATCTATTTCTAAGTAGTTTAGTATGCTGTGGGGGGATATCATAGCAAAGTGCTGCTTTTTGGATTTGATCATGGAACACTGTTTTATATGAGCATTCCAAATACTACTATAATTAGGGGGAAATAGTATTAAAGCCTTCTACTGTATCTGCCTGAAAAATACATTTTTACTCTTGGATATAGAGGTTTGTTCCTTAGACTGCCAGTGTGCCGTCGTCGTGTTTTTGTATCTTCCTGCTCATGTTGTAAATACTGATGGCTTGACAGTGCTGAAGCGGAGGATTTAATAAGTCAGGTACCTTAAATGTAATAAAGTTTTTGATTGGGTCGCGCAAAAACTTATTGCCGCGATACCGACATTTTCCCTGTTGACGTGATTCGCTCTGGTAGGGAACACATGTCGGACCATGTGGTATTGCCAAAAAACTTCAGCACCTCTTACTAGTCCTCAAGCAGTATGGGGGAGGATGAATGAAAAAGAACCTAAAAAGCTCCCATTGTTCTCGCTCCTGCCCGCTCCATCTGTTCCCACCCCCACGCTAAAGAAAAACACTTATGACCCCCCATAGACTCTCCTGAAAACATTAGATACACACTCCCCACCTTCCCCCACCCATCATCTGCCAGGCACGGACTTCGGAAATTGCACACAAAAACTAAAGTTTGGCTAGTCCCCTCCTCCCTACTTCCCCCGGCTAAATTATCAAACGTCAAGAGTCCCATACCGTTTTGCCTGGTTTTTAAAAAGGCACCTATGATACAGAGTTACAGCTATCTACACAACCCATAACACACGCTCTTGATGCATTATTATGGACCAAGAGGGAGCCCTGGTCACACACCTGGCAAGAGGGAAAATAATCGCCTGTTTTTTTCCCCCCCCCCCCCCTCTTCCTCTCCTTCTTTTTTTCCCTCCCCTCTCCCTCTTCCATGTCTATGCCTCCCCACCACCCCCAAAAAAATTCACAACCACCAAGTAGCTTTATGTCTATAGATGGAATCAAATAAAATGTAAAAAAAATGCTAGGAGTGGAGTAAAAAGCAAATTAATGGATTTCAGTAGCAGTTAGTGTTCATGTAGCGAAGTCAAGGACAGTGGTTGGCTCATCTATTAGTAAAAACTACAGGAGGACTAATTGGGGGACTCATATGGAGTTATGTGCAGCTAACTTCTATTTTACTTCTTTCAGTCTCCTTGTTTTTTTGAAGGTGTGGATCCATCATTAAAAAATCAGGTAGTTAAAGATAAGGGATGGCAAAGAGAGCAGATAAAAGGGCAAGTTCAGAAAGAAACAGAGTATAGGTAGCCATATATATATACGATTTTACTTCCCGACCGAGCGCTCCCGTGATTATAGACCATTCCTGCCAGAACCACCTTTGCCGTTCTTCTATGCGTCAGCATGCGATCGCAGATCCCATTCATTTTGCGATCGCATGTCGGTCACATATAGGAACAGGGAAAGGTGGTTCCGGCAGGAACGGAATGTTCTAATTTCACGGGAGCGCTCGGTCGGGAGGGAAAGTTAAAATTGTATATATATCTGGCCACCCATATGTTTCACTGTAACATCAGAAAAGTAGGCTTTCCATTCTGAGAGATAACTAATTTTATAGTTGAATATATCGATTAGATGACCTAGAGGAAGACAGGGTTTTGTGGGTTGAAATAAATCAGTAGTGTCAAGCTTGGCATACACTAGGAAACCAATCTCTATGTTCCCTCTTTGTTCAGATAAATGTCGACACCATCATTAGAGAATAAACCCTCGGTTCCAAAATCCGAATGTTTCACCCGAAATGATCGTGGACTTCAGGACTGCATTTTCGATGATTATCGAACGTTCAAGGACATTTTAGAGGATTATCGAAAATAAAATCAAAACGTCGTAATCGAAAAAGCCCGAAAGACCTTCTGTTTCCAGACTTTCAGATCTTTGCCTTTTCTCGAGATCCAGAAATCCAAGAACGGAATGAAACTTACCAGTTTGGTCATCACTACCAATCATATTGCGAAAGGAAATGAAAAACATTGTGGAAACATTGAGAGTAGTAAAATCAATCAATCATCAGCATTACCACCATTTATCTGCACTTCCGGTAATTGTACTTAATCGGATCACAAAAAAATGGTGACCGCATGTGATCCGAAAAAGGAACGCAGCGCACACAATGTGAAACCCACACTTTTGATACGCTGGCATACATTTCTAATGCGCTAATGGTTTGCATAAAGCAATTGTAAGCGCGATGAGAACAGGATAGTGTGACCTGCCCTAGGCAGCTCCTAGAAGCCAGTATGAGAAGTCTTTTGATGCCCCAAATATGAGTCAAATATACCTTTATAATTGGAGTATAATACCCTAGTACAGACACCCCTGTATCCCCAGAATAAAGCCTCTACAATATCTTTCAACAGTTCTTCAGTGTTGCTGTGATGCGTGTGCTGCAGAGTAGTTTAACATGGAACATAACATCCTGGATAATTGGATTAAAAATGAAGAATATGTGGAGATTCTATATAGTCTTTATTAGTTATATTCTATTATTTGAATATACTTTATTTTCTATTGATAATAGGAGTTTAGCTTGCATTGCAAGTAATCTTTAAGTCAGGTTTGTGCCCCTTAATAATACAAACCTACATTGTGAAGTCTGAATCGAACAAAGTGACATAAATGAGTTTTCTAATATTCATGCTTTCTGTGTCTCCAAAGCTTTCGACGTTTTTTCCTTGTGAAGAAAATGAGTAATACATACGCCAAAAATTCTCTACACTCCTGCCATTTAATTACAGCCTGTAAAATGCAACAGTGCTGACAGCACTGAGCTATTGACTCTTGACACCATCTGAAGAACCTAATTATCTTTCACGTACGACCCCTTTTACTCACCCTGTCTGCTCTGCATTGTTTATAGGAGAAATCATTGTAATATTAAAAGTTTTAATATGCACAGAAGTTTATCCCTTACCTGACATGAAAGGCAAAGACTACGTGTATAATATATATTGGATAGGATTTGAAATATATAATGATAGCACAAAAACAAGATGTTAATTTATTAGTGTTTTGAGTGAGGCATCTAAGTGTGTGTGCAAAACAACAACAATATAATAATACTAACAATAATAATAATGCCATAGCATTCCATAATGCTGGAATGGTATGGCGTGGATGGAATAATTCCCCAATTCTTTAATGAGCTCCTGTTAACATATGTAACACCATAGATTGTTGTCAATAAAAATGACTTTTTTAAATTATATGGCATTCAATCTCTATATATAATATAAAAGTTAAGATGTGTATGTATGTTGTTCCTAAAAAATTTAACTGGCAAACATGCATTTCAGGAATTATAAAACTTAACAACTTTTACAAACCACCCTTATTCTTTTACGACCCGCTTTCATTCATGAATAAGTTAATTGAGAATGAGATGTGACCTTTGTGCTGCCATCTGTTGGTAAATTGAGTCATCGCCCTGGTGAGAAACGATCCAATGGCCTCTCCATTTAAAAATTATTTAATGCTGCTTCAATTCTTTGATTGAGGTCACACATACACAACTGTTTGTCTGAAGAAGGAACACATCGGTTCCAAAACGTCACAGCAATAAAGTTGAAGCACTTATATATATTTGCTATTTTTATTATTAATAAAAGATGCAAATTTGGCCCATGCTCCTAATCTGCTGCAACCCATCAGATGTTTAACCAGCTAAAAGGTAGCATCTGATTGGTTGCTGCAAATTAAGAGCACATGCAAAATTTGCACCTTATTAATAAACCCACTTGTTCCTTGTATCAAGCATTTGAAGTCGCTCCTCTTACTTAACTTCAACATAATTTTCTAAAATTATCATTTGATTACTAATTAAAGTCAATCTTTTGTTGTTGTTTAACTTTTTTATGAATGTATTTATTGACATTCAATTATTTCCTCCTAGTAAACTAGTTGAATGTGAAATAAGAAATCATATTATAGGGAAGCCGCATAAGATACTGTATTAGATCTAGTTTATTCTTTCGAGTTAATTGTTATTGGCTCCTACATAGCATTGTCTATAAATTAAAAGAGGTCAAAGCAATTGTAGTTCTGGTAATCTTTCTCGTACTAAAAAAGGTGGAAGAAATGCATGAGAAAGCCTGCATTCTAATAATGTGCACAGGTAATTAGGATGCAACAAGTCACTGTAAGCATGAACTCACAGAAACATCTAAGTGATGTGATCTAAGTGCTCGCCATTTACAAAAAATACAGACAAACATTTAATCTATGACACACCATATTTATAAAGACTGTAATATTAATGTTGTAAATTGTTTTTTTTTTTCCATTTACTAAAGACAAATAAAGAAGTTAATAGAAGTTTATAATCCAATGATTTTAAATCCACCTTAAATAAATAAATCATTATCTTACACATACCATGTTGGAGAGACATGTTGTTGTTTAACACTTGATGAGTATTAGGACTCCACATTTAGACCTGTTTAATGTAGCCCAAGTCAAACATATTGATGTCACGTCTGTTTATTTTTAATTTTAGACAATATGATGTGTTAAGTCAAATCAATATTGTAAGAAATAACATCAATCATATAACATAAATAGACACACGGTCTGCTCACAAATTTTATTTGAACTTATTATTTATAAAGAAAAAAAAGTTTGCTGCTCACAGAGGGAATCGTTTTTTGAACATACAAAGCTCTTTTATGGTTGATACTCTGCTCATGATTAGGTTGTCTGCATGTCTAAAGCAATTATGTGCGAAAAACTTTTGAAATACGCACTAAGGCTTGGACCTTGCTATTGTGTTTTTGATCCGTTCTGCGATCAGATCAAACCATGATCCGCATTGTCAGTGCAATGCAATAGGACTGGCCACGTATATTTGTTTCATACACTTCTGATTTTGGCACGCACATGTTCAGAAAATGCAGATCAAATGCATGCCATATCAGGTAATATCAGGTATAGAGAGATAGGATATGATAAATGAATGCACTAAAAATGAAAAAAACAAAAAACAAAATACTTGAAAACACAAGCAGTTTTTTGCATTATGTTGGTCTACGGGCTCGGTAGGTAAATGGTAATGACCTTTCCTTTGCTATCCTCTAAATTAAGAGCTAAAGCTTGCACACATGATAATGTTTGAACCAACACCTGGCCTACAATTAATTGTCCTTGTCATATTAGTGATCCTTCCTGCTGGATCCTTAAGGACGTTGGGGTCCCATGGGGGGTCACTCCCCTTCCCTTCTACATGGATTATTACTGCAGGCAGCATGTTTTACGATAGACTAAGGCTGATCTTTAAAGGGCATGTCCACCTTTTTCATATGGTAGGCACCCCTACCAACCCCAACCATGAAATATTTCTTCCAAAAAATGTTAGATCGATACTTACAGCCCTTACACTCCCACAACGTCTCCCCTGGTCCCTGTTTGGAGGAAGTCGCAAACAGGGGCCGGCCAGCTGCTTTCATGGATGCTGGTATGCATGATGCAACGGGAGTGTAAGGGAGTAAGTAAGTATCGATCTAATCATTTTTTGAAGAAATATTTGGTGGTTGGGGGTAGTGCAGAGGGTACCCACCTTATGCTAAAACTTTCATGCTAGTGCCACGGCTGCAGGGGATGGATCCTGATGGTGGGGGGGAGGAGGGGAAAAGGCTCCCCTGTAAATGTCACATTCTTGTTGAGGATAGGGAAATAGCAGGGACCGGATGACTCCTGACAGCTTCTACTCTTCAGTTTCCTGGACTTTGAAAAGGCACTGCAGGAGAACCATAAGGAGCAGTAAGGTAAGGATTTTTTTTAAACTACACAGTGGGCCAGAATTAATTGATTTGTGGGGTGGACATGCCCTTTAAAAATTGGTTTTGGCAATCATATCTGCACACATTTTGTGTACAAAGATTTAGTTCTGTATTGAATAGAAATAAAATTTTAAAATATTGGACTCTGGATGAATTAATCAAAGTTTAAATGTGAGAATAAAATCTAATTTGTCATTGTAACATAGTAACATTGTAATTGTGTTGAATAAAGACATTCGTCCATCTAGTCCAATTTTTTTTTTTTTTTAGAAACTTCTATTAATGCCTTTGCTGGAAGACCTCTGCTTCACACGTCTCATTGTATAAAAACCTTCCTAACCTGAAGATGAAACTCTCTTTTCTTCTAATTCTAATGGATGTCCACAAGTCCTCTGATTTGACCATATATAGAATGCACCAGGAGAGTTTTTGTTTATGACCCATTAATATATTTTTTAAAGGATCTATCCCCAAGCAAATGTTGATTCTCCAATGTAAACAGCCCTAAGTTGTCAATCTGCTGCATAGTCAAGCCCCTCCATTCTGCATATTATTTAGTTGCCCTTATTTGAACTCTTTCCATTTCTAATATGTCCCTTTTGTATATGGGATTCCAAAACCTGCACCGCATATTCCAAATGAGGCCTTACCAGTGCCTTGTAAAGAGGGAGAATAATATTTTTCTTCCTTAATTTATTCCCCTCTTTATACAAGATAATATTTTGCTAGCTCTAGCCATTGCTATCTTGCATGTTTGTACAAGCTACAGTAAGTCTGTTATCAACTAGAACTTCCAAATTTTTTTCAATAGAGATTACACAGCACAGAGCCATTTAGGGGTAGGTAACACAATGATTGTTAAACCCCAACTGCTTCACTTAAATTTATCAACATTGAATCTGCCACTCTGCTGTCAATTTTGATAATCTATCAAGTCTGATTGCAGCAACTGTACATCACTTAAGTTTCCAAAGCTCTGCATAGTTTAGTATCATCAGCAAACACAGAGACCTTACTCTCAATGCTCCCTTCAAGAACAGTTTAAATAAAAAGTAAAAGATAGAGCTCAGTACAGAACTCTGAGGCACTCCACTTTACTCCACTTAAACCCACATGTAGCTCCATTAAACTACTCTCTGTAGCGATCCAACAACCAATTCTCATCTCTATCCATGTACCAGTGCACATGGATAGACCTCAGTTTATACATTAGCCATCTGTGTGGCCTAGTATCAAAAGCTTAACTTTAGTCTTGGGACTCAACGAGAATTTGGAATATTAATAGTGCTAAACATTACTAACAAGACACAAAGGAAAAACTGCTGGTAAGCTACTCCTAGCAATACATTTAAGGGCAAGTCCACCCCCAAAACTAACTTTTATATTTATTTGGCCCCAATAAGTGCTCCAAAACAAAACTTTACAGCATGTAAAGGTCCAGTGGTTCAAAAGTTCAGACCTTTGAGATATATATCAGGCTGCACTTCCTCTTCCACTTCCACTTTAGATGACCCCCCGAGCTGCAGCTTAGAAAAAAAAAAATTCTTGCCTGTGTTGTGTGTGTCTCTCTCTCTATCTATCTCTCTGGCGGCTGGCTGCAGCTGTTGATCCTGGATTTCTTCAGTCTTTTCTTTACAGCTGTGATTGGTTGAGAGGGAAAATCCAGGGATCCAGGGGTCAGACCATTACTGATGCAACTTCTCTGTTCTCACTGCTGGATGCTAACAGACATGCTCAAGAACATGAAAAGAACAGAGGCAAGGTAATGTAACCTGTCTCTGTTCATCGCTGTATTGGTCCATGCTGCAGGATTAAGCCAGCTACAAAGGTCTGTAACTTTTGAACCCACTGGACCGATTTACATGCTGTAAAGTTTGTTTGGAGCACTTTTTTGGGCCAAATAAAATAAAAAGTTAGTTTTTGGGGGTGGACTTGCCCTTTAAACATCAGCGTAGACACCTTGACATTACATACTTATTATAAGACATATTAACATTACATGTGTGTATTGTGTGCTATAGATTAAACTTCATCTAATGCAAGGAAGTTTGTTTAGATGCCAAAGCTGAAATAACCACATTATTAGCCAGTGTTGATATTGATGTTATGGAGCATTCTCCTTATCTGGCGTACTACACTGTAAGTGTTTAATATCAATATCAATGCAAAACCGCTAAATAGTTCAAACAAGGATTAAAAGTGCTAAAAGGCTCTTTATAAATGTGGAACTAGGTTTTCATTTGCAAGTAACTGTCAAGATCTCCAAAGTCACATGCTTTATAGGAAAGATGATGTCTTGTGAGGTGAGAGTGTGTGAGGAGATAAATACAGAGGAGAGGCAAGCCACATTGCATTTATATATATTCAAATCAATTTGGTTTGTTTAAGCTGAGGACTGAGTGAAAGCTAGGGAGTTTAGGGACATATTTATAAAGCCGTGGTATCGCAGTTAGTTAATTTACGATCGCGGTCGTAAATGTATGATCGCGATCGTACATTTACGAGTAAATGTTCGTTAATTAACGAACATTCGATCATAGAATACCGTGCGGTAGTAAACTACCACAATGGTATTCTATGGGGATCGTAAATATACAATTTCGTTATCGTAGATTTACGATCGGAATCGTAAATTTATTATCGGTATCGTAAGTTTATGATCTTTAAACGATCGTTAATCTCCGATTGGTTTAACAATCGTAAATTTATGATACCGATCGTTAAAGTCGCGGTATCGCTGAACAGCGATACCGGGGCTTTATAAATATGGCCTATGGATCTGTATTAGAACAAGTTAGCAATGGAGGTTAATTTCTATAGAGACCTTGTGTGGATTTGTGCCATGGTTGGCATTAAGTAGGAAGAGTACAATCAAAGAACAGTAGGTAAAATACCATAAAGGAAGTATGACAGGTTTTGCTTATTCATCCAGGCAAAGGAAAAGGATTGGTTCAAGAGAGCTCTCAAGAAGGCTATTTAGGTGAAAATAAAGAAACCAAGCCTGAATAAAGGTGGTGGTGGTGGGGGGGGTTCAACCCCAACTGTCTGCCACGTACAATGCTGTTTTAACACCTTAAAGTAACGCTAAATCCCTTTTGTTAAGGTATATTCCAGCTGTTTCTATTATTCACAGGGAGGTGAGAACCCACCACCCTATGAATAATAGTATGCTCAGGAGACACTGGAACGTACCTTACCGGTGCTCCACTTGCAAGTCGCTCCTGCACTGAAACCGCTGTGTCCCAATCGCCGCCCTATCTTTTGTATTGGTCCGCATGCGCCTAAGATAGGGCGCTTGGTCGGGACATAGTGGCTGTCAGTGCAGGAGCAGCTTGCGAGTGGAGCGCCAGTAAGGTAAGTTCCAGTGTCCCCTGAGCGTACCGTATATACTCGAGTATAAGCCGAGGTTTTTAGGTTTAAAAACCTCGGCTTATACTCGAGTCACAAGACACTTTACCTTCAATCCAGAAGCAGCCGGCGATCATGCCGGCAGTTCCAGTAGTTCTTCACGGTTGCGCGATGATGTCATCGCGCACGCTGGCGGGATGACGTAATCGCGCAGCCGCGAAGCAGTACTGGGAACTGCCGGCCTGACTCGCGGCTGCTTCTGGTTGAAGTATAGTGTCTTGCGGCAGCCGGCAGAGAGAGGAAGACTGAACCAGGTACGGTAAGTGAGCTGGGGGGGACTGGGGGGAGGGCTGGGGTGACAGTATGCCATGCAGACACCCACTATTACCTTTTTACTATAGGTGGTTGAAACTACAACTCCCAGCACCAAGCATGCTGGGAGTTGTAGTTTCCAAACATCTACAGTGGAAAGGATTAGGGTGGGGGACAGTATGCCATACAGTAACCCCCAATGCCTTTCTACTATAGGTGGTTGGAAACTACAACTCCCAGCAACCAAGCATGCTGGGAGTTGTAGTTTCCAAACATCTACAGTGGAAAGGTATTAGGGTTACTTTATACCCTCAGCTTATACTCGAGTCAATCATGTTTTTCTAATTTTGGAGGCAAAAATGGGTACCTCGGCTTATACTCGTGTCGGCTTATACTCGAGTATATACGGTAATATTATTCACAGGGAGGTGAGAATAAGTGTTCTCACCTCCCTGTGAATAATAGAAACAGATGGAATATACCTTTAAAAAGGGATTTTGGTGGTTTAGTGTCCCTTTAAAAAATAAAAGTGTACTGTACCTGGTAAACACATGGGAAAGTCTATATCCCATAGAGAACCAGCACCCCCAATAAGTCCAAAACAAAAAAGGTGAAACAACAAAGAAATTGGGATGACCCTTCTACCGTAGTGTAGGTAAATTTTATTATAAACATGGCATTAAAGGGGGAAAGACGTCTTAGTAACTTGTACTCTCTCCCCTTTGATGCCATGTTTATAATAAACGTTACCTACACACGTAGAAGCACCCAATTTTTTTGGTGTTCACTGTTTTTGTTTTGTTTTAATACCTTGCCCTGCAGTTCCTATAACACCTCTTAGCCACAATGCAATCAACACCTTGCATCTCAGAAGGTCCCTAACACCTACTGTTAAATGCTAATTGGGACCTGCCAGGGTAATTATTGCCAACAGATTCTGTGTACAAGATGACTAGCAAAACGTCTTTAAGAACTAAAGTCCATCTGACTGCCACGTACATGCTTTATATTAGAACACCTGTCATTTCTGTTGTATTCAAAGTTCATGATGGCCTTTTACTTGAACATATTTAGTGTTCCCAATGATGAATAGTGGTGGGAAAAAAAGATCTTGTTGTGGTCAGTGTGGATAGTGAAAAATAAAAAGTTGTTAACAGCACAGAGGAATGACAGAAAAAGCTTGATCACTTAAAGACTTAAAACACTGCATGTGATAATTTTTCTTTTTTTTATGATTTGCCTGTATTTCATTATATATACTAAATCTGATAACTCTGTCAAAAATTTGCTTAATCCAAACGTGTCGATATCGCAAAAAGTCCCGAAAGTACCTTCTGTTTCCAGACTTTCAGATCTTTGCCATTTTCTCGAGATCCAGAAATCCAAGAACGGAATGAAACTTACCAGTTTGGTCATCACTACCAATCATATTGCGAAGGAAATGAAAAACATTGTGGAAACATTGAGAGGTAAATCAATCATCATCAGCATTACCATCCATTTGATCTGCACTTCCGCTAATTTGTACTTAATCGGATTCACAAAAAATGGTGACCGCATGTGATCCGAAAAAGGAACGCAGCGCACACAATGTGACAACCACATTTTGATACGCTGGCATACATTTCTAATGCGCTAATGGTTTGCATAACGCAATTGTAAGCGCATGAGAAACAGACTAGTGTGACCTAGCCCTAAGGCAGCTCCTAGAATGCCAGTATGAGAAGTCTTTTGATTGCCCCAAATTATGAGCTCAAAATACCTTTTATAAATTGGAGTATAATACCCTCAGTACAGACACCCCTGTATCCCAGAATAAAGCTCTACAATATCTTTTCAACAGTTCTTCAGTCGTTGCTGTGATGCGTGTGCTGCAGAGTAGTTTAACATGGAACATACATCCTGGATAATTGGATTAAAAATGAAGAATATGTGGTAGATTCTCTAATATAGTCCTTTATTAGTATTCTTATTATTTGAATATACTTTATTTTTCATTGATAATAGGAGTTTAGCTTGCATTGCAAGTAATCTTTAAGTCAAGGTTGTGCCCCTTAATAATACCAAACCTCCATTGTGAAGTCTTGAATCGAACAAAGTGAATAAATGAGTTTCTAATATTCATGCTTTCTGTGTCCCAAAGCTTTCGACGTTTTTTTTCCTTGTGAAGAAAATGAGTAACATACTGCCAAAAATTCTCTACACCTCCTGCCATTTAATTACAGCCTGTAAAATGCAACAGTGCTGACAGCACGAGCTATTGACTCTTGACACCATCTGAGAACTAATTATCTTTTCACGTACGACCCCTTTACTCACCCTGTCTGCTGCATTGTTTATAGGAGAAATCATTGTAATATTAAAAGTTTAATATGCACAGAAGTTTTTATCCTTTACCTGACATGAAAGGCAAAGACTACGGTAAATATATATTGGATAGGATTTGAAATATATAATAGATAGCACAAAACAAAGATGTTAATTATTAGTGTTTTGAGTGAGTGCATCTTAAGTGTGTGTGCAAAACAACAACAATAATAATAATTAACAATAATAATAATGCCATAGCATTCCATAATGCCTGGAATGGATTGCGTGGATTGGAATAATTCCCCAATTCTTAATGAGCTCCTTGTTAACATATGTAACACCATAGATTTGTTAAGAGTCAATAAAAATGACTTATTTTAAATTATGTATGGCATTCTCAAATATCTCTATATATATATATAAAAGTTTAAGATGTGTATGTATGTATAGTTCCTAAAAAATTTAACTTGCAAACATGCATTTCAGAATTATAAAACTAACAACTTTTACAAACCACCCCTTATCTTTTACGACCCGCTTTCATTCATGAATAAGTTAATTGAGGATGAGATGTGACCTTTGTGCTGCCATCTGTTGGTAAATTGAGTCATCGCCCTGGGAGAAACGATCCAATGGCCTCTCCATTTAAAAATTATTTATGGCTTCAATTTCTTTTGATGTTAGGTCACACATACACAACTGTTTGTCTGAAGAAGGAACCACATCGGTTTCCAAAACGTCACAGCAATAAAGTTGAAGCACTATATAATGTATTTGCTATTTATTATTTAATAATAAAAGATGCAAATTTTGGCCCATGCTCCTAATCTGCTGCAACCAATCAGATGTTTAACCCCTAAAAGGTAGCATCTGATGTTGGTGCTGCAATTAAGAGAGCACATGCAAAATTTTGCACCTTATATAATAAACCACTTGTTCCTTGTATCAAGCATTTGAAGTTTCGCTCCTCTTACTTAACTTCAACATAATTTTCTAAAATTTCATTGATTACTAATTAAAGTCAATCTTTTGTTGTTGTTTAACTTTTTTATGAATGTATGTATTAGACATTCAATTATTTCCTCCTAGATAAATATCTAGTTGAATGTGAAATAAAGAAATCATATTATAGGAAGCCGCTAAGATACTGTATTAGATCTAGTTTAATTTCTTCGAGATTAATTGTTATTGGCTCCTACATAGCATTGTCTATTAAATTAAAAGAGGTCAAAGCAATTTGTATGTCTGGTAATCTTTCTCGTACTAAAAAAGGTGGAAGAAATTGCATGAGAAAGCCTGCATTCTAATATGTGCACAGGTATTAGTAGATGCAACAAGCTCACTGTAAGCATGAACTCACAGAAACATCTAAGTGATGTGATCTAAGTGCTCGCCATTTACAACATACAGACAAACATTTAATCTATTAGAACACACCATATTTATAAGACTGTATTAAATGTTGTGAATTGTTTTTTTTTTTCCACTTTACTAAAGACAAATAAAGAAGTTAATAAAGAAGTTTATAATTCCAATGATTTAAATCCACCTTAAATAAATATAATCATTATCTCTACCATAACCATGTTGGAGAGACATGTTGTTGTTTTAAACACTTGATGAGTAGTAGGACTCCACATTTAGACCTGTATTAATGTAGCCCAAGTCAAACATATTGATGTCACGTCTGTTTATTTTTAATTTTAGACAATGATGTGTTAAGTCAAATCAATATTGTAAGAAATAACATCAATCATATAAACATAAATAGAACACAGGTCTGCTCACAAATTTTATTTGAACTATTATTATAAAGAAATAAATAGTTTTGCTGCTCACAGAGGGAATCGTTTTTTGAACATACAACGCTTTTTATGGTTGATACTCTGCTCATGATTAGGTTGTCTGCATGTTCTAAAGCAATTATGTGCGAAAACTCTCTTGAAATACGCACTAAGCGTGGACCTTGCTATTGTGTTTTTGATCACGTTCTGCGATCAGATCAAACCATGATCCGCATTGTCAGTGCATGCAATAGGACTGGCCACGTATATTTGTTTTCATACACTTCTGATTTTGGCACGCACATTGTTCAGAAATGCAGATCAAATGCATCGCAATATCAGGTAATATCAGGTATAGAGATAGAATGCAAATGAATCACTAAAAATGCAAAACAAAATACTTGAAAACCAATGCAGTTTTTTGCATTTATGTTGGTCTACGGGCTCGGAAAATGGTAATGACCTTCTCCTTTGCTTCTCTAAATTAAGAGCTAAAGCTTGCACACATGATAATTGTTGAACCAACACCCTGGCCTACAATTAATTGTCCTTGTCATTTAGTGATCCTTCCTGCTGGATCCTTAAGGACGTTGGGGTCCCATGGGGGGTCACTCCCCTTCCTTCTACATGGATATACTGCCAGGCAGCCTGTTTTTTACTGACTGACTAAGGCTGATTCTTTAAAGGGCATGTCCACCATATGGTAGGACCCCCTAAAACCCCCAACCACTGAAATATTTCTTCCAAAAATGTTTAGATCGATACTTACAGCCTTACACTCCCACAACGTCTCCTCCTGGCTCCCTGTTTGGAGGAAGTCGCAAACAGGGGCCGGACCAGCTGCTTTCAATGGAGATGCCAGGGAGTGTAAGGATGTAAGATCGATAATCATTTTTTTGAAGAAATATTTGGTGGTGGGGGTAGGCAGAGGGGTACCCACCTTATGCTAAAACTTTTCATGCTAGGTGCCACGGCTGCAGGGATGGATCCTGATGGTGGGGGGAGGAGGGGAAAGGCTCCCCTGTAAATGTCACATTCTTGTTGAGGATAGGGAAATAGCAGGGACCGGATGACTCTCTGACAGCTTCTACTCTTCAGTTTCCTGGACTTTGAAAA
Organism: Hymenochirus boettgeri; assembly: GCA_019447015.1. Taxonomy (NCBI): domain Eukaryota; kingdom Metazoa; phylum Chordata; class Amphibia; order Anura; family Pipidae; genus Hymenochirus; species Hymenochirus boettgeri. The sequence goes on along the minus strand of CM033469.1, from coordinate 252,421,873 downwards.
GGCACGCAGGAGAACCATAAGGAGCAGTAAGGTAAGGATTTTTAAACTACACAGTGGGGCCAGTATTAAATTTTAGATTTGGGGGTGGACTGCCCTTTAAAAATTGGTTTTGGCAATCATATCATGCACACATCTTTTGTGTACAAAGATTTAGTTCTGTATTGAATAGAAATAAAATTTTAAAAATATTGGACTCTGGATGAATTAATGCAAAGTTTAAATGTGAGAATAAAATCTAATTGTCATTGTAACATAGTAACATTGTAATTGTGGTTGAATAAAGACATTCGTCCATCTAGTCCATTTTTTTTTTTTTTTTAGAAATTTCTATTACTGCATTTGCTGGAAGACCTCTGCTTCCACACGTCTCATTTATGTATAAAACATTCCTAACCTGAAGATGAAACTTCTTTTCTTCTAATCTTAATGGATGTCCACAAGTCCTCTGATTTGACCTATTAGTGAAGAATGCACAGGAAGTTTTTGTAGACCCATAATATATTTTTATAAAGGATCTATATCCCCAAGAAATGTTGATTCTCCAATGTAAACAGCCCTAAGTTGTCTAAATCTGCCTGCATAGTCAAGCCCCTCCATTCTGCATATTATTTTAGTTGCCCTTATTGAACTCTTTCCATTTCTAATAGTCCCTTTTGTATATGGGATTCCAAAACCTCACCGCATATTCCAAATGAGGCCTTACCAGTGCCTTGTAAAGAGGGAGAATAATATTTTTCTTCCTGATTATTCCCCTCTTTATACAAGATAATATTTTGCTAGCTCTAGCCATTGCTATCTTGCATTGTTTGCTACAGCTACAGTAAGTCTGTTATCAACTAGAACTTCAAATCTTTTTTCAATAGAGATTTACACAGACAGAGCCATTGGGTGTAGGTAACACAATGATTGTTAAACCCAACTGCTTCACTTTAAATTTATCAACATTGATACTCTGCCACTCTGCTGTCAATTTTGATAATCTATCAAAGTCTGATTGCAGCAATGTACATCACTTAAGTTTCCAAAGCTCTGCATAGTTTAGTATCATCAGCAAACACAGAGACCTTACTCTCAATGCTCCCTTCTAAGTAATTATAAACAGATTAAAAAGAATAGGCCTCAGTACAGAACTCTGAGGCACTCCACTTTACTCCACTTAAACCCACATGTAGCTCCATTAAACTACTCTCTGTATGCGATCCAACAACCATTCCATCTCTATCCATGTACCAGTGCACATGGATAGACCTCAGTTTATACATTAGCCATCTGTGGGGCCTAGTATCAAAAGCTTAACTTTTAGTTCTGGGACTCAACGAGAATTTGGAATATTTAATAGTGCTAACAATTACTTAACAAGACAAAGGAAAAAACTGCTGGTAAGCTACTCCTTAGAATACAATTAAAGGGCAAGTCACACCCCCAAAACTACTTTTTATATTTTTTGGCCCAAATAAGTGCTCCAAACAAAATTTAACAGCATGTAAATCGGTCCAGTGGGTTCAAAAGTACAGACCTTTGAGATATATACTAGGCTGCACTTCCTCTCCACTTCCACTTTAGATGTACCCCGAGCAGCTTAGAAAAAAAAAAAATATTGCCTGTGTTTGGTGTTGTCTCTCTCTCTATCTTCTCTCGGGCGGTGGCTGAGCTGTTGATCCTGGATTTCTTATCTTTCTTACAGCTGTGATTGGTGAGAGGGAAAATCCAGGGATCCAGGGGTCAGACCATTACTGATGCAACTTCCTCTGTTCTCACTGCTGGATGCTAACAGACATGCTCAAGAACATGAAAAGAACAGAGGCAAGGTAATGTAACCTGTCTCTGTTCATCGCTGTATTGGTCCATGCTGCAGGATTAAGCCAGCTACAAGGTCTGTAATTTTGAACCACTGGACCGATTTACATGCTGTAAAGTTTGTTTTGGAGCACTTTTTTGGCCAAATAAATATAAAAAGTTAGTTTTGGGGGGGACTTGGCCCTTTAACATTCAGCGTAGAACCTATGACATTACATACTTATTATATAGACATATTAAACATTACATGTGTATTGTGTGCTATAGATTAAAACTTCATATATGCAAGGAAGTTTGTTAGATGCCAAAGCTGACATAACCACATTATTTAGCCAGTGTTGATATTGATGTTATGGAGCATTCTCATTATCTGGCGTACTACACTGTAAGTGTTTAATATCAATATCAATGCAAAACCACGCTAAATAGTTCAAACAAGTATAAAAGTGCTAAAAGTCTCTTTATAAATTGTGGAACTAGGTTTTCATTTGCAAGTAACTGTCAAGATCTCCAAAGTACATGCTTTATAGGAAAGATGATGTCTTGTGAGGTGAGAGTTAAATACAGAGGAGAGGCAAGCCACATGTTATATTATTCAAATCAATTTGGTTTGTTTAAGCTGAGGACTGAGTAAAAGCTAGGGAGTTTAGGGACATATTTATAAAGCCGTGGTATCGCGTAGTTAATTACGATCACGGTCGTAAATGTATGATCGCTGAACATGTATTAACGAACATTCGATCATAGAATACCGTGCGGTAGACTACCAATGGTATTCTATGGGGATCGTAAATATACAATTTCGTTATCGTAGATTTACGATCGGAATCGTAATTTATTATCGTATCGTAAGTTTATGACTTTTAAACGATCGTTAATCTCCGATGGTTTAACAATCGTAGTAAATTTATGATACCGATCGTTAAAGTCGCGGTATCGCTGAACAGCGATACCGGGGCCTTATAAATATGGCCTATGGATCTGTATTAGAACAAGTTAGCAATGGAGGTTAATTTCTATAGAGACCGTGTGGGATTTGTGCCATGGTTGGCATTAAGTAGGAAGAGTACAATCAAAGAACAGTAGGTAAAATACCATAAAGGAAGTATGACAGGTTTTGCTTATTCATCCAGGCAAAGGAAAAGGATTGTTCAAGAGAGCTCTCAAGAAGGCTATTTAGGTGAAAATAAGAAACCAAGCCTGAATAAAGGTGGGGTGGTGGGGGGGGTTCAACCCCAACTGTCTGCCACGTACATGCTGTTTAACACCTTAAAGGAACGCTAAATCCCTTTTGTTAAGGATATTCCAGCGGTTTCTATATTCACAGGGAGGTGAGAAACCCACCACCCTATGAATAATAGTTGTCAGGAGACACTGGAACGTACCTTACCGGTGTCCACTTGCAAGTGCTCCTGCACTGAAACCGCTGTGTCCCAATCGCCGCCCTATCTTTTGTATTGGTCCGCATGCGCCTAAGATAGGGCGCTGTGGGTGGGACATGAGTGGCTGTAGTGCAGGAGCGCTTGCGAGTGGAGCGCCAGTAAGGTAAGTTCCAGTGTCCCCTGAGGTACGTATATACTCGAGTATAAGCCGAGGTTTTAGGTTAAAATCAACCTAAAACCTGCTCGGCTTATACTCGAGTCACAAGACACTTACCTTCAATCCAGAAGCAGCCGGGAGTCAGGGCAGTTCCCAGTAGTTCTTCACGGTTGCGCGATGATGTCATCGCGCACGCTGGCGGGGGATGACGTATATCGCGCAGCCGCGAAGCAGTACTGGGAACTGCCGGCCTGACTCGCGGCTGCTTCTGGATTGAAGGTAAGTGTCTTGCGGCAGCCGGCAGAGAGAGGAAGACTGAAGACCAGGTACGGTAAGTGAGCTGGGGGGGGGATGGGGGGAGGGCTGGGGTGACAGTATGCCATGCAGACAACACTCATACTTTTTACTATAGGTGGTTGGAAACTACAACTCCCAGCAACCAAGCATGCTGGGAGTTGTAGTTTCAAACATCTACAGTGGAAAGGATTAGGGTGGGGGACAGTATGCCATACAGTAACCCCCAATACTTTCTACTATAGGTGGTTGGAAACTACAACTCCAGCAACCAAGCATGCTGGGAGTTGTAGTTCCAAACATCTACAGTGGAAAGGTATTAGGGTACTTAACCCTCAGCTTATACTCGAGTCAATCATGTTTTTCTAATTTTGGAGGCAAAAAGGGTACCTCGGCTATACTGCGTTGGCTTATACTCGAGTATATACGGTAATATTATCACAGGGAGGTGAGAATAAGGTTCTCACCTCCTGTGAATAATAGAAAACAGATGGAATATACCTTTAAAAAGGGGTTTTGGTGGTTTAGTGTTCCTTTAAAAAATAAAGTGTACTGTACCTGGTAAACACATGGGAAAGTCTATATCCCATAGAGAACCAGCACCCCAATAAGTCCAAAAAAAAAAGGTGAAACAACAAAGAAATTGGGATGACCCTTCTACCGTAGTGTAGGTAAATTTTATTATAAACATGGCATTAAAGGGGGAAAGACGTCTTAGAAACTTGTACTCTCTCCCCCTTGATGCCATGTTTATAATAAACGTTACCTACACGATAGAAGCACCCAATTTTTGGGTCATTTGGTGTTCACTGTTTTTGTTTTGTTTTAATACCTTGCCCTGGGCAGTTCCTATAACACCTCTTAGCCACAATGCAATCAACACCTTGCATTCAGAAGGTCCCTAACACCTTACTGTTAAATGCTAATTGGGACCTGCCAGGGTAATTATTGCCAACAGATTCTTGTACAAGATGACTAGCAAAACGTCTTTAAGAACTAAAGTCCATCTGACTGCCACGTACATGCTTTATTTAAGAAAACCTGTCATTATCTGTTGTATTCAAAGTTCATGATGGCCTTTTACTTGAACATATTTAGTGTTCCAATGATGAATAGTGGTGGGAAAAAAAGATCTTGTTGTGGTCAGTGTGGATAGTGAAAGAATAAAAAGTTGTTAACAGCACAGAGGAATGACATGAAAAAGCTTGATCACTTAAAAGACTTAAAACACTGCATGTGATAATTTTTCTTTTTTTATGATTTGCCTGTATTTCATTATATATACTAAATCTGATAACTGCATTGCTTATAGATTAGTAGGGATGGCCGGTTCACGGATCCGAACCCGTATCCGCCAAGGATTTTTCCGGATTTTCCGCCTTCCGAACTTCCGAACTGCGGATTTCTCGTATTTTCGAAAATTTTTGAAATTACGAGGATTTCTCATATTTTCGAACATACGTATTTTCGAAAATGTTAGAAATTACGAGGATTACTCGTATTTTCAAAAATATGTGTTTTCGAAAATTTTCGAAATTACGAGGATTTCTCGTATTTTCGAGGATATTTTTCATTTTAATGGGTCCGCTCGCGGATTTTCTAATTTTCTAATTCGCGGATATTTGAGCGGACCGGATTTTGCGGAGTTCGGACATCTCTATTGATTAGTAATGTTTGTCATGATAAATGTACGCTAAGATCCATTATTTGCATTTATCTTATTTGCCATGTAACAAAACAAAATTGCATCAAAATACTGAAATAGCTGCCCAGAAAACTCCCTCTCAGTCTTTATTTTGTGTAAAGCATTTTTTATAATTCTTTACATAAAATGAAGACCGAGAGGGAGTTTTCTCTGGAGCTTATACTTACGTTATATCTTTTTCCTAGAACACCAAAGGCAGCATACGTAGAGATATCCCCGCCCCTAACGTAGGACTGACCCTTCTATAAATATTTGCCCTCCCCTTACCCTCCCAGTGTTTAGAAAGCAATACATTAGGTTAAAAAAATACAAATTGCTAGTGAATATAACTATTTATTGGGAAGGGAAGCATGGACATGCTGCCTTTGGTGTTCCAGGAAAAAGAATTTACTCCTTAGTAAATAGAATAGTAATAGTAAAAAGAATTTACTAAGTATAAACTCCAGCATTCCTGTTCACCCAAAGGCAGCATACGTAGAGATATAACAAAGCTGTCCAAGCAGGAGGGAACTCATAATATAAGTTGAAACTATTTATTAATAGTCTCTAACACCAAAATTTGCTTCCTCCTTCTGCATGAGGTTAAGTTTGTATTGATTTGCAAAAGTGTTAAGTGAGGATCCGGTTGGGGGTTAAAACAACAAACTTTTTTGATGATTGGTCAAAATTTTGACTTTAGTTACTGTTATGTCTCCCTTGTTATATTGTTCAAGAGCAAGAAAACACTTGGAATGTAGAGGGAACTTGATTTATTCAAAAAGAGCAACAGGTACATCACACTTTCTCATCCCATGCTATTCCTTAGCTTACTTCCTGGTACTGCCCCTTTTTCCCAGCTTGCCTCTATGCCTTAAAGAAACAGTATTAACTAAACATGTAGATGTTACAGTTACCCTTTAGGTATGGCTGCAACAGTAATGGAGGGGTAGGTCAGTTGGTGTATGTAACTGCCACATGGGGGTTAAAAAAACAAACCTTTTTTATTATTAATCAAAATTAATTTTCTTGACTTTAGTTACCCTTTAAGTATGGCTGCCACAGTAATGGATAAGTAAATCAGTACCTGGGTCTGGTTGAGGGGGTATGTCTTTTTTGTGTTTACAACCGTAAAACTATCTTTTATTGAGGATAAACCTAAATTAGTTTTTTTGACTTTAGTTACCCTTTAAATATGGCTGCCACCACAATGAATAAGTAGATCAGTAGGTGTGTGTACCTGGGTTTGGTTGAGGCGGTATGTCTTTTTTGTGTTTACAACCATAAAACTATCTTTTATTGAGGATAAATCTAAATTAGTTTTTTTTAGTTACCCTTTAAATATGGCTTCCATGGGAATGGAAAGGTAGGTCAGTAGGTGGGTGTACCTGTGTCTGTGTGGGGGGTTGGGGGTATCGCCATTTGTATTTATGAACATGAAAAAAACAGTTTTGAAATATCCACATTTGAGGATTGTTACCATTATAGTCTATGGGAAAAAATGTCCTGAAATTCGCCGATAACGCCGTAACGCTTCTGCGGATTCCTTAGCTAGAGGATAGCACACTTCTCCTATATGCCCCGCACGTCTGTACTGAATTTCATGTCTCTAGCTCAAAAACTGTGGGAGGAGATACGGTCCAAAAAAGCGGAAGAATAAAACGGAAGAAAAAGAAGAAGAAGAAATAGAAAGAACAGTAATTTCAAGCCAAATAAATATCAGTAAAATAAGCTGACTATTTTGCATTGCCACAGGAAGGCTGTATGCAATTCAAGCTGACTGGTAAATAAGCTACAGGGTAACAAGCAGCTTTCTTATTGGTGTGGAGACTTTTGTATAGAAAATACTGTGGAGACAGTGAATACTGGGGTCAGGGGTGGTGCCAATAATTCTCAGATGTACTAAATGCAACTTACTAGAAAAGAATCTTGCAATGTATAGTGTACTATTGTGAAACCATTTTAAATCCTCAAAAAAAGATTTTTGTCGTCCCTTTTTCTGTAAGTCTTTTTTTTTTTTACTACCGTAATTATGATAAAAAGGGCCATTATAAAAGAGCCACTTCACTTTTATCGCCTAGTCTATATGGTCGCAGTCCTTCCCTGATTGAGAGCAAGCAAAGCTCCTTAAAAATAGCAACATTAATTTATGCCTGCCTTAATTTGTCTTTTTTAAAACAGATCTGAGCTTTAGGTTGCTCTGTACTTCCCCTGACTGCCCATTCCTTCATTAATCTATTGATCATTACATTATATGTTTTTTACTATCAGAGATAGGTGGGGTGTCTAGTTCACTGACTATGGAAGAACATTCAGATACTGCAAAGAGTAAAATGTCCCTTTAAATGAGATCTCCACCCAAATTTCAACAGTACAAATAACATTGACTCTAACCTGTGAGTTATTGATTATTTTTACCATCGTAACTACATGGGCCAATCAGGTCAGGTCAGATTTACCATTATGCACAGTAGGCATGTGCCTAGGGGTGGCTGTCAGACTCTCCCCCTAAATTATACCACATCGTTTGCACTCTAGGTTTTTAAAAGCATCTGGCATACAGTACCTCTGCTTCACAATCAATATTTTTAACAGATAATCAGGGAGATATAATACCGCTCGTAAAATCCACACTTCCTATGTAATATCGGGTTAGCGTGGGGTTTTACAGTCATTTAATGGATGGTGCGTCATCTCCAAAGGTTTTTAGAGATATCGTAGCTAACCCGATTTACTACACCTTCATAGTGCGAAAACTTAACATGCCTCAAATAAGGGCCAATAAAGATGGGCTTCTTACCTGACCGTGATATACAGTTTAGAATGTTCCTTTATTGTGGGTTTTTTGATAGGTAAGGATTTATCCGTATTAAGAGATGGGCGAAATATACTGAAATCCATTCCACACGCAGATTTGCGGTTTTACGAAAAAATCCAAAAACTGACCCACTGAGGTCAATGGGAGTTAAAAAATCCAAAAGCTCCACCTAAAATTTAGGTATAAATAGCAAGGGTAACTTGTAGTGATAGACCCGAACCCGAGTTTGGGCCAAACTTTATGAGTTCAGACAAACTCAAATTATCCGAACTCTATCCGAACTAGTTCCTGTTCGAACTAGGTTGGTTTTCTGAACTCGCTGACTTATTTTTGATAATTATCAAATTCTCGAATTGGTAGCCCTGGAATGTAGCCTTCAATTTCGATAACCCATCAATGTAGCCTTTGATTTAGATAACCCTCGAATGTAGCAATCGATTTCAGTAACCCTTGAATGTATGGTTCGGTAACAATCGAATGTAGTGGTCAATTTCGGTAACCCTCGAATGTATCTTTCGATTTCGCTAACCCTCGAATGTATCATTCAATTACAGTAACCCTTGAAATATATTGTTTGGTAACCCTCGAATATACTATAGTGTTCAATTTCGGTAACGCTCGATGTTGCTGTCAATTTCAGTAACCCTCGAATGTAGGCTTCAATTTTGGTAATCATCAAATGTACTGTTCTGTAACCCTCGAAAGTATAGTTCGGTAACCCTTGAAGTGGCCTTTACCCTCAAATGTAGCATGCAGAAACTTGACAAATACCCGATCATGGGGAAAGAAGTATTTAAATAAGTTTTGGTGATGGACATGTTACCCAGACCATTTCCCAGGTGACACAGCCATTTACAGTAAGTTACCATTGTTATTTTATCTGTTGCTTGTGAAGGTTCTCATTCATCCAGGTCATGGTATATCTGTTGTATTTAGTTAGATCAACTGGACTTAGGAGATGTTTGAAACTGTTGAGTTTCGTTCCGTTTTCGAATTTTCTAAATTTTCAGAAATTTCGAAAATTCGAAGACGGACTCATAGAAGTCTATCTGAGAATTTTTTTTTAAAGTTACTGTCCATTTTGAGGGACAAATAGTAATAGTAGGTTACTGTAAATTACACAGAGACCTGGGGAATAGTCTGGGGAACCCATAAATATAACCAAAACTTATTTTAAAACTAACTTTCCTTATGATCGGGCTGTTTTCGAGCTTCCACATTCCATTTTCGAGAGTTACTGAAATCGATCTTTACTTTCAAGGATTTGATTTTCAAATTTTCGATTATCATCTACTTTCGATTTTCGATAATCGTCTTATTTAGATTTTTGATTTTCAATAATCGTCTACTACTAAAAAAATTCAACACCAACTGTCTGCCATGTACAATGCTGTTTTAACACCTTACCCAGGGCAGCTCTTATAACACCTCCTAGCCCCAATGCATCCACACCTTGCATTCAGATTCATATGCTAAATGGGACTTTCCAGGGTACATAATTGGCAACAGATTCTTGAACAAGTCATTCTGAATTGAGAAAGCCAGTCGGATGACTAGCGAAACGTCTTCAAGAACTAACCTTTAAGTACAGTTGATCTAACTGAATACAATAGATATATTTTATCTGTTATTTATCTGAACTATTTCTCCCCATTGACTTTAATGGTTTAGTTTCTGAACTCCTGAACTTTTTCGGAAATGAACCAAACTTCAGTAAGTCCGGCCATCTCTAGTAACTTACTGTAAATGGCTCAGGGACCTGGGAAATGGTCTGGGGAACACGTATCAATGGGCAAAATCTTTTTAAAAAAACAAAAAAAAACACCATCCAGTACCGGAAGCTCCATGCGCTTCCTGTTTTGGCATTTTGCATGGTATTTTCAAAATTTCTAAAAGATTTACAAAATTTAATTTTTAAATTAGAAAATTCTCGATTATTCAATTATTATGGAAAACAGTTCCACGGTTCTGGAAAAAATCTAACCAGTCAAAAGTCTGAGTTCCATCGGATCCGTAAAATCCGCTTTGGAACCGGGTTCGGGGCCATCTCTATCTGTAATGTATGTACCCAGCTTAAAGGGTAAGTCCAGCGCCAAAATGAAAACTTACATACAGGTAAATCACCCCCCAAAACCCTAAACAGTAATAGTTTGAAATCTGAAATATATAAGTCTAACCTGAAATCCTGCACAATGTCCTGTTTCCCCTGTTTTTGCTTCCTGGTTCTTCCAGTTAGCAACTGTCAGTTTTGGATTTGACAGTTGACATCACAGCCAATGACTGAATGTTAATCCCCTGTCTGCCTCTTCTGAGCATGCCCAGGCTCAGTAAATGCTCAGTACAGGTTTCTAAATTGCTCAGTTTCCATGAGGCCTCCAGAAGCATAGCAGGCATACAGTAATGAATTCATAGAACAAACTATGATATATCAACATATTTTAAAGAGGCCATTCTCAGATTGGCTTAAAGTGAAATGAAGTTGTATCATGTATGGCCAGACTTACACTTATAGGCCAGAAACTTAATTAAAATTAAAATTGCTTTTACATCTTCTCTATTTAAGGGAGGTACAAAGTAGTATTTTTCTTCTTTTGTGTATCACACTGAGCATGTGCAATTTCCCTGAGTAAGGAGAGGAGCCGTAACTGCAGAGCTTTCTTTACTAAAACATTTTACTGTGTTTCTTTGGTTAGGAATGAAATAGAATGTGATCTTATGACTTCAATGTCATTCCTAACCAAAGAAACACAGTTGCATAAAGCCCTGATGCGATATAGAGAACATTTTTTTACTGGAAGTTTTTTGCTGGCCATTCACTTATTAACCCTTCTTTTCTATCTGTATATTGTATGGACAGTAACTCTGCTTCTGTGGCTGGGTCCCCTAACTTTTTCTGGGCCCTAGGCAAGAGCCTAGGTTGCCTTGTGGATAATTCTGCACTGGTTAGAATGATCAATTCAATAACACGTTGCCCCTCCTCCATTGTTTTTTGGGAGGTTTATATAGTCAGTCTATATTTTGCTGTGAAGATTTTCTACCTTTTTGGTTAGTGTAACCTTTAAGGCTTTATTCACACTAGACACATTTTTGGTAATGTTTGCGGTAACACATATATTGGGAAAAAAGCAATGACATCAAATTTTTATGCAGTTTTATGTTAGTTACCCCAAAAAGGCATTAAAAAAAAAAGCACAGAAATGCTACTGCAGACGCATAAAATTGCATTTTAAAAAGATTTTAAATCGCAATGCAATTTATTTTGGGTTTTTAGTTTCTGGATATGTAAACACACAGGTACATTAAAAAACCTGTGCAGCCATTCAAAAATTAGAAATTCTGCCAAGAATTATTTTTCCCACAGATACTGCCATTCAGTCAATGCAGATTACTTCATTCAATGTGGATTACTTTTGAAAATACATTTATAAACACGCACATTACTATTGTATTTGTGATTATTATAATTTACTCTAATTTTGACTTATAAAAGATTTGCTTTTAACTCTGGGATTGTTTCCACCAACACTGAAAACACTCAGTTATTGTGGTTGAATATTTACATGCATCTTGGCAGCCATGTTGTATCGGCCTTCTCAAAAATCCGGATGGATGCTTTTTGTAAAATTATTTAAATACGGAAACAATGTGAATTTAATAGCCGACCTGCTGTTAGGCTGGAATCCTAATTCTGAAACAGGCTGGCAGGTGTCGGTTATTAAAGTCAGGTTAACTTTAGGGAGTTTATACAGCATTGTATTGTTTGTGGCTGACACCAACACAAAGAAAGCATAGTCTGGAAAGTATATAGTAAAGTTATTTTATGTAGCACTTGATAAAAGACTCTTGTGCTGAAATGCGTTCCTGTGTACACCAGATAAGTAGACAATGACCAATATTCCTGACATTTTGCACTTATTCTATTGGTGAAAGGCAGGTAGTGGAGTATGTGGTGGTCCCACAACACTTTGCAATGCATTAAAATATCTGCAGCCCTACATTATTTTTTTTAAATGTCTAGTTATATCATGACAGTCTAGGTGATGAAATAGAAATACTGTAGGAAACTCTGTAGAATAAAACAAATACAACAAAAGGGCTGAGACTAAAGGATCAGTACTACACCTGTTTTGCAGGGTCGAATAGCTGGACCAGTACATTTCTAACATTGTTTGTAACTACAAAGGGATCTTCATAAAACAGTTTCAGGGCTATTTACGCAGAGCCACTATTGCTCTGGGTAAATCTCCCCAATGTGATTCAATATCACGTTAGCGCAAGTAGGTAAATCCCAGGGCCAATAGCCGGCTTAAAATCATGCGCTTAAAGTAGCGCAAACAAGATATTGAATTGTGTCTTTTATGTGCATCCGGCACTAATAAGTAAAAGTTGCGCTAAGCAAGCGGTAGCGAACCATTTAGCATGACTTCCAAATATCTGTCCCTCCCCGCTGGGTAAATCACCCTATTTAACTACAAATTTGTGCATTTTGAAAATAAACCAGTCAGAGATACTGTCTCTTCTACTGTTTCCCATAGTCCTCTGCTAACCTTATTAATTCCTACAGGTCTGGTGCCAACCCCTTTATGTTTTCAGACTGTTAAGTAGCAGTACAATGGGAATTGCTGAAGTTTATACTTACATAAATTCTTTTTCCTGGAACACCAAAGGCAGCATACGTAGAGAGATATCCCCGCCCCTAAGATAGAACTGATTCTATAAATATTTGCCTTTCCCCTTACCCTCCCAGTGTTTAGAAAGCAATACATTAGGTTAAAAATAAAATAGAAATTGCTATTGAAAATAACTATTTATTGGGAAGAGAAGCTTACATAAGTATAAACTCACCCAAAGGCAGCATACGTAGAGATATAACACAGCTGTTAAGGGAAGGAAGCGGGAGGGAACTCATAATATAAGTTGAAACTATTAATAGTCTCTAGAACTTTAACACCAAAATTTGCTTCCTTCTTCTGCATGAGGTTAAGTTTGTAATGATTTGCAAAAGTGTTAAGTGAGGACCAAGTTGCTGCCCCGCATATATGCTCGTGAGGAACTCCTGCTCTACTGGCCCAGGAAGTAGACATCGCCCTGGTGGAGTTTGCTCTAACTTCTTGAGGAATAGGAACCTCCAATGTTTGGTAAGAAGAGATAATAGCCATTTTAACCCATCTGGATAAATATGTTTGGAGGCAGACATACCTTTCCTTATACCTGAGAAACATACAAATAAAGAGTCCGATTTCCTAAACTCTTGAACTCTGGCTAGATAAGCCAAAACACATCTTTTGACATCAACTTTGTGGTTTCTTTCTTCTTCCTCATTGGTTGGATTTGGGTAAAAGGAAGGAAGAAAATGTCCTGCTGCCTATGAAACAAGGATGACACTTTGGGCATAAATGTAGGATCCAGAGATAGAACGATACCTTCCTCTTTAATCTGTAAAAAAGGTTCTTTACAGGATAATGCCTGGATTTCAATAATCCTTCTAGCAGAAGAAATTGCAACTAAAAAGACAGTTTTCCATTAAAGATATTTAATATTAGCCTCTCCTAAAGGTTCAAAAGGTGAAGAACTTAATGCTCTTAATACTAAACCTAGATCCCATTTGGGAACCAATGATCTTAATTTTGGTTTTATTTTCTTAGCTGCGTTCATAAATCTATGTATGAGATGATTATTTGCCAAATTAGTTTGATAAATAGCTCCTAAAGCAGAAATCTGAACCTTTAATGTGTTTGGTGCCAATACCTTTTTTGAAGGCCTAATACCAAAAAGTCCAGGATTGAAGGAATGTTAAGTAAATCTGATGTATTCAATTAGATCAACTGGACTTGAAGTTTAGTTCTATCTAAACTTCAAGTCCAGTTGATCTAATTGCATCAGATATACCATGACCTGGATGAATGAGAACCTTCACAAGCAAGGAATGTTAAGAGATATACAAGATCATGTGTTGATAGTTTGTAAAGATAGTCCTGTATTACCCATCATTTCCTTTCAGAAACCATGCACAAAGTTTCAGATTCTCTACTTGTGGATAAGGAGTTTGTCCCTGGTGAAGGAGGTTCTGGCATATCGGGAGGGGCCAAGCCGGTCTGATAGATAAAAGAATGAGATCTGCATACCAAGTTCTTCTGGCCCAAGCTGGTGCTATTAAAATCACTAGGTTTTTCTCCTGTCTGATCTTCCTCAATACTTTGTTCAGAAGGGGAATGGGAGGAAAAATATAAGCGAGTCTGAAATTCCATGGATGTACTAGTGCCACTTGCCCAAAGGTCCTGTGATCTCTGTTTAGGGGGAAAAAAGTTTTTTGTCTTTTTGTTTTGGTAGTTTGCCATTAAATCTACTTCCGTTGGCCCCATCTTTTGCAAATTAAATTGAAAGTTTCGCTGTTGAGGCCCCATTCGTTGGGATCTAGGAATTTTCTGCTTAAATGGTCTGCCCATTGATTTGCTGTTCCTTTTATATATAAGGCTGAAATTGACTGCAGGTGAGTTTCTGCCCAAACAAAAATTTCTTGTGATAGGTTTAATAGGCTCAAACTTTTTGTTCCTCCCTGATGATTTATATATGCGGCTGCTGAAGTATTTATTGCCTGTTTGAATTTTTACTCTCTTGTTCTCTATTAAATGATGAAATTATTTTAAAGCAAGGAGAACTACTTTTAATTCTCAGAAATCTGAGGAAGCTACTTGTTCTCTTTTTGACCAAATGCCTTGTTTTGACCAGCCTAGGCAGTGAGCCCCCCAACCTAGTAAGCTGGCATCTGTGGTGATGATTATAGATTGAGGAGAGTAAATGGGTTGCCCTTTGTTTAGATGTTCTTGACACAACCACTATTCCAGAGATTTCTTTACAAAAACAGGAATTCTTACTTTCTTTTTTAAAGATTCCGTCTTTCTGTCCCAACTGTGAATATAAAATTGTTGAAGGCATCTGATGTGTACTCTGCCCCAGGGAACCCCCTCTAGTGCTGCGGAAAACAGGCCTAATACTTCTAGGATGGATTTTAAAGATACATTTCTTGAAATTTTTACCATTTTACTTTGCTTTGCTTAGAATTTTTTAGAGTAATACAATTTAGAATTTTTTAGAGTAATACAATTTAGATTTTTTTAGGTTTCAAATCGAACCATAAAAACCTTGCGTCGGCTTATACTCGAGTCACAGACACTTCTCATCCAGAAGCAGCCGGAGTCGGCCGGCAGTTCCCAGTAGTTCTTCACGTGTTGCGCGATGATGTCATCGCGCAACCGCTGGCGGGATGACGTACATCGCGCAGCCGCGAAGCAGTACTGGGAACTTGCCGCCTGACTCGCGGCTCGCTTCTGGATTGAAGGTAAGTGTCTGCGGCAGCCGGCAGAGAGAGGAAGACTGAAGACCAGGTACGGTAAGTGAGCTGGGGGGGGACTGGGGAGGGCTGGGGTGACAGTATGCCATGCAGACACCCCATTACCTTTTTACTATAGGTGGTGGAAACTACAACTCCCAGCAACCAAGCATGCTGGGAGTTGTAGTTTCCAAACATCTACAGTGGAAAGGTATTAGGGTGGGGACAGTATGCCATACAGTAACCCCCAATGCCTTTCTACTATAGGTGGTTGGAAACTACAACTCCAGCAACCAAGCATGCTGGGAGTTGTAGTTTCCAAACATCTACAGTGGAAAGGTATTAGGGTTACTAACCCTCATTATCTCGAGTCAATCATGTTTTTCTAATTTTGGAGGCAAAATGGGTACCTCGCTGATTCATACGTCGTTCGGCTTATACTCGAGTATATACGGTAATATTATTCACAGGGAGGTGAGAATAAGGTTCTCACCTCCCTGGAATAATAGAAACAGATGGAATATACCTTTAAAAAGGATTTTGGTGGTTTAGTGTCCCTTTAAAAAATAAAAGTGTACTGTACCTGGTAAACACATGGGAAAGTCTATCCATAGAGAACCAGCACCCCCAATAAGTCCAAACAAAAAGGTGAAACAACAAAGAAATTGGGATGACCATTTACCGTAGTGTAGGTAGAAATTTTATTACTCAATACATGGCTATGAAAGGGGTTAAAGACGTCTTAGTATGAATTAAGGGAGACTACTCCCTGTGTTTAAACACGTGCCCTGTGACAGTCTGATATCGTTACCTACAACACGGACCTGCATGGGTACGCCGCAATACAACCATCACACAGCCAATCATCAACACCTTGCATCAGAAGTCCCTAACACCTTACTGTTTAAATGCGTAATTTGGGAGCCCAGGATATTATTGCCAACAGATTCTTGTACAAGATGACTAGCAAAACGTCTAAGAACTAAAGTCCATCTGACTGCCACGTACATGCTTTATTTAAGAAAACCTGTCATTATCTGTTGTATTCAAAGTTCATGATGGCCTTTTACTTGAACATATTTAGTGTTCCAATGATGAATAGTGGTGGGAAAAAAAGATCTTGTTGTGGTCAGTGTGGATAGTGAAAGATAAAAATTTGTAACAGCACAGAGAATGACATGAAAAAGCTTGATCACTTAAAAGACTTAAAACACTGCATGTGATAATTTTTTTTTTATGATTTGCCTGTATTTCATATATATCTAAATCTGATAACTGCATTGCTTATAGATTAGTAGGATGGCCGTTCACGGATCCGAACCCGTATCCGCCAAGATTATCCCGTTCACGAACGGGATTTTCCGGATTTTCGCCTTCCAAACTTCCAAACTGCGGATTTCTCGTATTTTCGAAAATTTTGGAATTACGAGGATTTCTCATATTTTCGAACATACGTATTTTCGAAAATTTTAGAAATTACGAGATTACTCGTATTTTCAAAATATGTGTTTTCGAAAATTTTCGAAATTACGAGGATTTCTCGTATTTTCAGAGATATTTTTCATTTTAATGGTCCTGCTATTTCTTTTTCTAATTCGCGGATATTTGAGCGGACGGATTTTGCGGAGTTCGGACATCTCTATTGATTAGTAATGTTTTCATGATAAATGTACGCTAAGATCCATTATTTGCATTTATCTTATTTGCCATGTAACAAACAAAATTGCATCAAAATACTGAAATAGCTGCCCAGAAAACTCCCTCCAGTCTTTATTTTGTGTAAAGCATTTTTTAATTCTTTACATAAAATGAAGACCGAGAGGGAGTTTTCTCTGGAGCTATACTTACTTATATATCTTTTCCTAGAACACCAAAGGCAGCATACGTAGAGATATCCCCGCCCCTAACGTAGGACTGACCCTTCTATAAATATTGCCCTCCCCTTACCCTCCCAGTGTTTAGAAAGCAATACATTAGGTTAAAAAAATAAAATTGCTATGAATATAACTATTTATTGGAAGGGAAGCATGGACATGCTGCCTTTGGTGTTCCAGGAAAAGAATTTACTTAGTAATAGAATGTAAAGTAAAAAGAATTACAAGTAAAACTCCAGCATCCTGTTCACCCAAGGCAGCATACGTAGAGATATAACAAAGCTGTTAAGCAAGCAGGGGAACTCATAATATAAGTTGAAACTATTTTATTAATAGTCTCTAACACCAAAATTTGCTTCTCTCTTCTGCATGAGGTTAAGTTTGTAATGATTTGCAAAAGTGTTAAGTGAGGACAAGTTGCTGCCCGCATATTGCTCTGAGGAACTCCTGTTCTAGGCCAGGAAGTAGACATGCCCTGGTGGAGTGGCTCTAACTTCTTGAGGATAGGAACCTCCATGTTTGGTAAGAAGAGATAATAGCCATTTTAACCCATCTGGAATAAAGTATGTTTGGAGCAGACATACTTTCCTTATACCTAAGAAACATACAAATAAGAGTCCGATTTCTAAACTCTTGAACTCTGGCTAGATAAGCCAAAACACATCTTTTGACATCAACTTTGTGGTTTTTTCTTCTTCTTCTCATTGGTTGGATTTGGGTAAAAGGAAGGAAGAAAAATGTCCTGCTACCTATGAAACAAGGATGATATTTTGGGCATAAATGTAAGATCCAGAGAACGATACCTTCCTCTTTAATCTGTAAAAAGGCTTCTTTACAGGATAATGCCTGGATTTCATTAATCCTTCTAGCAGAAGAAATTGCAACTAAAAAGGCAGTTTTCCATGAAAGATATTTAATATTAGCCTCTCCTAAAGGTTCAAAAGGTGAAGAACTTAATGCTCTTAATACAAACCTAGATCCATTTGGGAACCAATGATCTTAATTTTTTTTTTATTTCTTAGCTGCTTTCATAAATCTGTATGAGATGATTATTTGCCAAATTAGTTTGATAAATAGCTCCTAAAGCAGAAATCTGAACCTTAAATGTGTTTGGTGCAAGATTTTTGTGAAGGCCTAATACCAAAAAGTCCAGGATTGAAGGAATGTTAAGAAATATACAGTACAAGATCTGTTTTTCTGAGAGCACCATTTTTGAAAAGTATCCCAGATCCTCTGATAGGCTTTTGAAGTTACTTCTTTTCTACTGCACATAAGGGTGTTGATAGTTTATAAAGATAGTCCGGTATTACCCACCATTTCCCTTTCAGAAACCAGGCACAAAGTTTCAGATTCTCTACTTGTGCATAAGGAGTTTGTCCCTGGTGAAGGAGGTTCTGTCATATCGGGAGGGGCCAAGCCGGTCTTATAGATAAAAGAATGAGATCTGCATACCAAGTTCTTCTGGCCCAAGTTGGTGCTATTAAAATCACTAGGTTCTTCTCCTGTCTGATCTTCCTCAATACTTTGTTCAGAACGGGAATGGGAGGAAAAATATAAGCGAGTCTGAAATTCCATGGATGTATTAGCGCATCTTGCCCCAAGACCCTGTGATCTCTGTTTAGGGAAAAAAGTTTTTTGTCTCTTTGTTTTGGTAGTTTGCATTAAATCTACCTCCAGTTGGCCCCATCTTTTGCAAATTATTGAAAATTTCGCTGTTGAGGCCCCATTCGTTGGGATCTAGAATTTCTGCTTAAATGGTCTGCACATTGTTTGCTGTTCCTTTTATATATGAGGCTGAAATTGACTGCGTGAGTTTCTGCCCAAACAAAATTTCTTGTGATAGGTTTAATAGGCTCAACTTTTTGTCTCCCTGATGATTATATATGCGGTTGCTGAAGTATTGTCTGTTTGAATTTTTACTCTCGGTTCTCTATTAAATGCTGAAAAGAAAACTAGGAATTTTTCTCTTGTGCAGGTGTTTAGGGAGGATTTCTCTATATTATACACCAACTAGGGTTCTAAAGTCTGAATTGTATCTTTATGGTTGTAATTAAGCATTTTCTGATTCTGCTCTTAGGAGCCAATCTCAAATATGGTATGATGGAATCCCTGTTGTCTGAGATAGGCCGTGACGGGTGCTAGAATTTTTGTGAAAACCCTGGGGGCAATGGAAAGGCGAAGACTGTAAACTATAATGTTTTATGAGATCTTGTTTTATTGCAATTCTTAAATATTTTTGATGACAGATTTTATGGGAACATGTAAATAGGCATCTTTTAAATCCAGGGTTGCAAGAAAGTCGCCTGGAAGGATTACATTTGCTGCAGATTTTACGACTCCATTTTGAAATGTTGTTTTTTTAGAAAAGAGTTCGATACCTTAAATTTATAATAGGTCTAAAGAATTGTCTGGCTTTGGGACTAGAAAAAGGTTTGAATAGAGTCCTTGAATTCTGAGCCTTGGGAAAGGTATCAGGACTCCTTTTGTACAAATTTTTAATTTCTTGAATTAGTGCTTTTTGATATACTGGATCTTGACGGTTGGAGGATAGTACAAATTTTTCCTGTGGAAATGTTGAAGTCTAGCTGAACCCTGTTTGATTGTCTGTAATACCCATTGTCTGTAGTTATTTTCTGCACTGAAGAAAAAATAGTTTAAACGACCTCTATACCTCTGGCGTCATTGGGAAAAAATCTACCTGATCGTCCCCTTCCTCTACTCTATCTAGACCTTGAAGCAACATTGTTCTGTCTCTGAAGGGACGAAAGGATTTCCAATCAATCCTTCCTCTAAAAATTTGGATTTGAAAGGTCTTCTAAAGATCTCATCCTGAGGAAGAGGGCGGAATTTATCCTCTGCTGTCCTGTCAACTAAGAGTCTCAACTGTGATCCAAATAGTGGGCCAGCTTCAAAAGGTAAATTACAGAGTCTATTTTTAGATGCTGCACAGTGACCACGATTTTAACCAAATTGCTACTGCACAGAAGATAGCTGCTGATCTGGCGCTAACGTACATTGGATAAAGAAGCATCAAATAAATACTCAGCTGATCTAAGTAAACATGGTTTCACAATCTCTCCATACAATTCACTTATCATGTTCAAATCAAATCCGTTTCAATACTTAGCAACAGAAGCAGATGTATGATGTCATGATGCATGGATGCTAAGAAGAAAAAATTATTTTTTTAATGCGGCTTCTGCTTTTCTAGTCCATAAGATCTTAAAGTCTGAACTGTCCTCCAATGGTAGGGTGGTTCTTAACTGTAGTGCAACAGGTGGATCCACCTCGAGGATCCCAGTTTTGACTCCTCTTGGTCAAATGAAACATAGAAATAAAAAGTTTAGGCAGAAAGAATTTTTATCAGGTGATTTCCATTCCTGAGAAATTAAATTTTATAGCTTCATGAACTGGCAGAGAATTACTCTTTTTTTATTCTCAGAAAATAACCTAGAAGTTTTCTTAGGGGGTTCCTGGGGAAGATCATCCTGAAGGGACTCTTTAACATACATATTTTAGAATGAATCAATTCAGCTGTGGGGGAAAAAATCCTCTGATTCAGAAATTTCACTTCCTCGAGATGAATGTTGTTTAGTATTAGGGACTGAGGGCCCTGGACCTCATCATTATCTTGATCAGTTGTGACTCCAATAAAGGTTTTCTGAATCAAGCTCACAGAATTACATTCAATAACAATTCTAAATTAATGGTGAAATAGCAGAATCATTCTAGATTTAAAGTAGAAAAGGCTTCTTTAAAAAATAAAAAAATTCCTGCATTTCTAAGATTTTACCCTAGGAGTGTTTGGAGCTTAGAAAGACATTTTGACATAATTTTTCAGGATAATCTTTAGGCATTCTGGCATTGCATCCAGGACAAATTTTTGATTTAACTTTAGCTTGCCTTTAATACCAGGGGTTTCAGAAGACAGTAGGAGATTGTAGTTCTGATGGTTCAGACATCTAAATAAATAACCAAAAAGAAATAGGTAAACCATCTACCATAAAAAAAATATAATAATAATACCCCAAGAATATAGTGGACTAATGCTTAACTCAGATTAGTAGAGCGGAGGGCTTGCAGATAGCAGTCAGGGTCTAACACAGCCCAGAGGTAACAGGTAGCTCCAGTCTCAAGCAAGGACTGGAATGAAAACTTCTGTTTGCTTAAAAACCGTGGTAACGCGTCTCTCCGTCCCGTCGCAATGACATCACTGCCGTGACTGAAGCGAATGCCTGGCGAGACGGAAGTGTCGTGGAACGCGAAGTCTGCGCCTCTCCCTGCTAACCGGCAAAATGTTTTAAGGGTCACTGAGAGGGGAACGCTCCTTCGCCGGACAAAGAGTGACTGCAATCCTCTCCAGGGGAAGAATATTATGAACACCCTGCAGCAAATAACCAGCCCATTGAAACTGCTTTAAAATAACAAATTAGAAGGGAAGCCCTTTCTTTTGATCTACCTAAGGTAGGAATGAAAAACACTGGAGGGTAAGGGGGGGGCAAATATTTATAGAAGGGTCAGTCTACCTTAGGGGAGGGGATATCTCTCTACTATGGCCTTTGGTGAACAGGAAATAGGGAATATATATGAATTGGCTTGTTTGTGCACTAGAATTTCTTTAACATTACCCCTTAAGGGCCTTCCATGTATAATTCCAAGATGCGTGTGATATACTGATTGCATTATGAAATTGCATGAATTTTCTGCCACTAATCTTTCAGTATGCAAATGTCATATGTCCATTGTAACTAGATGCGGTGGCAACCTACATCAGATTAGGGACGTGTGGTAAATGTATAGTTAAAGGGATAAAATGTCCTCATTAATAAGCTGCAGGAGAGTTTCCCTTTTTTCGCTTAAAAAATATATAAAAATTATTAATTAGGGTTGAACATTGAAAATACAGTTAAACTATTTTATGGAAAATACAGGACCACACGAAAAGAGTAAAATCTCACCTTGCAATCTCAGGACTTAATGTGATCATTCGTTTTGATTTAGTGATATGGCTGATTGTTGCGTAAGGAACCCTACATCTTAAAATCCCGTATAGATTTAGCTAAATAGCTAAAGGTTTTATGTTCCTGAAATATATAGGTTTAGCCTGAAGTTAAATTGTCTGGCAGTATCTGTGGAATATCTAAAGTATGGAAGATGTTGGCGCTATATAATCACAGTAATAATAATAATATCGTATTTCTTGTGTATGGAATTCTGCATTATGTAACAAGAATTGTGCTGTTATATATGCAAAAGTGGGTAGGTTCCAAAAATGTATCGTTGTGGTGTTGATTTCATTCAAGTTTGTCCAAATGCATGTTCTCTTAGATCAAATAAAATTTGATTTGGATCCTGTTAGAGCTATTGCTGGACACCTTTGTGCCGATAAAAGAGGTTAAAAGTCCGGACCATAATGCACCCTGAATGCCGCACTGCATCAGAGCGATAATAACAAAGCCGTCTGCTAATTTGGCCACCAAGAAAAATTGCAATAAAATTAAAAAAAATACACAATAATTTTTTTCAATCCCATTAGCATTGCACGATTACGTACCAACCAGTAGGGTTGCAAAAACCAATCACAGCTATTTTATTTTGTACAAAATGGTCAAGATAATTTACATGTGCAGCCCTATGTTTACTTGATCACTGAATCAAGGATCCCATCCACAACAGTTTAATAAAATTCACAAGATAGAACATTTACTCGCCGCTAAAAACAGTTCTGAAGATTTTGATAAGCATCGCTCACCAAATAATCCTTAAATAAATGTGTAACATCCTATAAATAGTGGACATCATGTTTTTCTTTGGTCCATTTATTTTAGTGGTAGAATAAATGATTTTCTCTAAAGTTTCCATTACCAAATCCTTCATAACATAATCTTTTTAGTGAATAATAAAAGAAATAGAAACTGGTATAAAGAAATTATGGAGACCACTCAGTTTTACATTTTACAAGTAATAGATTTCCAAAGTAATAAGTATAACTTTAAAAGGCAAATATAAAAATAGCATCTACCAAAGCTACAAGGCACAATGCCACACCTACTTTTGATATAACCTACAAGGCCACCCCCCCCTACACCCCCCCATCACCATGATTGCCCAACCATGCTGCAGCACAAACCCGAACGATTTTCCCACTAAAGCCCACATTTTCTGCAACACAAACTGGCAAATGATCCCTAGAAGTCCAATCCTACTATAGCACAAACTGGCAACCCCCTCTGTCCCTATTAAATCCCATATATACTGATGCATCATGGAGGCGGGGAGGACTGGCCCAGTAGGCTGAGGGGCAAATGCCCCCAGGCTGGTCCCAAATGAAAAATTTGGGCTGCCATAGAAGCTATTAGTAAGTTACATGCTTGAAAAGCACAGCGCAAATGCCTCTAGTTCAAACATGGGCAAGGATCAGGAAACTCATTCTCCTTCAGATCATTTACCAGTCAGCCCTCAAGTTCATTAGCCAGTGTAGTCATCTCATGTTCATTAGCCTTGTTAGTCAGCCCACCAGTTCATTAGCCACTGTCATCAGCTCTCCAGTTTCATTAGCCAGTGTCATCAGCCCTCAGGTTCATTAGCCAGTGTTGTCAGTCCTTCAGATGCCTACAGTGTAAATCAGCCCTGCAGTTAATTAGCCAGTGTCATCAGGCCTCCAGTTCATAGACCAGTATTGTCAACCCCTTCAGTTCATTAGCCAGTGTGTCAGCCCCTCCAGTTCATAGACCAGTATTCTCAGCCCTCTGGTTCATTAGCCATTTTAAGTCAGCCTTCATTTCAACAATAGCAGTGTTGTCAGCCCTCCATTTCATTAGCCAGTGTTGTCAGCCACCCATTTTCTTATTCAGTGTTTGCCAGCCCTCCAGTTCATTAGCCACTGTTAGTCAGCCCTCTAGTTCATTAGCAAGTTGTCTGCCTCAGTTCATTAGCAAGTGTTTTTCAGCCCCTCAGTTGATTAGCCAGTGTCAGTTAGCTCTCCAGTTCATTAGGAACAAAGGAAACTTTGACTTGACTTAGAAAGTGTACCCAGGGTGAGGTCTTAGCAATTCAGGTCCTCACACCGTGTACTTGTAAGGGGAGGGGGACGATTTAGGACTACAATTGTCCTATAACCACCTCATACACTTGAATATGTTGCAGGCAACAATGTAAAATAGGAACAATGGTCTTAAAAATGGGTGTAACTTAAATAAGTGTGTGTGCAGAGTGGTTGTGGTTAAAAATATTGCAATCTACCGTAAAACGGGCACTTGGTTGTATTTGCCCCCCAGGCCAAAGGCCCCAGTCCTCCCTGCATGGTGGCACAAATGATGGGAGCCCTACTTGCAGTTTGTTTTTACATGAGTAATTTTTTTAGAAAGGCCATTTAAAATAGGTGGATTATAATTAATTCCCATACAAATAAAAGCATAATGCTTGAAGGGTCACAGAGGGTTATCCCCTTGTAATATTGTTAGAATGTACATCTTATGGTAATATTGTTAGAATGTACTCTTTTACTTGGTAATTATCCACTTTTTTGCAGCTTCAACACTTTTTAACCACAATGGTTTAAAACACATTGGAACCTCTATAACTTTGTTCTTACTTGGGGCCATTCTTAATGGGATATGGATGTGTTTTTCTTCTCCCCAGAGACACAAGGCTTAACAACTATTTTATCCTTTTTATTTTGAAACTCTGTATTGTAGTCTATATTTGTACCATATTTTTGTATTTCTCTATTAATATGCACTGATCTTCATATATAAAACCCAATGTTTTACCATAGACCACTGCTAACATCTACTGCTAGACACTCAGCCTGTGGGAAAAATGGCCATTTCTAAAAATGCAGTCGGAGCAAATTGTGAAAACGTTTTATTCACCCATCAATACAAATGGCAAAGTTTCGAGCAAATCTTTGCCCTTTTTCAAGGTATTGGCAGAGAGAGTCCAGCTTTAAAGAGATATTCAACTATTACATTTCTAAATTTATACCTTTAAGGAACCAAGTGTAAACAATTAATTCCTTCCCTGCTTGGCTTAATGCTCAGGGAAAAAGGGAAAGAAAAAAAGAAAAAGGCTTTTAAAATTTTGAAATTGGGAAAGGAACAGAACAGGATTATAGGGAGTATAAAAGTTGTAATAAGAGGTGCAAGAAAACAATTAAACTAGCTAATTAGAAAATGAAATACAGATAGCAGAACAAAGCAAGTTTACACCAAAATGTTTTTTAAATATATCAATAGTAAAAAGATGAGGACTGAAGTGTGGACCATATATAATGGGGCTGAGATGGTTATAAGAGGATGCAGAGAAGGCTAATGTGCTAAACCATTTTTTCCCCTCAGTATTCCTTGTCCTTATAGCAGGGACTGAATAATATGAAGGGATAAATGAGGACTTCTCCCTCTGGCTGATATGGTACAGAAGCAATTAGACAAAGTTAACATCAATAAAGCCCCAAGACCGGATGGAATACATCCTTGGATCTTAAGAGAGCTCAGTCGAGTTATATCTAGCCACTGTTTCTCATCTTTTCAGATTCATTTTGTCTGGTGATGTGCCGCTGGATTGGGAAAAAGCCAATGTAATACAATGTTCAAAAAAGGTAGTCGTTCCCAATCTGGAACTATAGACCTGTAAGTCTAACATCAGTGGTAGGGAAGGTGATGGAAAGAGGGTTACGGGATCATATCCTTTATTTTGTCTCCAGAACTGATCATAGTAGTAGTCAGCATGGATTTATGAGAAATAGATTGTGCCAGAAAATTTAATTGGTTTTTATGAAGAAGTGAAGGTGAGAAGTTAGATTCAGGCAAGCAGTGGACGTAGTTACTTGGATTTCTGCTAAAGCTTTTCATACTGTGCCACATAGACAACTAATGTATAAAACTGGGACTGTGGCCTAGATAAAACATTTGCATATGGACAGAGAATTGGTTATTGGATTGCAAACAGAGAGTGGTGGTCAATGGAGCTTCATCTATGTGGGCTAAGTGGAGTTCCTCAAGGTTCCGTACTGGGGCACTTCTTTTTAATTTGTTTATAAATGACTTAGAAGGGGCATTGATAGCAAGGTCTTTGTTGATGATGCAAATTATGCAGAGCTTTGGAAACTTCAAATGATGTGGGAGCCCTGCCGCGACTAGCGGATGGGGCGTCTGACCTCGGGGGGAGGGCGCACCTTTCTCCCAGAAGCCGTCCGCGGTCCTCCCCCTGTGGGATCGTAGGCGAGCAAGTCTCGCGAAGCGGCGGTGACTTAATCACGAATAAAACCTCAGCTTGAAACTTCTGCCTAGCTAATTCAGGCGCTCCCGAACGGATCTAGGTCTTTGAGAACCAAAGGAAAGGGGAAAACTGAAAAGGAATATTAAAACCATGAACAAAACCTTCTTTAATAAACTTTAGCTGCCTCTTTGTTGGGATAACTATCTAGCCACGGGCCCCATCTCTGACACGTTCAACGGGTGTCCTCGGGCCATCCTTGGGTTAGGGTTTTGTGGGGGCATTTTTTTCCCTTACGGTAGACTTTGCTGCCAGAGTGGCCTGCACCCCCACAAAAGGAGCACTCGTGGCGAAAACGGCATTGCCGCCCCGAACTTGCACTGGCTTCATTAAAGAGCCAGCATGGGCCCGCCTCTTCGCTAGCGAAGAGGTTCCAAAGGTGATTTATTCACCCATCAATACAAATGGCAAAGTTTCGAGCAAATCTTTGCCCTTTTTCAAGGTATTGGCAGAGAGAGTCCAGCTTTTAAAGAGATATTCAAACTATTACATTTCTAAATTTATACCTTTAAGGAAACAAGTGTAAACAAATTAATTCCTTCCCTGCTTGGCTTAATGCTCAGGTAAAAAGGGAAATGAAAAAAAAGAAAAAGGCTTTTAATTTTGAAATTGGAGGGAACAGAACAGGATTATAGGGAGTATAAAAGTTGTAATAAAAGAGTGCAAGAGAAAACAATTAAACTAGCTTAAATTAAAAATGAAATACAGATAGCAGAACAAAGCAAGTTTTAACACCAAAATGTTTTTTAAATATATCAATAGTAAAAAGATGAGGACTGAGAGTGTGGGACATTATATAATGGGGCTGAGATGGTTATAAGAGGATGCAGAGAAGGCTAATGTGCTAAACCATTTTTTCCCCTCAGTATTCCTTGTCCTTATAGCAGGGACTGTAATAATATGAAGGGTATAAATGAGGACTTCTCCCTCTGGCTGATATGGTACGAAGCAATTAGACAAAGTTAACATCAATAAAAGCCCCAAGACCGGATGGAATACATCCTTGGATCTTAAGAGAGCTCAGTCGAGTTATATCTAGACCACTGTTTCTCATCTTTCAGATTCACTTTTGTCTGGTGATGTGCCGCTGGATTGGGAAAAAGCCAATGTAATACCAATGTTCAAAAAAGGTAGTCGTTCCCAATCTGGTAAATAGACCTGTAAGTCTAACATCAGTGGTAGGGAGGTGATGGAAAGAGGGTTACGGGATCATATCCTTTATTTTGTCTCCAGAACTGATCATAGTAGTAGTCAGCATGGATTTATGAGAAATAGATTGTGCCAGACAAATTTAATTGGTTTTTATGAAGAAGTGAGTAAGAAGTTAGATTCAGGCACAGCAGTGGGACGTAGTATACTTGGATTTTGCTAAAGCTTTTCATACTGTGCCACTAGACAACTAATGTATAAACTGAGGACTGTTGGCCTAGATAAAAAACATTTGCATATGGACGAGAATGAGAATTGGTATTGGATTGCAAACAGAGAGTGGTGGTCAATGGAGCTTCATCTATGTGGGCTAAAGTGGAGTCCTCAAGGTCCGTACTGGGGCCACTTCTTTTTAATTTGTTTATAAATGACTTAGAAGGGGGCATTGATAGCAAGGTCTTTGTTGATGATGCTAAATTATGCAGAGCTTTGGAAACTTCAAATGATGTGGGAGCCCTGCCGCGACTAGCAGATGGGGCGTCTGACCGCGGGGGGAGGGCGCACCTTTCTCCCAGAAGCCGTCTCGTCCTCCCCTGTGGGTCCGTAGGCGAGCACAGTCTGCGAAGCGGCGGTGACTTAATCACGTCGCGCCGCGTGTGTATATAAGGCAGAGCCACGAGGTCGCTGGCGCCATTTTCCCTAGCGCGGTGACCGGATAGTAGAGCTCATGGAGCAAAGGGAACAATACGGGTGTTTAAAATCAGTTTTAACAAAATCGGAGATGGAACAGGACCTGTTAGAGCAGGTGAGGGATAGGATTAGGAGGGAGGGGGGCGGGCTGGCTGCAGGCTGTAATGCCACTGGGGGAGCAGCCCAAGGGGCCCAGGGATCTGGGCCTATGCTGCAGGCCGCCGGCTGGGTGCCCTAGCGGTTAGACCAGCACGCCACGCACGTGCCCCCCAATCGGCTAAGCCCCAGCCCTCCCTGTCCAGCCAGTAAGAAGAAAGGGGGGAAGGCCCGGCCAAAGGGGCAGGTATAAAAAAGTGGGTGCACAGAGGAGGGGAATAGTGGGGGCCCTTAGCTCTATTTCGGTTCAGGGCCCAGGAAGAGGAATCTTCTTCCTTCTGCACCAGGAAGGGGTGCTGGGGAGGGATCTCCCCAGGGCCTTGGACAGCCCAGGAGCAGGTGGTTCGAAAAACAAGAGGCATGGGTAGGTCAGCCGTTGGGTCAGGGGCAGGTGGTGAGGGGTACTCCTCTCCCAGTGACGGGGCACAGAACACCCAAGCAGGCCCCGGCAGGGACAAGGGGGGCAGAGCGGAACCCAAGGGAGAGCGAGGGGGCGTCCAGCAGAGGCAGCGGGGTCAGCGGAGGTTAGACCCAGAGACGCTCTGAGTGAAAGGGAGAGGCGAGGGGCGGGAGGCCCAGGAGCATCAGGTCAGCAAGGGGGTCTTTATCGCCTAGACGCAGAGCCATGAGAGCGAAAGGGACGAGGGAGATAGAGCGAGAGGAGTAGGCAGGTAGGAGGGGTGCGAGAAGTGGCAGTAAGGAAGGGGGAAGAAGCCGCAGGAGGTCGAGATATTCGTCCTCGGACTCAGGGGCCAGCCAAGAGACACGTCATTCCCGTTAAAGGCACAGGCGGAGGTCAGGACAAGGAGGTCATGGAGCCAGTCCAGAGCTCATGAAAGGAGGCACAAGGGACGTCCAGTTCTGGAAAGAGCAAGCAGACGTCATCCTCACACAGAAGTTCATCATACGGCTCCAGATCGCGCTCTGCTCAAGGCGCCACCGCAGGGCTTCTATCAGGGGAAGAAGGCCCTCTCTCTCAGAACGGCTGAACCACGAGACCGGGCGAGAGGCGAGTCCGTGACACAGCAAGCAGCCGGTGAGTTCTCGCGCGCAGGAGCTTGGGGTCAATGGGGGAAAAAGGGGAGCTGGTGCAGGCCATCAAGGCTTTGATGGGCAAAATAGAGGCAATGCTCAAGCTCTGCAGGGAGTTTTTCTCCAGGTGGAGGGGGGTGCTCCAGCGTGTCGGGACAGCAGTAAGGTAGAGGCACTTAAGGGGAACCTATTCTGCGAGGTTAGCCCACTGGGGGTCCACGTCTCGGGGAGACGAAAGAGAAAATTTGGAAAAAATGAATACGTCGAAATATGGTCCCTAATTAACCCTGATATGGTGACGGTGGACAAGGAGTTACGTAAGGTAAGGAGGGAAAAAGCCCAAGGTCGCCAAAAACATTCGGTAAATTGGGTACAGGCATTCTGCGTACTAGCGGGGGGTGATAGGCAAGAAATTCCCCCAAAATGCTCGACCTTTTTGTTTATTTGGATCTTATTTTCGGGGGGCCTATAAAGTGTATGGAGGGTCCGCATGGTGGCACTATGACAAGGAATTTCGTCGTAGACTGGCGGTGATCCAGAGGTAGGCTGGAACACCAGAGGACAGACTCGTGGTTGAGGATCATGATGTGCAGCAGGGCCTCCGGCATGGCTGCCAGTGTACACGGGGAATTTCACGCCATCTACCTTTGGAACCTCTTCGCTAGCGAAGAGGGCGGGCCCATGCTGGCTCTTTAATGAAGGCCAGTGCAAGTTCGGGGCGGCACGTTTTCGCCACGAGTGCTTTTGTTGGGGGTGCAGGCCACTCGCAGCAAAGTGCTACCGTAAGGGAAAAAATGCCCCAAAAAAACTAACCCAGGAGGCCCGAGGCCCCGGTGAACGTGGCAGAGATGGGGCCGTGGCTAGATAGTTATCCCAACAAAGAGGGCAGCTAAAGTATTAAAGAAGGTTGTTCATTGGTTTTATATTCCTTTTCATTTATGAAAAAATTTTAAAGCAAGGAGAATGGCTTTTAATTCTCTGAAATTTGAGGAAGCTTCTCTTTTTGACCAAATGCCTTGTTTTGACCAGCCTAGGCCATGAGCCCCCCAACCTAGTAAGCTGGCATCTGTGGTGATGATTATAGATTGAGGAGAGTAAATGGGTTGCCCTTTGTTTAGATGTTCTTGACACAACCACCATTCCAGAGATTTCTGTACAAAAACAGGAATTCTTACTTTCTTTTTTAAAAATTCCGTCTTTCTGTCCCAACTGTGAAGAAAAAATTGTTGAAGGCATCTGATGTGTACTCTTCCTCAGGGAACCCCCTCTAGAGCTGCGGAAAACAGGCCTAATACTTCTAGGATGGATTTTAAAGATACATTTCTGGAAATTTTTAACCATTTTACTTTGTTTATTTGAATTTTTCTGTTTTCTGTCAGAGTAATACAATTTAGACTTTGTGTTGAAAAGAAAACCTAGGATTTTTTTCTCTTGTGCAGGTTGTAGGGAGGATTTCTCTATATTTACATACCAACCTAGGGATTCTAAAGTCTGAATTGTATTCTTTATGTTTGTAATTAAGACTGATTTTCTGATTCTGCTCTTAGGAGCCAATCATCCAAATATGGTATGATGGAAAATCCCTGTTGTCTGAGATAGGCAGTGACGGGTGCTAGGATTTTTGTGAAAACCCAGGGGGCAGTGGAAAGGCCGAAAGGAAGAGCTGTAAACTGATAATGTTTTATGAGATCTCTGTTTTTTATTGCAATTCTTAAATATTTTTGATGACAGATTATTATGGGAACATGTAAATAGGCATCTTTTAAATCCAGGGTTGCAAGGAAGTCGCCTGGAAGGATTACATTTGCTGCAGATTTTACTGACTCCATTTTGAAATGTTGTTTTTTTAGAAAAGAGTTCAGATACCTTAAATCTATAATAGGTCTGAAAGAATTGTCTGGCTTTGGGACTAGAAAAAGGTTTGAATAGAGTCCTTTGAATTCATGAGCCTTGGGAACAGGTATCAGGACTCCCTTTTGTACAAATTTTTTAATTTCTTGAATTAGTGCTTTTTGATATACTGGATCTTGACGGTTGGAGGATAGTACAAATTTGTCCTGTGGAAATGTTGTAACCCTATTTGATTGTCTGTAATACCCATTGTCTGTAGTTATTTTCTGCCACTGAAGAAAAAATAGTTTTAACCGACCTCCTATACCTCTGGCGTCATTGGGAAAAAATCTACCTGATCGTCCCCTTCCTCTACTCTATCTAGACCTTGAAGCAAACATTGTTCTGTCTCTGAAGGGATGAAAGGATTTCCAATCATTCCTTCCTCTAAAAGAAATTGGATTTCGAAAAGGTCTTCTATAAGATCTCTTATCCTGAGGAAGAGGGCGGAATTTATCCTCTGCTGTCCTGTCAACTAAAGGGTCTAACTGTGATCCAAATAGTTGGCCAGCTTCAAAAGATAAATTACAGAGTCTATTTATAGATGCTGCACCAGCTGACCACGATTTTAACCAAATTGCTGCTGATCTGGCTGCTAAACGTACATTGGATAAAGAAGCATCACATAAATACTCAGCTGATCTAAGTAAACATGGTAAATCTTTCACAATCTCCTGATTTTCAATACTTTATCAACAGAAGCAGATGCTATTGATGCTCTTAAGGATGCACCAGAAGATAAAAATGTTTTTTTTAATGCAGCTTCTGCTTTTCAGTCCATAGGATCTTTAAGTCCTGAACTGTCCTCCAATGGTAGGGTGGTTCTTTTAACTGTAAGTGCAACAGGTGGATCCCACAGTTTTGACTCCTCTTGGTCAAATGGAAACATAGAATAAAAACGTTTAGGCAGAAAGAATTTTTTATCAGGTGATTTCCATTCCTGAGAAATTAAATCTTTTACAGCTTCATGAACTGGCAGAGAATTACTCTTTTTTATTTCTCCAGAAAATAACCTAGAAGTTTTCTTAGGGGGTTCCTGGGGAAGATCATCCTGAAGGGACTCTTTAACATATTTTGAGAATGAATCTAATTCAGCTGTGGGGAAAAAATCCTCTGATTCAGAAATTTCCCCTTCCTCTGCAGATGAATGTTGTTTAGTATTAGGTATTAGGGACTGAGGGCCCTGGCACCTCATCATTATCTTGATCAGTTTGTGACTCCAATAAAGGTTTTTCTGAATCAAGCTCCGAAGAATTACATTCAATAACAGGTTCTAAATTAATAGGTGAAATAGCAGTATCATTTCTAGATTTAAAAGTAGAAAAGGCTTCTTTTAAATTTTTTAAAAATTCCTGCATTTCTCAAGATTTATCCCTAGGAGTGTTTTGGAGCTTAGAAAGACATATTTGACATAATTTTTCAGGATAATCTTTAGGCATTCTGACATTGCATCCAGGACAAATTTTTGATTTAACTTTAGCTTTGCCTTTAATACCAGGTGTTTCAGAAGGAACAGTAGGAGATTGTAGTTCTGATGGTTCAGACATCTTAAATAAATAACCAAAAAGAAATAGGTATAAACCATCTACCTATAAAAACTCTATAATAATAATACACCAAGCATTAGTGGACTAATGCTTAACTCACGATTAGTAGAGCAGGAGAGGGCTTGCAGATAGCAGTCAGGGTCTAACACTGCCCAGAGGTAACAGGTAGCTCCAGTCGGCAAGCAGGACTGGAATTCAAACTTCTGTTTGCTTAAAAACCCTTGTGGTACACGCGTCCCGTCCTGTCACGATGACATCACTGCCGCGACTGGAACACGGAAGTGTCTGCGCCTCTCCCCTGCTAACCGGCGATAATGTTTTAAGCGGTACTGAAGAGGGGAACCGCTCCTTCGCCGGGCAAAAGAGGTGACTGCAATCCTCTCCAGGGGAGAATATTATGACCACCCTGCAGCAAATAACCAGCCCATTGAAACTGGCTTTAAAATAACAAATTAGAAGGGAAGCTCTTACCTTTGCCTTTGGGTGAACAGGAAATAGAATATACATTATTTAGAGTTTGCAATTTTAAAATTCTAATAGGGAGATTCAATAAAAGTTCCTATCATTCAAAATGGTGCTAATTTTGCCCCAACCAATCAGATCTTATTTAACATTTGAAAGCCAACATCTGATTGGTTAAGCCAAAATTAGCACCATTTTTAACAATAAGGACTTTTATTGAATTTCGCTGTAAATATTGCTACAAATAGCACACAGCTGTTTCCACAAGAGTATAAACTTATTCTCCCCAGTGAAAAGAAAAATGGAAAAAAAAAAAAACATCAACACATAAAAAAAGTTGCATATCCCACATTGTGGATTTTAGAGAATTAAGCTAGGAAGAGTTCAGACTAGAGCTTGCTTTCTCATAGAAAGCTGAAACCAGTCTACAACTAGCACTCTGGATCTGCACTTAGCTTGTGCAATGCTGTCAAAGAAGGTGCAAAGGTATAACATTTGCTCAAGGGCTTCCATGGAAATATAGAAATGACCCAGAATGCTCCTACTTTATTTTCAGATGAGAAAGGGAGCACTAGTCTGAACTAACACATTGGACTAAATTATAAGTAATTCTTGCTTTTCCGTGTATGTTCAGGGGCCCCCTACTGGTCCACTGCACAAGTAGTAAATTAAATAAAATCATTAATAATAAAAGGGTGACCAAGTGTTCATAAAGCAATATCCTATGAAGATAAAGTAATGTCATTTAAGCTGTTGCCATGTGGTGCTGTACCAGCAGTGAGTCAGCTTCATTTCCATAATTATTGTAATAATAAATACAATGGCTACAGGACACTAGTGCATTCAAAAAAAAAAGTATTTGCAAGGGCTCTGTCTTTATTAGTCAACACAAGGGCTGCATGAATGTTGTTTTTGAGTTATAGTTATAGATCACTTGCAATGTTTATGGTGGAAAAAGACTGGATTTCTTATAATAAAGTTTACTTATTTTATAATATGGCCTGAGAATCAGGCATCCATTTTTTAGAGGAAGAATCAGCAGAATGGATTCCCAAATAAAAATGTACTTGGTGTTTCAAACTCAAAACATTAAGGTCCCTCATTCCCCAGCATATTAAATATTTGTTAAGAAATGTTTCCATTGTCCAAATGTGTTAGCCTTTATATGGCCAACAAATAAATTGGAAAATTCAGCAGAGAGGTAGACATGCTGTAAGAAGCAACCATCCAAAAAGTGTTAATTTTAAAATATTTTCCAACCATATAAATGATCTAAAATAGAAATAGGAAAATATGGAGATCCTGGAACTTCAACTGCACCATAAAGTATGTCAAAAGTACTTTATTAAGTTCTCCTCACTACATGTTACAGATCCAACGATCCTTTATCACTTGATAAAGGATCAAGTTCTACAGAACCCAAGAAATTCTATCTATTTCCAGATTATTCCCCCCTATGCTGGAGTAACTGTTCATCCAGAGGTTCACTACTACACACAC
Source organism: Hymenochirus boettgeri (assembly GCA_019447015.1). Classification (NCBI taxonomy): domain Eukaryota; kingdom Metazoa; phylum Chordata; class Amphibia; order Anura; family Pipidae; genus Hymenochirus; species Hymenochirus boettgeri. Next base: position 252,386,838 of record CM033469.1, on the reverse strand, counting down.
GGTGGTCATGTACAAAATTAAGAAAAAGTTGGTACAAACTATTTAACTTCCTCAACAACTTATTAGACTTAAACATTCCAAGATCCCTGGCTCTGGCCCTACTCAATCTAGGTCTAGAAGCATTCAATAGCAACTAAAGCACCATAATATATCATGCTTTTATTTCAATGAAAAAACTTATCCTAAAATATTGGAAATCAGAAAAAATCCCAACCATGAAGGAGATTGAGACCCTACTGTCTAAAAACATGATATATGAAAAAATGTACGCAACAAAAAATATCACAACAAAAATTTTCCTCTTTCTACGTGGAATGGGAATATTGGTATATAGAGTCTACATCAACCAACACTATATAACAGAAAATATAGCAAATGAATATTATTATTCAAATTCCAAAGAGAAGGCAACCCACAGTTTCCCCTTCCTACCCCATGGTTATTATATTGTTCTGTGCTTTCATATGTAATAATTTTACAAGATTTGTATAAAACTAAATTATACAAACTATATATGAATATAATAACAATGTCAGATATTTGTAACAATATATATAAAAAAATAATAACAATTATGTTAATAAAAAAAATATTTTAGTTTTTTTATATTTAATATATCTCTTTGAAACAGCTCTATTTGTTGTCTAGTTGTCTTGTCTTTGGGAAATACACTCCTTTAAAAAGGGTCTCTTTTATATAAGATAGTATACTTTAGTATATTATGGGACTGATGCGAAAAGTACAAAAGTGCAGCTTAAGTTATAGATGAGTTTTTGTCACTTCCCTTTATGGTCAATAGACCATTTTTATTAGCCCATGGTATCGGTTAGTACAATGCCATATGGGTTTGCTACGGCCACATTGGCATTTCATGAGTTAGCCATAAATTACTGTCTGTTATTGGTTAGCATGGCCACAGTAACAAAAGGTTAACTGCAGATGTAATAAAATGGTACGGTCAGTAAAGACCGCAGTGGTAATCTAAGGCTTATAGTGTGCACCATGTGGTATTAGTATTTTCCCCCCAAAAAAGGCATCATGTTAATTTTATAAAAGTGTCCCTCTGGGAGGCAATTTTTGGGATTTTTGTCACCACAGAAAATTACTTTTAAAATAGCTTGTGTAACCTTTGCATAAATCAAAAAAGGTAATCTAAAAGGGTAAATTCAGTTGTAATAAGAGATGGCATTATCGCAATTTGTTTGAAAAATAAGCAAAAGGCCTAGTTGAATATTTTCTCAGAAACAAATGTTACAGGGAAATGGGTTTATCCATTTCTTTCATATTATGTTCAATGTGTCTGCTATACTTAAAAGAAATTGTATAATCCTGGTCTTGTCATCAGATTTCTTAATTTATTTCCATCAAATGTCAGACCTGTGAGAGGTAGATCGGCCTCTCCTATGTCTGGATTACATCGTAACTATGGAAACAGGTGTTAAAGTGTTATGAATTTCAAGTTACAGCGTTACCCTGTACATCACGTTCCATACTGATGACATGTTATTTCAGATGCTGACCAGTGCACTGGCATTAGCCTGACTGATTTGTAGAGCACTGTAAAATACAGTTGTCATAGATAAAACGGATCATTTATTTAGTGTATCATTTAACCATCATATCAGTGAATTACACTTTTGCCATTAACGTTCAAAGAAAAGTAATGGATAAAGAACCAAAAAACTGAAACTTTTCTCTCATAGACTTAGAATCATGTAATATTGAAATATATGAAATCTACATGTAATAAAGTGGGTTTTGCTTTAATTAATTATTAAGTTTATTATAAGCACAAAACATTTTTATTTTTGTTTTACGTATAAAAAGTAATTTTGGGTTAAAAAAGACAAGTCCATCAAGTTCAACCCCTCCACCCACCCCCCAAAGGGACCAATCTCTTTCATCTGATATTGTAAAAGCTGTATTTTGCAAAAGAATTCTAACACAATCCCAATAGCTAACCTTAAAATCACTCTTACAGATATCTACTATATGTCTAAGTCCCTCACTACATTAGAATCTCTGTACAAAGTTATGGTGCCACAGAAAGTAGTAAAATATTTTTTTAATTGCTTTTAATAATAAGATAAAACACATTAAGTTAATATCCTGGCTTAATTGTATGGGTTTTACATTTTTAAGAAAAGGAACATTAGGTGTTAAGATCCATTCAACTATTTTAAATAATCAATTGATCACAATAATTTTTTTGTAATAAATTAAAAATTTTATTTAATTTTTCATCTCAATATGAATGGGTTTTTTTGGGATCAGGTCTATTTGCAGTGTGTTGGTCAGTGTCAGTCAATGGCCACATGTTACCCCTGGGCCATATTTTGAAAAAGTGCTAATCTATTGGAAATAAGAAATTAACCATTGAACAGCTATGTTGTTTTGACCATACAGTCATTGAAAAGAAGAGCATTTTATGTGATTCTCCATGCATTAAATTTGAAAAGCTAATGGTATACCCAAAGGGAAGTTAATCGCTAATTGCAGTGATTGCACAAAAATTTTTATTGGCAGCTGTGGGCTGCCATTTACTATAGGTGCTCCATTATCATTTCAAACATAATGCATCATGCAAAATACTCTTGTCAGGCCCAAACCAGTAATTTGACCAGGCAGTGTTGTTTCCTCTGGTCTAAAGGTAACCATTTTGGTTAAGCTTTAAGCAACATCTATTGCACTTTATTTTATTCTAAGATCCACTACTTGCTTTCAAAGCTAAGGGTTCTACTGAATAAACTTTATGATTCTTAAATATTCTCTATTTTTCTCTATCTCTCCATTTCTCTATCAGCAAAAGTGTGCCCATTGGTGCACACTTTTTATGTTGGGCTATATAAAATCTCTACTTACCCTAGGGTTTTGTATAAGTAAAAAAAATGAAGGCAAGAAGTTGAAAATAAATTTTAAACAACTATTAAAGAAATCGTATCAAATCCTAGTTATCCATTAGTGTCATATTCCCTAAACTAATGCTTGGTGAAGCACTGGTTGTTTTGGTATAACTTTGGTATAACTGGTTGTGTTTGGTATAACTGGACTTGGCGGTTTTGCTTACTATAAAAATACCAGGAGAAAAGTTATTTCAATTTTTGTGGTATCCTGTTCCACAACACCAAGTACATTTTGTACTTGTGCACACTCTGCAATATATGAGGCATTATGTAACACTATTACTAAAGATATTTTCGTATGGGCAGAGACATTTGAACTTGTGTTATGGGGCAGTCTTTATTAATATCATTGTGTTTGTGTGACGTTTGCTACTTTTTTTTGGAAGCACTTGGTTGCCTGCACTGCTGGTTGGAACTCTGGAGCTAGTTATTTAAACTTGTGTTTGTGTTACAGAATTGGTATCCTGTTATAGTTGCAGGACAATAAACCTTATTATACTCAGGCGCCCTCTGTAATGTATGGGACATTATGAGGAGACCATTACTAACGATATTTATTTATGGGCAAAAACATTTGGACTTATGTGAAGGGGCTATTTATGTGGGTATGTGTACAGTATGTGGGCAGCACGGTGGCTTAGTGGTTAGCACTGATGCATTGCAGCACTGGAGTCCTGAGTTCGATTCCACCCTTGGACACATCTGCAGGGAGTTTGTATGTTCTCCCTGTGTTTGCGTGGGTTTCCTCTGGGCACTCCGGTTTCCCCCACAATTATAAAGACATACTGATAGGTTGTATGTGTCAAATAAATGTGCTTAGATTGTAAGCTCTTCAGGGCAGGGCCTGATGTGAATGTATACATGTAATTGTAAAGCACTGCGGAAGATGTTGGCGCTATGTAAATCCATAATAATAATAATACAGTCTTTATAAATATTATCAATGGAGATTATTGTTTGAAATTCATTTTTATTACTGATCTGATCATTCTATTACTGTTGCACAACACCACATTTTTGTAAGTGTGTGTGGACAGAGCTTATTAATATAACTGTGTATGTGCTACATTTATTATGGAAGCACAGTACTGCTGACGATTGGAACCCTGGAGCTAGTTATTTAAACTTGTGTTTTTATTACTGATCTTCTATCTTGTTATAGTTAAACAGAACCAAACATTATTATTTGAACATTTTGTAATATATGGGACATTATATGACACTATTAATATATGGGTAGAGACATTTGTACTTGTACTTGTGTATGTGAGCTATTTATGTGGGTACAGTGTACAGACACCATAACCAAAGGCATTTATACATGTGCATGTAACTTGCATGTGTGTCTGGAGAGGTTATATGGATATGTGTCACCCATCCATCCTTTCACTCTAAAAATCTTGTCACCCTAATGCTGTATTAGGAAAGTATTTTTAAGAGCAAAGAAAGAGTTAAACTTTGAAGAATGAGGAAGGAGAGGGGAAAGGCAGTAGAAAAAAACCTCTTACTGTAAAGTTGTTTCTTGTCAATGTATAAACATGGGGGGCAGCATGGAAAGTTCTGTGTCTCACCCAATGTATTCTAGATCTCACAGAATATCTCACAGTTTTTTGTAAGATCTGGGCTCATAACTGACATAATTTAAAGCACAGCCAATCTCAAAAAAAGTTCTGTTTGGATTCTACATACAAAAATCCATAATTTCTGGGTGGGCGGGTTTAGGCAGTTCTTTATGAAAGCACAATTTGAAAAGGGGAGATATTTCTACAAGACAGGTGTCATTTTCCCTAAGCCCCCCAATGCTACATCACTTTGCATGTGTGCCTTCACCTTAGAGAAACTATTTTGTGCCTGTACAGCATATCTCCCTGTAATAATCTCTGTATGTGTGACACTCTCACCGCTATTTCGTCACAAACTCCAATAAACTTTATGAAGGATAAAATAACAATAAAATATTTTGTTTTAAGTTCTTTTTTTAAAGGATTTTTTAAAAGAGTTTGGCATTAATGACACCAAGCCAGAAAATCATTCACTATTTGTGAACTGTGTGTGTGTATTATAAAAATAATAGATATGCTGTAATTATTGTTTATTTTGCATCTCAAATGTTAAATAATATTTCATTCGCTTTAAAGGTACTGTATATGTCTACTGCAGGCAATGCTTTTAAATATCTAACAGCCCATTACAGTGTTAAGTGTCACTGGCACCAGTACAAAAAAGTATATCATTTCATTCCTTTTTAATACCTCTATATAGCTGTCTGTATTTATGGTGTACACAGTGTTAATGTCTTTCAGTTGGTCTATTTTCAAGGATGAAAAAGCAGTTGCTAAGCATTTCTAAATGACAGCCCCAGGGTTCATTAAAAATATGGCAAACATTTGCAAAGCTCATTAAGTGCTTTTTTTCCGCGTGTGTATCAGATTCCTCCTCTGCATGTTATGCGTGACCAAACATCTATTAGCCCTAATCCCTTTGACGAGTCTGATATATTCAAACCAGCAATTAGACAAAACAAAAGGGATATTTATTGATATGATCATATATGGGCATTTCTATTAGTCTAAGCTTCAGCAAAATGACAATTTAATTTCCTCTTGTTAATCTATACTTTTTCTAGAGTGCTTGCTTTACTCAATTACAGTGTGTCATTTTGGGGGGTTCTGATTTCCATCAGATTTTCAGGTTTACTAGAAATTCCTAATAATTATCCATGTTATGCACGGTTGACTTTCTATACAATACAATTTTTCTAACTGAATGAAAGAATCATTTATAAGTATACAAAAGCAAACGTGTAATTTAACAAGTACTGAAGTTATATTATACAGTAGGCATTGATTTAGCATTGTTCAAACATTATTTATTTTATTATGTGCTAATATTTTCCTGTATATTTGGGCAGTGAAAAGAGTTCATTAAATTCCTGTGCCATGCAAGACTTTGTGTACAATTTGTGTACAGTGTGTGGTGTATGGTCTAAGCACTGAAGGGCTGACCTCCCACCTCTTTAACCTATGCAGCAATGGTGGCAGCAATCATACAATTTCCAAAAGGCAAACCCTGGATATGACACTGAGCATGTGCACTCAACTTATTTGATCGTTCATGGCTTGGCCTGTTCTGGGTGGAACATGTTCTGTTAAACCGCTGTATGGTCTTGGCCAATGTGCTGAAGCTCAGTCTTAGGGTGTAGGCAAACTTCTTATAGCCTAGGTCATCTTTATGTAGAGCAACAAATCTTTTTTTTTTTAGATCCTCATAGTTTTCTTTACCATGAGGTGTCATGTTCAACTTCCAGTGACCGTAAGCGAGTGTAAGAGTAATAACACCAAATTTAAACACACCTGCTCCCCATTCAAACCTGAGACCTTGTAACACTAATGATTCACATGACATTGGGGAGGGAAAATGGCTAATAGAGAGCTACTATCGAAAGCTATTTTCAAAAGTACAATCAGAAACTATTTTCAAGTTTCCAATCAGACTTTCAAGGGTTCCAGAATATACAGGGCTACTTTCAAGGGTTACTCAACAGCTCACATTTTTTTAACTTTTGGGTGATTTTTTGTGTTCCCCTCACTATTTAAATAAAAATTCAGAAAATAATGGAACAACCAATGAATATGCAACTTCAAAGGTATTGCATTAAACTAAAGTGCATTTATTGTGCACACAACATGTTTCAGTCTAGGTCTTAAGTGCCTGAGCCTTCTACTGTACGTTACCATGTTTTTACTACCCCTATTTTACTCTTTTTTTTTTTTTGACTTCCGAAAATGGAACGAAACTTGCTGGTTTTAAACATCTCTAGCTCTCAGTTCTCACAAACAGTCAGTATCCACACACAGTATGATTTTTAGCCTATTTTAGTGGTTAGTGGTTAAGTTGCACTGGACTTGCAAACTCTTATTTTTCATGTTTCCGGACTTCTTACCAGTTAACACAAACTTAAACCGACAATCAGATTTTTTCAGGAGTACACCTCCCTTGCTGCCTGGCCAGAACTTCTGTTCAACTTGTATCTTCGTGTCCTGGCTCCTGCATCTGTGAATCCCTGTAACCAATCGTGTTACTGTATATCTTGCTGTTTGACCTCTGGCTTGTCTGATCTCCTTTTGCCCTCTAGACTTGTTTTGATTTGTCTGATCCTACAGTCTCTCACAAATGTGAGTATATCCCTCACATTTGTGTAAATATTTTATTATATTTTTTCATGGAACAATTTTGAAGATTTTAAAGCAATGTAAAGTATTCAATGTACAGCTTGTATAACAGTGTAAATGTGCTGTCCCCTCAATATAACTAAAAACAAAACCATTAATTTCATAAGCACCTTTATCCTCAGTTTCTTTAACAAGACAGTGGTCATTTTAGAGGTGTGTTTGGATTACTCATATTAGAATATTGTCTTCTGGACCAGTTTATGAAGGGAATTGATCATGCTCTGCTTCAGTATGACACAGTACATGTTGGTATTCATGGTTCCTTCAATGAATGGTAGCTCCCCAGTGCCGGCAGTACTCATAAAGCCCCATCACACTTTTACCACCATACTTGACTGTAGGTAAGACACACTTGTCTTTGTACTTCTCGCCTGGTTGCCACCACACATGCTTAACCCCATCTTCACCAAAATAAGTTTAACTTGGTCTCACCAGACCACAGGACATGGTTCCAGTTATCCATGTCCTTAGCCTGCTTGTCTGCTTTCTTGTGCATCTTCTTTATAAGACGTTTCCTTCTGGGACAACAGAATGCAGACCAATTTGATTTAGTGTGGTCATATGGTCTAAGCACTGACGGGCTGATCTCCCACCCCTTCCCTTTAACCTCTGCAGCAATGGTGGCAGCACTCATACGTACATTTGCAAAAGTCAACCTCTGGGTATGATGCTAAGCATGTGCACTCAACTTCTTTGCTCATCCATGGGGAGGCCTGTACTAAGTATGGTTTTAGCCAATCTACTTATAGCCTAGGCCATCTTAATATAAAGAAACAATTCTTTTTTTTTTTAGACCTTTAAAGTTTTCTTTACCATGAGTCAGGAAGGATTTTTTTTCCCCTTCACATAATTCTGGTGGGTTTTTTGCTTTCCTCTGGATCAGCAGTTAGGCAGGAAATATGGGAATTGCTGAGTAGGTTTGACTGGATGGACGTATGTCTTTATTCCACCTCAAATACTATACTATACTGACATAGTGACATATTCAATTTACAGTGTACAGTATGAGAGAGTGTGAGAGCGATGATACCAAATTTAACACTCCTGCTTACCATTCACACCTGAGTAGAGATGGGATCTGGGTCCATCTCGGACCTGGATACAACACGGAACCCCTCGGTTCCCAAATCTGAATGTTCCGTCCGAAACGGATCATTTGGATTTTAGGACTTTCTGGGCTATCTTCTATAATTATCGAACGTTCAAGGATTATCCGAAAATAGCCTTGAATGTTAGATTATACTCAAAAACACGATCGGAAACTCGAAATTAGTTTCTGATCATATTTTCAAGGATTAACGAACATGTGCTCCGAAGTCCCGAAAGTATGTTCCATTTTCGGATCTTCAGGATTTTCCTGAGATCCGTGAATCCGAAAACATAATAAAACTTGACAGTTTCGGCCATCACTACACCTGAGACATTGTAACTCTACACATGTCACCAGGGAGGGAAAATGGCAAATTTGGCACAATTTGAAAATTTTTCATTTATGGGTGTTCTCTCTTTTGTTGCCAGCAGTTTGTACATTAATGGCGGTGTGTTAAGTTATTTTGAGAGGACAGCAAATTTACACTGTTATACAAGCTGTATAGTCCCAGGAAAAGATATAATAAAATATTTACAAAAATTTGAGGATTTACTCACTTTTGGAGATACTTTATATGCATGGTTTGGATCCCATTCTGGTTTCGGATTCTAGCTTAAATACTTACCAGCATTTGTATATCTGATCTAGTATTTATTTGTATATTATAACTTTCTTATTAGTTTGGGTGTTGCTGTGTTTTCTGTGTTGCTGTGTCTGGTGTTTCCCCGCTCCTTAAACACTTTTACATAGTTCTCTTATGAGACCATAAAGGACAGCAATGAGAATTATTTTAAATTATTTTTAGCTGTTGCCGATGTTGGACTGGACTGTTGGGGCCCACCAGGAAATCTGAGACCAAGTTTAGGTGCCCATCTAACATTTCATATCCCTATTATCACATTTGTGGCTCTCTATTTAAATTTTGTAATTTTCTCTGTTTTTAGGTGAATTTGCTGTGGGCCCACCGGGGGATTCCCCTGCAACCTTGTTGGCCAGTCCAACCCTGGCTGTTGCAAGTTAAGCATTATTTCCCAGACATCCAGTGGCAGGAATTATTCAGAGATACTACTACACTACCACTAAATGTACCACCGTGAAATGAGCTGATTTGAAAAGAATTCAATTCATTTTGTAATTTCCTTTTTGTTTCAGTTCACAGTTGGATTCTACCCTTGGAAACAGTGGTTAAAGGTATATATAACACAGAATTTTATGACCATTCTCCATTGAGAATAAGCAAACTAATATTTGTATATCCTTTTTGTTAAAGGAGAACATCCACAAACATACAACAAGCTGTGTATAACCTCTCCCTTTGCTGTGGCTGCTGGGTGATTTAAGAAATCTAGGGGTCAGCTCCCATTATCCACCTTAGCTGTGTAAACCCCCAGCTAAGTGTCGTCATACATGCCTATATTTTGTGGTGCTCAACAGATCAAAACAAGGACGTTGCAGCCTTGCTTCCTAGAAGCAAGTCAATCACATAGCAACACACAGATCCTCCCTCTCTCTGACACAAAACGGGGATTTCAGTTTTTTGTTTTTAAACACATTCAATGCGCCTTTCCCTAACAATGATATAATCCTTTAATTTTCAAACAAATAATAAAAGTAATCTTTGCAGTGTATTTCATAGCTAGCATGAATGTAAGAAACAGTCAGGGTTATTCAATAAAACTTCTTATCGTTAAAAATGGTGCTAATTTTGCCCCAACCAATCAGATCTTAATTAACAATTAAAAGCTAAAAGATTTTTTTTAAAAAGGTTGGGGCAAAATTAGCACCATTTTTAACAATAAGAACTTTTATTGAATCTCCCTGGGTATGTTTCTGGTAAATTGAACCTGCAACTTTTTGTATTCTTTCTAAAAGCAGAGCTCTTACTCCTAGCCTATCAGAGATTCAATGTGAAACACTAGTACATGTAGAATCTTTATCTTTCGCTAGGAACACATTGGAAACAAAAATAAAAGGTACATTTGGGTTTTTTTGAACCGTCATGGCAGTTGGCTTTATACTACTGTATATACATTTCCAATTTAAATCATCCCAAATCTTATTTGTCTAAAGTTTGTCTAAAGCTTTCATTTTCCTTAATATTGTTAATCACTAGCAGTGATCAGCTTGCATTGTGTAACACTTTTTACGATGGACCTATATTCCTCAGTGTTCAACATTCTCATCAGGAGATCCAGATCTGGCACCACAATCCTATCATCTGATTGTTATAGACCAAATTAAAATATATGCGCAACCAATCAAATACTAAAAAATTCGGCCAGGGCTGGGACTATGGCTATGTTGTTATGCTCATCTTCCTAAATATTGGCATTTAAAAGGGCACCTACATGAATCAATCCTGATTGTATGATAAAAATTTTCCCTTTGACCAAATAATAAAATAAAAACCGTACAATCTCGTATGACCAAGATTGAGGACTGTCAAGGAGAGATTGAGAACTGTGAGGAGAAAGGACTGTCGGTCGTAGCAAAAGCAGCCGCGTCCAACAGTTACCATGACCAATCGTGCGGTTCATGGACCGCACGATCGGTCATGGTTTTCCGACCCGCCCAATCATGCTTTCGTCTGAAGGAACGGTCAGCGATCGGTTGGAGCCGCCATACAATAATTCGGCCCAACCGACTGAAACACTAAAATGTCAGTCAGTCTGGCCAAATTGTTGTATGGTGTGTACCCAGCTTAAGTATACTCTGTACAGTCTGTACAACAGATCAAAGCAAGGAAGCTGCAGCCTGTCCTGCCCCCTAGAAGCTGACAGCCAATCAAGTTACAGCACAAAGATCATGCCTCATTAACTAACACCCAGTTCTGCATTATAAAAGCCTTGTTCTGTATCTATCTCCTTTCTTTACCTACATATTCCTTTGCTTTTCTTGCAAAAAAAGAAAAAGTAATCTTTGCAGATTGTAAACGTGGGGATTTGAACATGTAACTTTGCGGATTCTGTCTTTTTAAAAGTAGTTCAATAACCTGCCGGACCTAACACATAAAGAATGAGTACATTTATAATTTGCTAGGAACAATATGGAGGCAAAAAAGGGCAGTAAAAGCAGCTTACTATTTAGCATTTTTTCTCCTAAAAACTTCTTTCTTTCTGTCATTCATGCTGACTGGAAAATAAATTAAAGCCAAAGCTTTCAAAGTCTGATCAGGGATTTCAAAATTGGTATGATTTATATAGAAAATTCTCTGTGAAAAATAAAAACAGTAAATACTGAGGTCAGGGGGTGTGGCGAATAAGTATACTCACAAGAGAGTTTGGATATTGAGAGATTTACTGGCAGCTACATGAAAGCCTTCTTAGTTATAGAATTAAGTTAAATGCAATTTACTGGATTAGTATCTTTCAATGCATGGGTTTTCAGAGGAGGAAATCTTTTGAATTACGGGTAAAAAAAAAATTGGTTTAGTTACTTTAATCCTAAACAAAAATGTCAAAAATATTACATGTATTAGATATAATACTCACACAGGGCCAAATTTATTAACCAGCTATATCAGAAAGTTCTGATAGCACAGGATATCATAAAAGGGGGGCTGTACATTAACAGCTGCAGCAATACAATTATAACTGTTTGGCCATGCAATACCATGTGGTAGTAGACTACCGCAATAATACATAGGTGATCACGGCCATAAATGTATGACCACGTGCGATTGCAGTTTGTCGGCAAGTGACGAATGGTCAGTCGAGATGAAGGATCCTATAGTGTGTACACAGCTTTAGAAGAACTGTCCTCTAAAGTGAAGCTAATATTCTACTTATAGGTAAAGATGCACAAACCCACTTTGTTTTATTTTGCTGTCAGCTTGGCAGAACAGAGCCAAGTTTTGGCTTGGAATTTCAACGGTTGAAACTGATGGTTCTTACAGATTCAAGATTTACACCAAATTTAGGTTCCAACCATCAAATTTAAAACAAATTTAGTCTGAAACATGGTTCAGGATGGTTCATAAATTTGTGTTCATATATTTGTGACTGGCCAGAGACCTAAGGGGTAACGCAATATAGTCTGCTTAGCAGCCAAATCAATATTAAACTCCCCTTACCTGACGTATTATCTGGCTAGAGTGGGTTTTACACCGAGTTTGCAATGTCTGCATGGCGCATTTGATGCAAAATTGGCTTAGTTAGTTTTTGCTTTACTATTTAGTGTTTGAATTGGAGTTACAAACTGGCATGGCTTTCCCTGGGATCCCAGGATGCATTAAATCCCGCAAATAGATTATTACATTGCAAGATCTCAAGAAGGTAAGACGCACTGGCTTGCATTTTGCATTGCTCCGCTAATTTCTAGGATGCATGTTTAAAGGGTATCTCCACCCCCAAATTTGAAAAAAAAAATGTAGGGGATCCCCCCTACCCTAAAGCCAGCTTTAAAAGTTTAAAATCTACCCATAAATGTACTTACTCACTTTCGTTCCCCCTGTCTTGGCTTCTTCTGTTACTTCCGTAAACAGAAGGGTCTGGACCAGCAGTCGCGTCGGTGATTGGCTAAGAGCCAGTTGGGGGTGATCCTTTAAATTGTATGATGGTTTTTTTTTTTAAAGGCAGATGCAGCTCCCAGGGATCCAGAGAGGGAGGGAGGGAGGGGGAGAGCTCCTCTGAGCTTGCCTGCGTCCTCTTAGAGGAGCAGGAAATAGCAGGCACCAGAGAGGCTCCTACTCTTTACTTTTTTAGACTTTCGTGAGACACTGCAGGACAACCATAAGGAGCTGAGGAGAAATGTAAGGATTTTTTAACACTACACAGTGGGGCAAATTTTAGTTTTGTGGGTGGACATACTTTTGCTAATTGAGAAATATTTGAACAAATTTCAGCCTAGTTGTTTACAAATAGACTAAGTGACCCTGGTCCAAAAATAGATATAGGAAACAAAGGTGAAAATAAAATTTTAGAATATAATTATAGCTTTCCAGTTGTAAGTTTGAATATTTAACTTTTTCTAAATGTGTGATGGAGAGAATAATGCTTTCAAAACACTTTCAAGCAATTACATAATAACATCATTCATTTATTTTATACAGGTAAATCCTTTGACAGAAAGAAAGAAAAAAAATGTAAGTGCTTTTCTAAGTATACCGATGTGGCAAAATAAATGCAACAAATATGTTCTTTGCATAGAAAATGTACCTACTGCAAAATCACCTATGAACATAGCACAAGTGCCATTTATTCAAGTACCTACAAGGTGTTATTTTGGAATAATTTTATGCTGACAAGCCAAAACCACTCAATATTTTAAGAGCTGTCTTCATATCAGCATCAGCTTCCTACAAAAGTCAAATGTATTCTATGACATCTGTATGCTAATAGCCTAATAGGAATTAAATTATAACTATATGCCAAGATATTACTCTTCGAACATTTGCATTTAAAAGTATTCCCTAAGCTAAATTCCTAAAAATGAATAAATGTATCCTTTTTTTTAGAGGTGGTGGGGGGTAGCTGGGGTTGAGCAGGATAGCACTGTGACAAAGCATTTTTAGAAAATGTTAACTGTAAGACAGCAACATTACTCTGAGAAAGTGATTTGTTTATATTTCTATTTAAAAAGCTAATCAATATTTTATTTAAAGGGCATCTCCACCCTAATTTAAAACTTTCCATATACTGTAGGGCATGTGCCCCCAACCCCAAATGCTATATTCAGACATACAAAATCGCTTCCCATCTCGACTTACAGCTCCTTGTTCCCTCAACGTTCTGGCCTGGCTCCCCTGCCCACCGGAACTACAAGCAGGTGGCCGAACTGGCAGCCGCGGCTGTGATTGGCTGAGAGGCAGCCAATCACAGCCGTGGTTGCCATCAATGCAGAACGGCGCTGGAACGAGGTTCTGTAAGTAGAGATCTGAAGCGATTTTTTTATGTCAGAATATACCAGTTGGGGTTGGGGGGCATGCCCTACAGTATATGAAAAGGACTTAACGCTACAGGAGTAGCAGCCAGGAAGGGATCGGGAGGGAGGGGGGGAAAGGGATTCACTGTGCATGCCAGCAGCAATTCAGAGGACACAACAGACGCAGAGACCTTTTGGACTGGAAAAAAGCTCCTACCCTACAGTTTCCTGGATTTTGAAGAGGCATTACAGAAGAACCATAAGGAGCAGGGGAGTAAGGTAAGGTTTTTTTAATTGTACAGTGGGGCAGTAGTTGGGGAATTTTTAGTTTGGGGTGGACATGCCCTTTAAAACTTAAATTAAACAAGAAAGTGATATTCAATGATTCTATAATTTAAAGAGCAGTCCAGCCCTAAAATGAAAACTTACATACAGGTAAATCACCCCCAAAAACCCTAAACGGTAATAGTTTGAAATCTGAAATATATAAGTCTAACCTGAAATCCTGCACAATGTCCTGTTTCCCCTGTTTCTGCTTCCTGGTTCTTCCAGTTAGCAACTGTCAGTTATGGATTTGACAGTTGACATCACAGCCAATGACTGAATGTTAAGCCCCTAGCTACCTAGGTACCTTTTGAGAAAGCCCGGGGTACCGGGCGAAACGCGTCAGGGGGACCACTCCACCCACCGTTTCAGATTTAGCAGCTCCCTCTATTGGATAGAGATGCTTATGCCTGCACCTCCAGGGATTGTCTATGTCTCTAAGTGTTGAGCCATGTACAGGGACAGATAAGTATATACGCTGTATAAAATGATTAACATTTAGGATTTACCTTGATATACTTCTGTAAGATATTATTGTGTAGGATTTATCATAGTATAGCACGGCGCACTTTACATTCAATCCTTGGTTACTTGAATTACTACAATAGAGATGCTGCTACTTGTATATTATATATTTTAATGGTTTTTTAATGATTCCGTTTGCATATGATATAGTCCCATTACGTATGTGTGTACATGCTTCAATAAAGGAATGTAAATATTTTTTCACTGATAATAAGTGAGTGCTGCAGACTTTCTTTTTTCTTCTTTAAATATTCTGGTATGTTTTGTTGTGTCTGTTCAGCACCCCCCCTCTCTTCTATTGATTAGCATTTGGGGATTTTACTAGTGCCATACCTCCATCTTTATTTATATAAGCCCCTAGCTACCTCTTCTGAGCATGCCCAGGTTCAGTACCTGCTCAGTACAGGTTTCTAAATTGCTCAGTTTCCATGAGGCATCCAGAAGCATAGCTGGCATACAGTAATAAATTCATAGGACAAAGTATGATATATCTACATATTTTAAAGAGGCCATTCTTTCTAAAAGATGTTCTTATGAGGGTGGAGTTGTCCTTTAAGAGATAAGTAAAGGCCCCCATACACACACACCAATCCCCATCCCAAGCATGACTTTCTCTTCTTTCTGTTGCCTAAACATTGCAACAAGTGGTTAAATGTTAACAAGCAGAATTTTGACAGCTCACTGCTGGAAGGAAGCTTTAGATCATTTATGTAATCAAATTAGGCCAATTCAAAGGCAGTGGTTCTGAACTATTTGACATTCAGAGTCGTCCACAAAGTATTTTACACTATTTACATATGTAAATAAATGCTAACAATGTCCTCCAGCAACAGCTATCCAAGTCATCTACAAATTATGTTGGCATAAGCATAATTAAGGCATTGCTTTTAAAACATAAGTCACTTCTTTTTAGATTAATATTTTTATGTGCGTGAATGGGAGATCTTAAAGGACATCTATAATGCGTAATCCACCCCTCCAAATAAAGATGGCTTTTCCATCCTTACCCTGGGTACTTTTATTGAAAGGAGGGTGGGAGCAGACTCTGTAACCTCAGGTATTTCCTGATTTCCCCAGTCTTAACTGAGCATGCTTATCCCCCGGGGTGAACGGGCAGGCAGAGGTCAGGTGAGGTTACTCAATCTACTGGAAGCAGGAAGTTTCAACATTCACCCCAATATAATTTCTCACAAACTCCAGCCATATACGTGATTGTTGGCTCTTTTTAAAGAAATACTGCAGGCTTTCCAACCCTAACTTTTTTTGAGACCACAGTTGCCCTTTAAACTTAAAATAGGGATATTAAAAATGGCACATTTTATAAATTACCTTTAAGACCTAGACGTAGCTTTCAAGGACAACTAAAGCCTCAGAACAACACTGAATTAGAAGGCAGAACACCTTGATATAGAATCAGTTATCTGTGTCTCACCTCTCATATTGATGTGTGTGCTAGGAAATGTTGAGTTCTATTTCCCAACATTCCAGCATCGCAGAATGTGGTCACTGACCATTGTGCTCTTTGCATATGGCCAGTCCCAGTCCTAAACTACTGCAGAAACTGGTTACAGCAAGTCACGCCTACTAGCAGTCTCCAATCCTAAATTCAGGAGGAGTGACCAGACAATGTACACAGCTATTCTGTTCTTCAGGGTATTAGATTTATTTTAATTCGATTTACCGGAGTGGTAATTTACTGTATATTGGTGTTATAAGGTAGGGATGCTTTCAGATTTTAGAGTATAAATATTTTGGTTTAGTTCTCCTTTAAGATGGTTAAAATATACGTATGTCATCCTAATTTTGCATCTTCTATCAATTAAAAATAAAGTAATATTTTAAATGATTTCAATAACAGCTTTAGCTAAACTGGCCTGGTCTATTATTTTATTTCTAATAATAAATGAACGTTTCTTAGTGTCTCTGTTAACCGTTCAATAAACCACAATCAGGCTAATTAATTTCAAGTACAATCTCTATTTAACATCAAAGCTATTACCAGACAATTAAATAACAGTAATTTTATCATTTAGAAGTAAAGAATAAGATGTTCTGTAAAATGGACATCAGCAACCAGTAAAAGTAACCATTAAAATAGTCTTTGTAGATGCTGCCTATGTTGTCTATAGAAACAAATGTAAGAGCTCTATCAAGCTATCAAGGTACAAATAAGGTTTTTATTATAAATATATATTATTTTATGTTACTATTTTAACTAGTAAAAGTTGTTCCCTGGGTTTTTACTTGGACACTGTAGTTAAAAAAACCTTTAATTGGCTGGTTCAGATTATTAAAATTTTGCACATTTTATTGCATCAGCCCCAATATGTCTCTGGAAGTTTTCAGTCTAAGTCCTTATATAGCAATAATATTATCAATTCCACTGTACTTGTTTTAATAATGGAAAGCTAGGGGTAGTGAACATAAATACAGCGCACACTAAAATATATCTTTATGTTTATACGGTAAAATGCCACCACATTTCCAGACAACGAAATGACATCTAAACTAAATCTAAGGCATTATACACACCCCTAACTTCTAAATATCCTGTAAGGCAAAGATTATTCACCTCTATCACTCTATACACAGATAAATGGAGAAACACCTTCTTATAACAGAAGGCATCTTGCAGTCTCATGCTATATGAATAGCATTGCCCACAAAATCTAAGAAACAGAAAGTAATTTCTTACTCCCATGTTCCCCAGAGTAAGGGGCGAAGATATGCAAAATACTCCATTATGTCCCTTGCATGTGTCCAGGAGCGCTGGTTAATAACATGCAATATAGCTTAATATATAGAGCCAATCATCTGACCTGCAGACACAATGTGTTTCGATCTTGTTAGATCTCGTCAGTGCAAGATTCAGATTCATAGCTCTATGGTGTAAGACTTGGGCGTACAGTAGAAAAGTCAGCTAGAAAGCTTAGGGAGAGAGGGGCCAAAAGGAGCAAATAGCCCTTCACTGAGCATAAAAATGGAGAAACACCTTCTTATAACAGAAGGCATCTTGCAGTCTCATGCTATATGAATAGCATTGCCCACAACATCTAAGAAACAGCTTTCTAGCTGCCTTTTCTTCTATACACAGATATATACCTAAACAATACTTTCTATACGGTAGTGTAATTTTGAAAGCAAGGTTTGTTTTAGGATATACTCAGAATAGGACAATTAGCCTTTAAATGATTTTATATCGTTTATTAAAAAGTACAAAAGTGTGCATAAAAAAAAGAAAAATGCTGTTGTAAATTATTGAATGTTAAAGATAGCACACATTTAAGACTAAATGGGATAAAGAAGAGAATTTGTTAGTCCATAAGTATTCTCCATTAAAACTCCTGCTTTCTGTATGGAACCCTATTTTATGCATTATGCAAAATGGGATTGGCTTGGTCCCTGGAGGAGTGTTTGTTCCCTTCCTAAGAAGTGTATCCTGCTTTTTGGAGGGAAACTTAAGCTCTATTTTCCCTCTAGTCCATATTACAAATACCATACATCTCACATAAAAAATATTAAAGTTTTTTTTATCCACTTATTTTATACAATTCGAAGATACCAAACATTATATACATATGAGTTCGTATGACCATCTTTAGCTTCCCTTGTGATATCCACCTATACCATATATGCATCTTGGTTCCAGCATTAGCTGAAATTATTTGGGAAAATATGACACAATTCCTTCCCTTTTTAACACCTATTGCCTTTGAGGCAGATACCCTGCTGGGTTGAACAAATAACAATGGAGATAGGGGAAGAGCACTATTCTTTATAAACAGTCAGGCAGAGGCTTTTATTAACCCTTTGAATACCTCTGGATTAAAATAGATGGGAGCTGTTATATTGATTGCTATAGGAGTGGGATAAGTTGAACATTACTGCTGCCCTTCTAGACATTACCAATGGGAGTTAAAATGCCCACTCATGTTAGTGACAGTAGGGACATTCCTCAGTATCTATACTGAGGAATTTGCTAATATCTATATGCTAATCTATATCCATACAGAGGTATATGCTAATGTCTAAGTTGCCTAACTGGAGGTGTGTTGTTCCAGATAACACTTTTTTTTTGCTTAAAATGCTGTTTTAATATCTTTGCCTCAGAACAATTCACACTTACTGGGTATAACACAAACAATTTTCTGTGAGAATCCAGTCAATGCACATAATGACTGGATTCTGTTAATTGGATCTTTACACCCCCACTTGGACATTAAAAGATGTAACTTTCAACACCACTTTACATCTATTTACTTTTACTGATATCTAAATATTCTTCACATAAACAGATTATGCCAAAAAATATTACCAACCTGCGTAATACACTCCCATTAACTGAAAAAAAATAATATAACACACACAATATGCATTACTTTTATTTTGATTACCAGTCCCTCCTACATTTTCTTCTTCTGTCTATCACTGCCAAACTGTGTTATTGTTTTCTACCCCATCCCCTCACTATCGTGGTCACTCATAGAGCTCCCTACACATTCCCTCATATGTTGTATTTTATCTACTCTTTTCTTAGTGTTGCTTTAAATTAGCAAGTTAAATTCTTTCATATTTCATTACATATCATTATTATATTTTAATTAGTTGCATAATAGTTTAAATTGTGTTTCTCAGGAAAAGATTAGCAGGCTCATTTACCCAGAGCTGCTATCGCCCTGGGTAAATGCTGCTTTCACGATTCAATATTGCGACTGGGAATGTGCGTTAATCCCGGTAATGCGCGGTTGATTTTTTGCGTAACCCGTGCATCCAACGCTAATATGGACTTAAAGTTGCCCTAACTGGTAGCAAACCGGTTAGCGCAACTTTAACTCCATATATTTGCCCAGCAAATCTGGGTAAATCGGCCCCTTGATGTAGAAAACCAAATCATTAGAAACACACAAAACATGTCACTTCTTCCCATGCCCGTATTCAGGGTTTTGCTCATGCTGCTTCTCTGCTCTGGGACTCCCTTCCTCCATCTGTCTGTTAATCGCTGTCCCTTAATATTTTAAATGTAACCTCAAAACCTTCCTCTTTAGGCAAGCATATAACCCACTAAACAAACTCCACTGCCAATCTATTAGAGCCTACCAATTCCCGTCACCTTATGTCTCACCTCTATTTCACCTAGACTGTAAGCCCTTTGGGCAGGGTCCTCTCTTCTTTTGTATCACAGTATTGATGTAAGTAACTCATCACTCTGTGCACTTATAATGTATGCTTTACCTTTGTATGTAATTTGTATGACTTTGTATAATATGTATTACTCTTGTGTGTAATGTATGATTATGTTATTGTAAAGCGTAAGATGATAGCGCTATAAAAAACTATAATAATAATAAAAAACTCTGAAAAACAGGAATCTGAACATAAAGGCTCAGGCTACTGCATAAAAACAGGGAGATGTAATACTGGATCTCTAACAGAAGTGCCTTACCTCTCTGCAATCCCACGATGCAATACTGGAAATATTTGCGTATTGCATCATGAAACAGAAAGATAAGGTTTGTACACACGCTCAATCTGTGAGCGAGGAACGACCCCTGATGACTGTATGTGGGGCGTCACATACAATGGTGTTAAGTTTCACATTACGACATAGCACAAAAGTTAACAAAAATAGAATTGTATTGGGTGCCCTGTCACTGTGCTGTCTTCAAAAAGATTTCTAAATATTGTAGTGCCCTAAAAAAAGGTAAAACCAACATTACCCTGATGTTACATCGTGTTAATGGGGGTTTTACTCTTATTTTAGGGATATATTGAATCTCACTCAAAGTCTGCTGTTAGTAACGAAATCCATTTAATTCCTATTAAATTAAGTGGAGAATTAACTAGACACCAGAGAAAACCACAAACTGCTAGACTTGCTCAGTGTGTGTTGTTTATCACTGCAGTCATTTTCACACTCATTATTTATTAATATATTACACCTTTTAATATTGGTAATACACAAATATATGTTGTTTGGGGTTTTTTTTTGGTTTTTTTGTAGGTTTCTAAGTTTGTTGCCTTCAATGTTAATATTATTGGTCAACATTTTGTCTTTTTTTCATGGGTAAATTATAGTACTAATAATGCTTATCAGATTCTCAATGTATTTTCTTCATTGCATTTACCGGATTGAAGTACCGGTAATTGCAATAATGTACTGTAATTGCCACACTGCAACAAATGGAAACCAAGATAGAGTATAATCAGGAGAATGAGTTTCCTTCCTTTAACTAATGTCCTGGAAAATATTAGGAAACCTTGTATTTAAATGAGTTTTCACATAGAACTTACAGAGACTTACTAGAATAAAAACATGCAACAAATGTACAATAAATAGTTATGGGTGAAACATCCCTAGTGACCAAATTATTGGCTTAACAGTTAATGATCTCTTTATGGCAACTGACAATGGGGACATTTATGAAAGATTGCAAAGGCTGTAAAATCGGCTAAATAGTAGTGTTATGTTATGTTAGGTACACACGGGCCAATATTTCAAACCAGCCAATGATATTTCAGTAATCCAGTCAACTGGGTTGAAATGGATCAACCCAAATTGGCGCCAATTTGCACCACGACCAGCTATGTTTCAATCTGGCTGATCAGTTGTTAGCGTTGACCAGTTGATAAGAATATCCAGCCATGTGTACCTAGCCGCAAGGCTTGTACACAGGTGCACACGTGGGCTGATCCACAACGAACATTATGTAAGGAATGGCTGTGTATCATTAAATGTAAGGGGGCTTGGTCAGTTAAGGATCCAACCTGGTGTATCATCAAAGAGACCTGACCGAACGGCCGTTTCACTTGACCGAGCACCTATACATTAAAGGCAGTTCGTTATACGGTGCATTGTAAGTCACAGATCAGACCCCAATCACATGTGTGAATGAGCCTTTAGATTCTATAAAATGAAAAGGAAATATTTTCTTAAATACAATGATGGAAACAACAGAAAAACTTTGCACCCAAGAACCACCATCTTTTGTACTAATGCTTCACTAAAAGGATTAGAATGGCTTGGGATGTATGGGATCATAATAAACATTTTGTCTAAACTTGCATTAAGGACAAGTGCTGCTTTTTGTTAATAAAAATGCTAATATGTAACCATTTAAGCTGCAACACGGACACTAATAGGAGTGCAGAGCCATCTTTGTTTAGCAGCTAAAAAAGTAAATCCAAAAGCATTTACAGGGAGATGCAATATAAATCTGTATTATGATAGTGAGTGTTAAGCCCATGGTACACAATGTTCTATTGGGTTAGTGTGGAGATCCTGTGTTAGGTTCCAGAAATATTGAGAGTTTCACACAGTGCATCGTAGTGCGAAACTTAACGGTAAAGGCTGTGGAGCATTAAGTTCGCGCTCCTTACCTTAGCCCTATCCCGCAATGCAATAACTGACGTAATCCCGTTTACATCAGTTATTGTATCGCGGGATCGGGCTAAGGTATGTAATGCGATCCGAAGTATTGAATCTCCCCTATAGTGTTCCAAAATGTATGTCTGGGTGGTTACTCAAATTTAAGTTTCCACCCAAGTTACACTCTGATAATTAGCGATCACATGAACCCAAAAAAATAAAGCAGATATACAAAGTGTATATATATATATATATATATAGATGCATAGATAATCTATGCGTCAGAACGAAACCTGAATGGCGTTCAAGTTGCGAGAACAGGGTAAGTAATTTAAAGGAACATGTGATATTGAAGTTCTTCATTCATTCCCCGGGGTGACCTGCTTTTTAAAGTATAGATCCAGCGTGTCTCTCTCTGGAGGATATTATTATCCCAGTCCCAACCCCATACGGGTGGTGGCACTTTTTTGATCCCCCAGCAAAAGAGACACATCGGATCCGAATCATGTTTATCTGCGAAATGTCTAGCGACACCGCTTTCCTCTTTTTTGCATTTGATGTCCCGTATATGTTCCAGGATCCTGGTACGTAATTCCCTGATTGTTCTCCCAATATATAACAAGGGGCAGCTACACTGGAGTGCATAGATCACCCCTTTTGATCTACAATTTATAAACTCTCTAATATAATAAACCTTCCCTTTATAATCAGAAAAACTGCCAATTCAGCATTTTGTCTGTGTATAAATAAATGCAACCAAAATACTGACTTCCTGTTTGCAGGACCCCTAGTAGAGACCGTTATGGTCTTGCCCTTGACCCAGCGCCTGGGTTGATTCAGTTGCTCAGTAGAGATCTGAGCATCTTTGAGCCATCCAACAGCCAATCAGTAGAAATTACTGTTAGGATCATTCCAAGGATGTGGTGCATCCTGGGAAGAAGAAGGACCGTTAAAACCTGAAATGTCAGCTCACTAATGTCAACAGCAGGGAACAGCAAAGGGAATTCTCTTCCATTTTTCAAAATGGAAGAGAATATGTAGAATAACTAAGAAGGCATTACACAAACTAATAATTTAACAAATATTGATAATTTCCACTGAACTGTCCCTTTAAGGGAGTCATCAAGCTGGAGAATGAACCAATACTTTCTCATTAGTTGTTGGATCCAGGTCCAATCACTTTTTTATAGCCTTTTTTCAACCAGCTCTATGGGTAGCCCTTTTCCAGGAACCTGGATTTTAATTCAAGTGCTGTCTTTTCAAAGTCCCTTATAGATGTACAATTTTCGTCTGGCTCTAAGATATTGGCCTACTGGTATGCCCTTTAATAGGGGGTAGGGTGCATGCTTTGAGCTCGTAAAAGGCTGCAGGATACCTACCTGTATCGACGTCAGGCGAAGTCTGGATCTAGTCGGGAACAAGGAGAGTAGGCATCCGCAGGGAAGACAGGAGACACAGCAGAACTGAAACAGTTAGATACTAGGCAGGATCAGGATAACGTTCAGGGCAGGAACAGGACAAGGTCCAAGGCAGGAACAGGATCCACAATACAAGGCAGGATCAGGATACTCTTTGCAAGGCAGGATCAGGATCCACAATACAAGGCAGGATCCAGCAACAGCAGGAACTAGAACCCAGTACCACAGAAGAACAGCATCTCAGTGCTATAATCGGACACCGGCTAAGGGATTTAAATTTAAATCCTTGCGCCACAGGTGCCTTCTGATGATGTTGGCATATGGAGTCACTGGACATCGCCATCTCGGACGGACCGGAATAGCTATAGAGGTGAGTATCTTTCCTGACAGTACCCCCTTCCCCAGGGGGGGCCACAGGACCCAAATGGCCAGGTTTCAAAGGGAAGTACTTGTAGAACTTCTGAATCAACTGAGGAGCATGGACATCTTCGGGACCAAAGCCTTTCCATTGAATGAGATACTGCAGGGTGTTTCTGGAAATTCTGGAATCCAGAATCTTTTCAACCTCATATTCCTGCTGGCCGTTGACCATGGCTGGGACAGGGGAAGGCTGGGAGGCAGAAAACTGGTTAAAGGATACAGGCTTCAAAGTGATACATGAAAGGCATTAGGAACCCTCATTTCAGGAGGAAGTTGTAATCTGACAGCAGTAGGATTGATGATCTCGAAGATAGGAAATGGACCAACAAATTTGGGCCCCAACTTGGAAGAAGGGAGTTTAAGGTTTATGTTTTTGGTGGAGAGCCACACTTTGTAAGGAGGAGAAGGTCTCTGTTTTTTGTCAGCATGGGATTTCTGCATAGAACAAGACTTTTCAAGAAGACTCTTGGTAGCACTCCAAATAGCAGACATATGTGCGGCAAGGTCATTGGCTGCAGGAACGTCAGAGAGTAGAAAATCTTCCAGTTGAAGAATGGGTAGTATTATTATGGTCGAATTCTCCCAAGGCAATAAATCAGCCCAGTCATCCTGACAAAGGGAAACATGTCAACGAAGAAATTGTATTAATGACTGATTAAGGCGTTCTACTGCACCGTAGTCTGAGGATGGTAGGCAGAAGAAAATTGGAGTGATTCCAAGAATTTTACACAAAGACTTCCAGAATTTGGCTATAAATTGAGGGCCTCTGTCAGAGACAAGTTCAGTAGTAAGTCCATGAAGGCGGAAGATATGAAAAATGAAAAGTGAAGAAAGTTCCACAGCAGACAAGAGTTTAGGAAGGGGTACAAAATGTGCCATTTTGCTGAATCTGTCCATAGCCACCCAAATGATAGTGTGACCCCTCGAAGAGGGAAGTTCTCCAATGAAGTCCATAGCGAGATGGGCCCAGGGCATGAAGGAGTAGGCAAGGATTCAATAGGCCTTGAGGACGAGAACGGTCCATTTTAGAAGTGGCACGGACTTCACAGGCGGATACAAAATCGTTCACGTCTTTGTGCATAGTGGGCCACCATACCAGTCGGTTGAGTAGTTGCATAATCTTGAGAACTCCAGGGTGACTGGCTTATTTAGTGCTGTGAGTCTGTTGGAGGATGGTGGGTTGATGTTCAGGAGGAATATAGATCATCCCAATGGATGGCTCTACAGGAGCAGAGGACTGAGAGGTTAATAAATGAGAGGTCAGGGGTGAATTAACGGTAGCAATTATCTTGGAGGGAGGAATGAAGGTCTCGGAAGAGGAGAAGCTCCTGGATAAGGCGTCAGCCTTTCTGTTTTTTGAGCTGGGTGATAGGTCAGGATAAAATTGAAGCAGGAGAAAAAAAAAGTGCCCAGTGAGCCTGCCGGGGGTTAAGCCTCTTGAGGGTCTGAATAAATTCTAGATTCTTGTGATCGGTATGGATGGTAATAGGAAGGTAGGTGCCTTCTAAAAGATAGCAAGCATTAAAAAGCAGAGGATCGCACTCCAATCAATTTAAAGTCTTTATTGTGAACCACACATCACAAACACAACGTTTCGGGGGAATAACGTGCCCCCTTCTTCAGGAGAAGAACCCACAATACAAGGCAGGATCCAGCAACAACAGTAACTAGAACCCAGCACCACAGAAGAACAACATCTCAGTGATATAATCGGGCACCAGCCAAAGGAAATGTCTCAATTTAAATCCTTGCGCTGCTGGCACCTTCCAATGATGTCATGCCCCATGCGCGTCAATACGGAAGCGCCAGCATCCTCAATGGAAGCTTCCCAAAGTATGAAGGTGTCGTCTATATAATGACCCCAAAAAGAGATGTTATTTAGGGCTGTAGACTTTCTTCTGAAAATCTGTTTTTTTCCCAGGCTCCCAAATAGAGGCCCGCATACGTAGGGGCACAAGCTGTGCCTATTGCAGTGCCCCTAATTTGATGATATATTTTTTTTTTTAATCAAAAGTGAAGAAATTGTTTTTAAGGACAATTTCCAATAGTTTTAATATTAAACATTAGGATGCAAGTTCCCTAGACTATTTCCCAGGTGTTACAGCCGTTTACAGTTACCATTATTATTTTAATCTATTTTGGTAACCCTCGAATGTATAGTAAAATTTACGGCAACCTTTGAATGTAGCATTCGGTAACCCTTAAACGTAGTGGTTGATTTCAGTAACCCTCGAATGTAATGTTTGTTTTTGGTAAGCCTTGAATGTAGTGTTATATAACCCTTGATTGTAGTGGATGATTTCGGTAACACTCAAATGTATTGTTCTGTAACCCTCTAAAGTAGCGTTCGGTAACCCTCAAATTGACCGTAATTCTCGAATGTAGCGTGCAGAAACTCAACAATTGCCTGATCATGAAGTAAAAAGTGTTTAAACAAGTTTAGGCAATAGGTGCACATTCCCCAGACTATTTCCCAGGTGTCACAGCCATTTACAGTTACCATTACTATTTTAACTTTAATGCATCCAAAGTTTTCAAACTATTATCTGCCATTGACTTTTATGGGTTCCTTTCCAAACTTCAGTTTAAAATGGTGCCAATTTTGCCCCAACCAATGAGATGTTAGCTTTCAAATGTTAAATAAGATCTGATTGGTTGGGGCAAAATTAGCACCATTTTAAACGATAAGAACTGTTATTGAATAACCCTGATTAAGTTTAGTTAAACTAACTGAATACCACATTCCATGACCATGATGGATGAGAACTATCACAAGAAAGCTATACCTACTATTCTTCAGGCTCAATATATGGAAGAGAAAGCAGTGGACTTACCTAAGTAGCTCATATTGAACAGATTAGCTAGCTAGTTTCCAAAGGAGAAAATTATTTAAATCATTTATAATTTAAATAACACGTAATTCAAAATAGGAAACAGACTTTTCTAGCCTTCAAATTAAACACATATGTTCAAAATATATATTTGTTTTGCTTTTTACTTACCAAAAATCTAATCTAAAAAGTAATTTTTGGATTGAAATTTTCTTTTTATAAAATAAATATTTAAATAGACTATACATATAATATGATGAATGTAAAAAGGATAAAAATAAGTTTTATGGGCATTAGATATGAGTCCAAAACTGCTGTAAACTTACTCAATATATGCATGAGAAAACATAATTTATAATGTTATTATCCAGGAAAGAATCAGTATCATCTGTCTAAAATATCGGCACAGGAAATTGTGTAGCTACCAGGAGCAGGATTCATAAGAAAATATAAATTAAGAATATTTCATTCATAAATCATCATGAAAAGGTATTTATATGACCCTGCAGTTTTCAAAAAACAACAACATTTCAAATGATAAAAACAGACAGCTATTTTTTTTTTCATTGTTAGACATATTTCCAGCAAAATTCCCCATTATCCAACAAATCATTGCATAAACAAGACAGTACGATATCAAAATATAAGTGGTTAATTTAACAGTCCCCAATATTTTTAGCATTTATTTTTATGCAGATTTTTGCTTTGCAAGGAAAGCAGCATTCTGTTTTTTTATATAACTTTGATAGTGGATCTTACTTTTTCATTAAAAAAAATATACACTACTCAACCAGTCATCAGAAGAAATTAACACAGTAATGCACTGCTACAGTATGAACTTCATAGTTCTTTTACACAAATGTTTGTGAGTATATTAGCATGGGGCATAGGCTGTCATAAGAATGGCTTCTGCGGATCTAACGCAGAGTTGCTAGAAGTGAAAGAACACCTCCAAACATGGGCCCAGCAGTATTTAACATGGCCAGTCACAAAAAAAAACATCCAGAGACCCAGAGTAGAATGTAACTGTTCTAGATAAAATAATACAGTATAAAGAACTTAATTTGATTTGTTCTACATTCAGTATGTTTGTATCTAGACAACTGAGGTTTTGGGTAGCCATACAGGTGGGCAATACTCAACAAATCCTAGAAAATCAAGTATTGTATATAAAGAAAAATGACAGCACTACCTAAATATCCTAGATTAGCTCAGATAACTTACCCTTTGATACATATTCTTGTATTGTTAGGGTAGTTCCCTTGTTCGCACCTATCACAAGAGTTGGCACGGTATCATCATTCTGACCATTTTATAGAGGGTGAGCCATATGTGAAAACATACATGTTTTAAAGGGACACTACTGAAAAAATGTCTTTGCCTCATCTTTATCTATTATTGAATACATGTAAGTAGCAATTACTCTGATTTGCGTGTGTTGCTGCATGCCTTCAATCCAGCACACATTCAGTTTTGGAGCAGTATCCCCCCTCCCTCTTTTAACCACTCCCACTTCCATCCGATCTGACTTTTTTCCCACAAACCAACTGTCAAGCCTGCACACAGCAAATAGCATTCCAACTGTCAAAACTGTCAACATTCCAGCTACAGTAAAACTACTCACAGAAGAATAGTTTTTGTCTGCAAGGAATTTGATTGACAGCTGAAATATAAGAAGTTTTAGATTGGATTTCTAAAGAAATAGGGGGCAGATCAACAAAAAAATGATACAGTAGTGGTTGGGAAGAATTATTGTTTCCACTTATGGTCAATTTAAAATAACCTATTTTTTGGTATAGATGACCTTTAAGGTATGAGAAATCTAAATTAACTACACTAATGTGGGGATGTTTAAACTGTAAGTTTGGTATCCGTGACCAGATATACCAACCGATGTTTATGTTTAATGTGCTTGTTTGGTAGATATGGGATGTGGGGGGTTTGAGGTTCACAAGAGTGATGATACTGTGCCAACTCTTGTGATAGGCGCGAACAAGGGCACTACCCTAACAATACGGAATATGTATCAAAGGGTAAGTTATCTGAGCTGATCTAGGATATTTAGGTAGTGCTGTCCTTTTTCTTTATATACTATATTGAAACTTCTGTGAGGTTAAAATGTATCTTTTGTAAACAAATCAAGTATTGGCAAGGCATGGGAATGGAAAACGACCAACGATGTTACAGATGGAAATTGTCCATCAGTCAATGGACAATCAGTAGAGGAAGCCGAAAGGAGTGTTCACATATATGTAAAGTATATACAGAAAAATGCTGTCGTTTTTTTGTATCTGCTGATTGGGCAAATTCACAATCATATTGCAACTGAAGCCACATGTGTATGGGCAACTTTATGATATATCACATAATACCAAGTTTAAGTATATAAAGTTATAGATCTGGATCGCTGGATTGAGGTTATAGGAGAGGTCATGAGATTCCCCCTAACTCGGCAGCCTGGTTCTTATGAACGGATACAGGCTAGTGTTTGGTGAACAGGGATGCCACATCCATGAGGAAAGTTGAAAAAAATGCTCAGGCGACTGGGTACCTCTGCAATGGAAGTCAATGGTTGTGCCACCCCCATTGCCATCATTCCATAGGGGCAAGCAGCATTTCTCACAACTAGTAAATATCTCAGGGAACCCTTACATAAAAACATTACCAAACACATAATTCATACAAATATAGAACATTGATAAATATATAGAAAAACATATCTGTATTCATCACAATGGTGGATCCTTACAGTTTCTGTCACTCTCCCATGCAACCTCTCAGGAACCTGGTTGAGATACAGTGCTTTAACTTATTGACAACCTAAGCTTATATTTAGGTTTACCAAACTTGAACTCCAAATGGGGCATAACTTAACCTTAAACTGAAAACATGCTGATTAAGTAACATATTCAAACCGAACAGGCCATTGCAGTCAAGAGTTTATCATATATTATTATTTTGTAGGGTCTGTAACAAAGAAAAAAGACTCAACAATCAAAATAAATATATTTATTTTCTTATACATATGCATTAGGTTTAGTTGTCTCAAATCACAGACTTGTATCCACTGGTGATGCCCACCAAATTTTGCAAGTATAAATAGAGAAATATATTCTTTCATGTGTCTGTTTCTCTATATTATGTTCTTTATGCCAAAAACTGAATGCGCTGAGATTAATTTGGGTAATAATTACCGCAGCTAGCAATTGCATTAGCACCTATTAAGACTCATTGTTCTGTGGCAGTTTTAATGATGAATTCCTCTGTGAATAAAAAGCAGGAGATGATTAGAAATAAAATTGTTTCTATGTATGCTGACAAGGTTGCTGAGCGTAATTACACATTTGCGAGTCAACCTGTTAAAATTTGTTCCTTAAAATGCAGATTTTTTTAGTAACGTTTTTTTCCTAGGTTAAATGATAATATGTGTGACAAATACTTTCCATTCTATTACATAAACAATAAGTGGATTGCAATTAGATATTAGTATTCAGATTTCACAGACACTGGCGAGTATATTGTGGGGTATATTTCTGGGAGGTATTAACTTTGTGCTATGCAGGTGCAATTTAACACATCATTGTACCTGAAATCTCTCTGTAGGTGACTACTTATTACTTATGGATGGAAGAGGTAACATTGCACAGCTTATAGGAAACAGTGCACCCCAGGCACTAACATTGCTCACCCTCTGCTAGGAGGCATGATCATCAGAGATCTTATGGAGAGGATGGTAATTGTGTTTTATGAAGGGGAAATTTACACAGCTTGCAGTTTTACACTGGCTCTGGCTAGGTAAAGGATTTTCACCTGTAACTCCTTCTAATTGTCTATTTATTCAAACTTTTTTTTGTGTTTAAAGATTCGTCCCTCTTGAGCTTTATTGATACATTTACAGGGTTATTCAATAAAAGTTCTTATCATTTAAAATGGTGCTAATTTTGCCCCAACCAATCAGATGTTAGCTTTCAAATGTTAAATAAAATCTGATTGGTTGGGGCAAAATTAGCACCATTTTAAACGATAAGAACTTTTATTGAATCTCCCTAATAGATTACATGTTTCTATTCTATCTATTTTTTCCATTGTCTCTTCCAAAATGTAAATGTTTAATTTTTTATGGGGAGATATTGTGTGCTATATGCACAATACAATACCTATAATGCCATTCCAATAAGGAATTATTGTGGGTTTTACACAAAACTTGCTGCAGCTGTGCACAAAAAAAATGCAATAACGTTGCACTTTGACAGAACCAGCATTCTACCAGACTTAATGGAAACTTTAACACAGACAAGAGACAGTATAAAGGCTTCTGCGTTGTGGGATGTTGGAAGGTATGTTTCATGTACAGTATGCATGATATCATCCAAAATGTATTTCCAAAAGATTTTGCCATGCAATCTAAATCTAATTTCAGTTCTGTCAATAATCTCTTTTTGGAGATCTAGCCTCTATAACCTATAATATTTGATCTGATGTCTTTGTGACTCACATGGTAATTTTACCTAATTCTTCCTGCTACTATTACCGTAAATCTCCCATTACAACAAATCAATTCACCATTTCTTAAATCCAGGATTACTTCTTTACTAGTTGGTTTCTTTATTAATTGCATACAAAAAGAGTTAACCACTGTAACCTCTAAACAGTATTTACACTAAAACTGTGTAGTGAAATTGATAGTTGAGGAGGAAATTTGAGTTAGGAAGGGGGCACCAGGGGAAACTTACTTAGGGCACCAAAATGTTCAGAAATGGCCTTGATGGAACCCAAGATACATTGCCAGAGAAGTTTACTGGAGGTCGCCTTTATGAATTATTGTAAGTTATATTTACAGGTGTGCAGTTTATATCTCAATTATTGTGAGCTTTTTGTTCTCACTTTGGCATTTCATTATCTTTTTCCTCAGGTTTTCATCCTGAATCCAATGGCTAGAATGAAAGAACCAATCAGTCGCTGGAACAGTATCTTAGATGTTTTGTGTCCTATTCTCTGGAAAGATAATCTGTGTTTTTGCCATTTTCAGAATTTGTCCTATTTCTGGGGTAATTATGGTTGGGATCCCAAATCTTTTTTTTCCCCACTCATCCCTTCTGAAGTACCTTCTCTTGGGTATTGGTCCACTCATTTGTCTCAAATCTGTTGGACAAAAAATCCTGCACACCTGATTCTTTAGTAAAAATATAACGGATTGGGTGAAAATTAACAATATGCCTAATCAATTTTACATCTGTTGGGAGAAAAATTGCAGAAAATTATTCACTAAACCAATAGTTGAGAACAAAACATAAGAAGTACAGCACTGGGGTGTGGACATTCAGCAAGACTGAACAGCATTTAGTTTATTAACGCTTTTTATTCATTACCTTGTTCAGTGACCTGTACTTGTGTGTACTGAGCTGATCATATTAAGCGCAATTTGATTTTTTATTTTTTTTTTATAACTTCTTGCTTTCTTTTAAATGGCTTTAAATACATTTAAATCTACTTTAATTTAGGTGGCAGAATCACGGAAAACTTGCTTAAGGGACATGCACTGGTAAGTAAGTAAAGCTGTATTCGTTTTTTCCAGCCTCCCCCTCCTCGGGCCTTAATCAGGGGTTGATCTGTTCTTACCTTAGGCAGTCTAGAGTCCATCTGAGTGTGCAAAACCACACCGCACACACGATTAAGGGAAGAGGGGGGAGGAGTCCGGAGTTAAGCTTCCGGTGCGTCTCCCGAGCAGATCGTGGCCATAAGTGTTAGCCATGCGGATGGGGATGGGGGGTAGGGTAAAGCTCTTTCTGGTTATAATTGGCGAGTTACTACGTAGTAACATGCCGATTATAAGTATATTATTGGACAGTTGGGGCCCATAGGGATTAATTAAGAGGGGAGATTATATATGATATCATTACACTCTAGTATAGTATTTGAGGTTGAATAAAGACATACGTCCATCCAGTTCAACCCATCTAGCAATATCCTCATTTCCTGCCTAACTGTTGATCCAGAGGAAGGGGAAAAAAAACCACCAAATTTATGAAGGGGGAAAAAATTCCTTCCTGACTCCAAGTGGCAATCGGAAATTTCCCTGGATCAACTCTACTTTATGTATCAATACCAGTAACTTGCAACATTCCTTGTTTGCAGAAACTCATCCAGCTTTTTTTTTAAACTGACCAATGAACCTGCCATTACAATGTCCACTGGAAGACAGTTCCATAGCTTTACCGTTCTCACAGTGAAAAACCCTTTCCGAGCGTGAAGCCTAAACCTTTTTTCTTCAAGTCTTAAGGGATGTCCTCGTGTCCTTTGACATGTTCTATTGGTTAACAAGATAGTTTATTGTATGGCCCGTTAATGTATTTAAACACAGTAATCATATCCCCACGCAAGCGCCTTTTCTCTAGCGTACATAATTGTAACTTTTCCAGTCTCTCTTCATATTCAAGCTCCCCCAATCCCCTTATTAATTTAGTTGCCCTTCTCTGAACCCTTTCCATTTCAAAGATGTCCTTTTTGTACACAGGATTCCAAAATTGCACTGCATATTCCAAAGAGGCCTTACCAATGCTTTGTAAAGAGGGAGAATTACATTTTCCTCCCTTGAATCCATACCTCTCTTTATAAAAGACAATACCATGCTGGCTCTGGCTGTTGCTGCCTGGCACTGCATGCTACCTTTAAGTTTGTTATCCACCAAAACTCCAAGATCCCTTTCCAACAGGGATTCACTTAACACAGAGCCATTTATAGTATAAGTAGCACAAGGATTTTTAAGTCCAAAATGCATCACCTTACATTTATCAACATAGTATTTCATCTGCCACTTAGCAGCCCAATGTGATAATCTATCTAGATCCCCTTGCAACGATTGCACATCCTCTGGTCCACAAAGTTTTGTGTCGTCAGCAAACACAGAAACCTTGTTGACAATACCCACTTCCAAATCATTTATAAATAGATTAAATAGAAGCGGCCCCACAGAACCCTGTGGCACCCCACTTAGCACATTAGTCCATAATGATGAAGCCTCATTAACAACTACTCTCTGCATCCTATTCATTAACCAATTTTCTATCCATGTACAAATGTGACTCCCCAGACCAACAGACCTTAGCTTATTCATTAGTCGCCTATGGGGGACTGTATCAAAAGCCTTTGCAAAATCCAAGTAAACTACATCTACTGCTATGCCAGAGTCTAAATTTCTACTTACTTCCTCATAAAAGCCAAGCAAGTTAGTTTGACAAGATCTATTCCTCCTAAATCCATGCTGGTTACTACTTATGTCAGTCCTTGAAACATACTCTAGAACATGTTCCCTTATTAAACTTTCCAGGATCTCACTGTGTCATTATTGGTTATAGGGTAATTTTAGATTTTATAAGAAATCCATGATTATGAAACAGCTCTACATATGTATAAGATTTGATATATCTATGCACAAAGCAAAAATAAACCTCTATGCCTTCAGCATCAAGAAATTTACAACCACCATTTGATATAAATCCAATATATTTGTTTTTCCCAATACAATGCATTAAGCAGTATGTGAAGGAATCCTTTAAAACATTTTATGATAATACACTCAGTGTTTGATGTAGGTTTTTACTTTATCAAAAATGCTGAAAAACACATTATGACCCATAAAAATGTTGCACTTTTATTTTTTATTTATGTTTATCATTGCTGCACTTTTTGAACATTTTTTTCTGCTTAAAAGCAGCAGAGTGTCACAAATAGTTTAGGTCTATGGAGCAAAAAAAAAATCATCTAGACATAGATTCAATTTTTTATTTGCTATCAGGTAATATAAGTATGGCTCACTATCTTTCCATGCTGAACCTGTCAGCTATCTTAAGATGCCAAAGCTCTGTAATCCCGTCAGAACTATGCATTCCCCTGACACTTCATGTCACATCATAAACTGTCATCAGATAAAAGACTGTTACCTGGACCACATATCTCTAAGCTCCTTGATCTCTATATAAAAGATGGCAAGTTTTCCCTGCAGTTTGTTTTACAGTCTTTTAAAAGATGGTTTTGTAGTATTTTCAATCAAATACCAGAAATATATAAATTCCTATGTGCAGGTATGTTTTTTTATGTTGGGTTCAAATGTTGGCCAACTGTTCTAAGCTGCCGGCAAATGTTAAAAAAACACACATGTGGATATAATGATATTGATGTCTATCGCTTGCATTTTATTTAACATTACAGAGCTTACAAACAATAATTAAATTACATTTTTATTATTATTGAACATTATATTAATGTCATTAATTACATTAATGTCACCATTTTTGTTATTGTTTTGTATTTCTGACGCAATAAGAGAATCAATTTCCTGCTTAAATAGAAAGTTCAAGGAAAAATATAATTATTTTTAAAGTTATTAGTTTATATTTTGCATACCTAGTTATGCTACATACTGGTATTCTCTTCAATTTTGAGAAATCAGTTGAATTTATATCCTTTGCTATTCCCTGCTATTGACATTAGTCAGGTTCTGTAACAGTCCTTCTTCTTCCCAGAATGCACACTGTAATCTTCCTAACAGTAATTTCTACTGTCAAACCATGCTCAGATCTCTACTGAGCAACTGAATCAACCCAGATGCTGGGTCAAAGGCAAGACCATAACGGTCTCTACTAGGGGTCCTGCACCTACAATGCTGAATGGGCAGGTTAAAGGGCATGTCCACCCCCCAAAATAAAATTTAACCCACTACTGGCTTCTCTTTTTTAAAAAAAAACAACAACCTTACCTTACATCTCTGCTCCTTATGGTTCTCCTGCAGTGCTTTTCCAAAGTCCAAAAAATTGAAGAGTAGTAGATGCCTTCCCGTATAAAAGATTTCTGCCTCCTACTTGTCCTCTGAGGGGAGAGTGGCAAGTACAGGGGAGCCCCCCCCCCCATTATACCTCCCTCCCTCCCTCCCTCCCTGGCTGCCCTTAAACTAGCGTAAAAATATTTATATATGTCAGAGGCCATCCCTTCCCACCCCCAATGGCTATATTAGATGTTGTAGTTCCGGCAAGCAGGGAGCCAGATCAGAACTAATATAGTGGTTGGGGTGGGCAGGGATGGCCTATAACATATTAAAATAAATTGTAGGGTGGATATGCCCTTTATGGTCATTAGGATGGAAAAACACTGCTCTTTTTTCTTTAAAAAATATGGATTTGCACTGAACTTCCCCTTAAACTACTTTGGCTAAAACTATAAATGATTGACAAACTGACCTCTTGTTAATTGGATTTCTTGTGCACATGGGAAAAAAACATAAATGTATGTCTTTATTCATCCTCCAATACAGGAGTGGGCAATTAAATTTCACATGGGGCCGCATGAGAAACTTGGATTGTCGTGAAGGGCCGGACCAATAGATTCCATGAAATTCTCATTGTAGAGATTGCAAAACTGGATTTTATAAAAAGATTAAATTAAAATCTCAGGTTCATTGGATGTTTTTTTACTATTCATTGCAATTTTTAAATGTGTGATATTTTAGATCAATTCCATCAAATTCAATTAATGAATTGATCAGGTCGTTATTTTTTTAATAAAATAAAATTAATAAAAAATTAATCAATTATCCAGCCTGAGACAATCAATTAATATTAAGATTTTTTTCAGTTATTATTATTATTACTATTATAATTATTATTGCTTCCGTAGCGCTTTACAATTACATGTATACATTCACATCAGTCCCTGCCCCAAAGAGCTTACAATCTAAGAACATTTATTTTTTAGTATTGAGGGGCCAGTCAGGGGCAGCCAACGGGTTGCGAGTGGCCCCCGGGCCTTACTTTGCCCAGGTCTGCTCCAATACAATATTACTATGTAACTATCTATATAGTGCCCTGTTAATATGAACTATTATCTAAGTGAGAAGTCATAAGGTTACATCCCATTTGGGCTTCATCTCTGTTTTCAGAGCACTGTCACCTTTATTTTCTTAATTTAAAAAATTGCACTGCTGTGCTACCTAATTCACATTATCATGTCCTGATCTTTTTTTGGATATATTTGATTTCACTCTATTTTTCCTTACGTATAAAGCTACATTTTGCCTCAATGTTTGATGGTAATTTGGCAATAAAAAGATAATACTAGCCACCTAGTATATATAAATATATATCCTTACTGTCTTTAAAACAGAAAAAACTAAAGAATGCACTTTGGGTAACATTGCATTGTTTATAGAAAAAAGTGCCCTATTGCATCTAACTAAACAAGATGCTGTAGCGTATCATCATTTTAAAGCACTTTACGCTGTATGTTTTATTGCATGTTTTAAAAAGTTTCCATTACAGTAAGAACTGAATAGAAAACACAGTATAATATGAGAGCCTAGCTGCACGTGATTTCTGGTATTTTCAAAGCAGGCAACAATTGATTTTACTGTATGAGTTTACAGTTATACTGATCCTTTAGTCTCAGTGAGATTATTAAATATTATATCCGAAGGTTAAATATACTTATTGGCTTCTTGCTGTAGCATTCATGTGAAACATGAGTCAGCATAAAATGCCACAATATTTTAGAACTGGCTCCAAATGTATTTAACCTTCCAGCGCTGTAACAACTAAAATCCGAACCTATGGATGGTACTTTAATCTCCACGAAAGCCCAATACGCTGTTTGAATAATTGTCTAATGGGTGTTTTACTTGAAGTTTTGATTTTTGATTGGCCTGAATCATTGTAGCCTTTAAATTAAAATAACAAATATAAACAATTAAATGAATAAGAGAAAGACATTTCCATTTATGCAAACAGCATTGTAAATCATCAGCTAAAAACAC
This sequence comes from Hymenochirus boettgeri, assembly GCA_019447015.1. Classification (NCBI taxonomy): domain Eukaryota; kingdom Metazoa; phylum Chordata; class Amphibia; order Anura; family Pipidae; genus Hymenochirus; species Hymenochirus boettgeri. The sequence goes on along the minus strand of CM033469.1, from coordinate 252,349,066 downwards.
AGGAACATTTTGAATATTTATATTGGCTCCATTTTAAAGGGTATCTCCACTCATAATATTGACTTTTAGGAATCCAGTTCTATTGAAGAACGGGAGTTAAAGGAGCTGTGCCTTACCTCCGTTCTTCAATAGAACAAACAGGAGCCAGGAGAGAAGGTAAGAAACTTATTCACTCGTTTGCTCCCCCGGTGCTTAGTCTGACAGGTCCCGACGGACCTTGTCTTCTATGCACATAGATCGCGCATGCGCATAGAAGACAAAGTCCGTCGGGACCTGTCAGACTATGCGCCGGGGGAGCGAGCAAGTGGGTAAGTTTCTTACCTTCTCTCCTGGCTCCTGTTTATTCTATTGAAGAACGGAAGATAAGGCACAGCTCTTTTACCTCCCGTTCTTCAATAGAACTGAATTCCTAAAAGTCAATATTATGAGTGGAGATACCCTTTAATATATTTTTACAAACATAGAAAAGATAATCAATGCACATTCCTAGGCCCCATACATCATATTATCTGCACACTGGCATCTTTATAACAAAGGGTTTTAGTATACATTACTGTGATCACATGAATGAAAAGCCTTCCAACCACGTCAAGGTAACCCCAGTCTGGAAGGTCCTAACATCTAACCTTTCAATTTCTTTTACTTCAATTACGATTAGCAAACTTTTGCATTTCTCATTCTTACACACTGGATCCATATAACAGGCTCTCTCCCTTCCCCCTCAGCCCTTAGGCTTTTTAAAATGAGGGAAGAGGCCATCCAGTGCTTTGTATTAAAGGCAGAGGACCTCCCATTAAAGGGGCATGTTGGGGGTGCTATTACCACATGGAGGCTTGACCAAGCCTCCCAATAAATACATACAATACAAGAATTGTGGAAGCACTCCAATTAGGCTAATTTACAACTACATTTAGCGGAAGTGCTACTGATCTGGTCAAAACATTTATACAAACATAGAAAAGATAATCAATGCACATTCCTAGTGCCACCGAAGACAGAATATACACTATTACAAAGCGAGAAAGAGGTTAATCTGCCCATCGGATGTGGCAATACTGAGATGTATAAGAAGAGGAAAGGGACACCCAAAGGATAGACTAAAGACACAAGAGCGGAACCTGGTGTGGTACCTGGAGGGCGGTGCCTCAGTGTAGTTTCAAAGACAATTGAAAGAATGCAAAAGTTGCTAATCGTATTGAGTAAAAGAAATTGAAAAGGTTAGATGTTAGGACCTTCCAGACTGGGTTAGCTGGTAGGTGAAGGCTTTTCATTCATGTGATCACAGTAATGTTACTAACCCCTTTGATTTATAAAGTGCATGCAAGTGATTCAGATATAATGAATATTGTATGGGGCCTGAATGTGCATTGATTATCTTTTCTATGTTTGTATAAATGTTTTGACCAGATCAGTAGCACTTCCGCTAAATGTAGTTGTAAATTAGCCTAATTGGAGTGCTTCCACAATTCTTGTATTGTATGTATTTATTGGGAGCTTGGTCAAGCCTCCATGTGGTAATAGCACCCCCAACATGCCCCTTTAATGGGAGGTCCTCTGCCTTTAATACAAGCACTGGATGGCCTCTTCCCTCATTTTAAAAAGCCTAAGGGCTGAGGGGGAATGGAGAGAGCCTGTTATATGGATCCAGTGTGTAAGAATGAGAAATGGCAAAGTTTGCTAATCGTAATTGAAGTAAAAAATTGAAAAGGTTAGATGTTAGGACCTTCCAGACTGGGGTTACCTTGACGTGGTTGGAAGGCTTTTCATTCATGTGATCACAGTAATGTATACTAAAACCCCTTTGTTTATAAAGTATGCCAGTGTGCAGATAATATGATATAGTATGGGGCCTAGGAATGTGCATTGATTATCTTTTCTATGTTTGTATAAATGTTTTGACCAGATCAGTAGCACTTCCGCTAAATGTAGTTGTAAATTAGCCTAATTGGAGTGCTTCCACAATTCTTTAATATATTTTGGAGAGAATATTTGGGGAGATTACCCAGAGCCGCAGCTGCTCTGGGTATATGGTTCCTAGGTTTAAGAGCCTTCTTGCACTCCACTTGTTTTATGGTGGTGCTGTTTTCTTCTATGGCCTCCATTACGGAGATTCACCAGCGGCTGTGCGGCACTGGATAAATCCTTTCCTCGATTTACCCTTATCCGAGTTTTTAACTGGCCAGGGGGTGGGCTATTCTTCATCCCACAGAAACAAGACACCACCCCAATAACAACTGTATATGATACAGGAAGGCAGTTTCTATTTCCATCCCAAAAAATTTATTATTTAATCCCAATTTGATTAATGCTGAGTGCTATTAAAATTACTTTCTAATGAAATAGTTGACAGAGGGACATTGCTACAATCTTAGTTGTTTAAAATGGTGCAAACAGTACGGGCAAATCTACTAAGGTTTTATGTTTTGTGCCTAACTGAAAATAATAATATAATTATTAGTGTTGTAATTTTTTTTGCCAGGAACAGACTCTATTTCTTTTCTCTCATTAACAGAAATGAACGGTAAATCTGTTAAAGCATTTCTAATGATATAATGTAGCAAAGCTTTGTAATGCAATTTTACATTGAGCAAACTAATTGTGAGAACATGTTTAGATAAATTATTCCGACTGATGCCCAATTAATAAATATCTTAATGTGTTGTTTCACACAGAACTTCGCTTTTGCAAAGTGAGTTTGGAGCACAAGGCATTGTTCAGTGTCTAAGAATGAATTAGAGGAATATCACATTTTTGTTCTTGTTTCCAATACACAGAGCTTTCCTTGTACTGCCAAACATCACTTAATATCCAATTTCCCTGTTCCAATGCTTCATAAAGAACCTTATTATGTTAAATAATTTAGGAAAAGATTTAAGACTCTGAAAATAAATCTGTTAAAAAAAGAAGATTTGCTGGAGGCCTTACAAGTGTTATGCGAGCTGCATACAAAGCACAAACCCTCTATTAGATTGCTCTCTGTTTGGTGACAGATAGGCTTCTGTAATCCAGTTCAATAGTTCTCTAAAGTCATTGGTTTTGATCCATCCGTGTTGCAAGTTAGAGACTTTTGTCTGTCAAGGGATTATCTTACTATAAGCCACAAAAAAATACACATTGTTTAAGAACATTATCATGGATGCAGATGTGATCATCTTGGTTGCTATCAATTGAATGTTAAACCTTTGGTAAACCTAATAGCAAAAATAAAAATCTGCTATTGCCTGATGTATGTAGCAAAATGGGTTTTAAAAGGATGCTAAACCATATTTATTAAGTACTTAAAATCTCTAGCTATTATTCACTGGGAGGTGAGATTACTTATTCCCACTTCCCTGTGTATAATAGAATGCTCGGGGTAACAGTGCAACACTTACTGCTTCCCTTGCGGCATCCTAATCAAACCTATCTTTTAAATTGGCTCGCATGCGCTGAAGATAACCGCTCAGATGGGACACAGCTCCTTCTGCTGAAAAGTAGCCGTGAGTGGACCACCACTGGGTAAGTGTTGCACTGTTACCCTGGCATTCTATTATTTACAGGAAGGTGAGTATAAGCATTCTCACCTCCTTGTGAATCATAGCTACAAATTTCATGTACTTAACAAAGTACATAAAATCCGTTTAATGTCCCTTTAAACATAAAATACACATTTTAATGGATTTTAAGAGCAAAAAATATATTATAAAGAATGTTAGTAATAATTCTAGTTCATTGTTATGTATTTATGTATGTTAATGAAGTGTTATAGAAAGTTAGAAAGTGTTATATTTTGTAATATATTGCTTCCTATATGGGGCTTTTCCTATTTGGGCATGATGTGGGGTAAATTGAGGGATTCGGTAATGTGTTTGCCATAGAACATTATTTTCTGTTATTTCAGATTTATTTACTGTATGTGTGGTGTAGGTAGGTATGAAATCAACTAACATAAAATTATGTTTAGTAATCAATCCTGGCTTCAACATCGGATCTGACCAATTTTTAATATTTTTCGAAACTCAACTTTTCATAGAAAAATTAAAAATTAGAAAATCAGATTAATTCAGATTAAATTGGGTTTTGAACTGGATTTTCAGAAAATGCATTTTGTTCATCTCTAAATGGTAAAGTGATTTGCATGTGCATAAATGACTTTCTGTATACAGGAGCACCTAACAATGCCTGTTATTGTATTGACACAGTCATTTGCTCAGTAGTATTCTAAGTATAAATCGCCCATCAGCCAACCATTTAGAACTTACTGTTATGGACATTCAAATGAAGTAAGCATCCAGGGAAGAAGAAGGACCATTGCAGGATCTAAAATAGCAGTTCACAAGCGAATTCAACAGGACATTGCCGAACTTTATAAGCATTCCTATTTATATAGAAATTAACTATCAATGCTTTCCTCCTGTATATGAAGTTCTTGCAACGATTAATGAAATATTCTGCTTCTCTTCACAAGTTAGGGATGAAAAACCACAACTAGCATCTTGATTCATATAAATGCACCATCAACCCGTGGGGCCATAATTCTTGGCTTTTATTCATTCATAACGCTTCTTATAAACTGACTACATTTTAAGATCAGCTGTTACTTTTAACTGAAAAAAGTATTTAGGCACATTACAGGATCTGCCATATTTTTAGCAGCCAATGAACAAATTGTACATTAAAACATTTCACTTTACTAGTTATATCATCAAGAGCTGTTCGAACATGTTTTATCTGCTTCTACTGCCCACAGGTAAATAATATAGTTACAGTACATCATGGGATGATCACATCACATTAAACCAATACAGAAGAACTCTGAGAGAGCATACGCCATGTGTGACATGGGTACATGCTGGGATCGTTTATTGCCATACCCTGATAATCTACCTAAAAGAAATTAAAAATAGTTTTAACCTATCACATGTCCAACTGTTCCAATCCCTACATTTTATCCTTTTTTTCCCTTTATATTGAACAAAGAAACAGGAACATTTTTGAGCCCTACCCTTACAACTTTTGTATGGCAATCCAATAGGAATCTACAATAATATCCTAAAACTGAAAAAGATAAATTCATCAAGCCTAAAAAATGAAGGAAAAAAGGAATTTCCTGAGGTAACTGTCCTTGACCTGGCTCTTTAATCGAGTGAAATTTCATCACTTTATCTAATATCATGCTTCATGCTTCAGGCTCCTAGCAATTCTATTTTAGTGTGGTCTAATGGGCAGCTGACACATCCACTCAGCACCAGACTGTATAATATGTGCTGACAAACTGTGCAGTGAGCACCCTATTGAGAGCTGTTTATTTGTGCCTGGCAAAAGAAAAAAATCCATCCTGAAAACAATTTTGGTCTTCGTTTTCAGGACCATCGCAGGCGTAACTGTTTCAAGAGGTTCCGAAAGGACTTGTAGGGGATTCAGTCACTTACTTAGGTGCCTAGACATTATCTGGCTTTAGGTGAGAGGTCGTGAAAACGTGTTTTTTTAGCTGTCTGAAACTTGACTCTAGATAGTGTAATCAGCAGTGTCATTCCAATTGCTTTGAAGGTGGCTCACCTCAAACCTCAATTTGATATTGTCAGGTTAATGCGCTATATTGGAACTGAAAATTGGAATGCACAGGAAAGCCTTTTATATTTATTCAGTTCAGTAAGCACGGAAAACTCATCAACAGCTATTTGTACACAATAAGCTGGATGGGGCTTTGCACTTTATATTTCAAATTTTTATGGATCACATTTAAAGCAGAATGATCCTCCCCCCCCCCCCCCCACACACACACAATGAATGTATTTTTCAAAGCATTTTCCATTCTATGTCCAATTGATTAGTTTTGAGGGGGGGAAAGTTGTTTACATGTCAGAAATATACAAAAGCATCACTATGTTTTAACGTACTGTTGAATTAAAGGGATAGTAGCATCAGTTACTGGCCTATACATATTTTCCATATAATAATAATATGCAGGTTTAAAATAAGTTTAATTTCAAGTGAAAATATATTTTTTTTTTCATACATTTTTTATTTTGAAAAAAAAATATATGTATTGCAGTTTCCCACATACATAAATAAAAATATTTTTGCAGTTTCACATTTCGATTTTTGTCATTATTGATGGACCTGAACCCGAGTTCGGGACAAACTTTATGAGTTCAGACGAACTATTCAAACTCTATTGGATTTTCCCCAACTTGCTGACTTAATTTAGATGATTTTTGAAAAATAGCCCTTGAATGTATCAATTTCGGTAACCCTTAAATGTTTCCTTCGATTTCGGTAACCCTCAAATGTATAGTTCGTTTTTGCTAACCCTCGAATGTAGCCTTCGATTTCATTAACCCTAGAATGTATTGTTCTGTAACCCTCAGAAGTATCGTTCGGTAACCCTCGAATTGGCCATAACCATAAAATGTAGCATGCGGAAACCCGACAATTGGTTTGGTGCTATGGACATGTTACCCAGACCATTTTCCAGGGGTCACAGCCATTTGCAGTGTTACCATAAGTTACTATTTTATCTGTATTGAAAACAAACTTTTTGAACAATTGGACTCCCACTGAACTTTAGGAAGTCCGGCCATCTCTATTTGTTTTATATATATATAAGGAGCACCCTGTTACTTCTTTAAGAAATTTATTTAGTGCCTAAAAAAAGGCAACGTTTCGGTCCTGTTTCTTGGACCTTTCTCAACCTACAATTTTTTTGTAGTAACATTAAATGATTAGTATAAAGATATTTGATAATTTGATAATTATTCATATAAACATTGTAATTTTTTTTTACAGGTATAGGTATACATTTTCCTGGATAGTGGTATTATTTTCGTTTAGAGATCTATTATCGATATACCAGATTTCCAATTGTAAAATTTCTCAAATCGGTTTTCCAAGTGAAAATAAATTTTGCTTAATAAAACGCTATTATTAAATGACAATATGTTCCTTTCATGTACCTGCATCTCAGCAACACACTTCCATTGTAAACTCAAAAGTATGTGCCTGAGCAGTTTCAAGCTGAAGGCACTGCATCTCATTAGTATCACTGCACACATGCAGGCATAATAATCCCTGCTATCATTTATAAAAAGACCACAGGACTGCAGCATTCTAATCACCATAAATTATAATGGGGCTTACATTGTATTGTGTAACATATAGTAACCATTTCATTCTATAAATATATTTTATTTCTTACATGTAGCATATTGTTTATTTGTGCAGATTTATTAAAGGGTATGTACAGTGAAAATTTGCGTAAGGCTAGTATCGCCTGAGCAGCATGTTGACATTCAGCCATCAATGAAGCTGACAACAAGTAACCGCTGATGTGTTTTTGTAGTGTTGTTACACAGGATTGCAAAATTGCACTGCATATTCCAAATGAGGCCTTACCATGCTTTGTAAAGAGGGAGAATAACATTTTCCTCCCTTGAATCCATACCTCTCTTTATACAAGACAATACCATGCTAGCTCTGGCTGTTGCCGCCTGACACTGCTTGCTACCTTTAAGTTTGTTATCCACCAAAACTCCAAGATCCCTTTCCAACAGGGATTCACTTAACACAGAGCCATTTATAGTATAAGCACCACAAGGATTTTTAAGTCCAAAATGCATCACCTTACATTTATCAACATTGAATCTCTGCCACTTAGCAGCCCAATGTGACAATCTATCTAGATCCCCTTGCAACGATTGCAACATCCTCTGAAGTTTTTAATGGTCGACAAAGTTTTGTGTCGTCAGCAAACACAGAAACCTTGCCAACAATATCCAAAATACCCAAATCATTAATAAATAGATTAAATAGAAGCGGCCCCAACACAGAACCCTGTGGCACCCCAATTAGCACTTTAGTCCATAATGATGAAGCCCCTTTAACAACTACTCTCTGCATCCTATTCATAAACCAATTTTCTATCCATGTACAAATGTGCCTCCCCAGACCAACAGACCTTAGCTTATACATTAGTCGCCTATGGGGGACTGTATCAAAAGCAAAATCCAAGTAAACTACATCTACTGCTATGCCAGAGTCTACATTTCTACTTACTTCCTCTTAAATCCATGCTGGTTACTACTTATCCTTGAAACTGGCTGAAACTGATATTCTAGAACAAGTTAACCTTATTAAACTTTCCAGTATCTTCCCCACCACTGGAGTTAAACTTACAGGCCTGTAATTACCCAGCTCTGAACGACTACCCATTTTGAATATTGGAATAACATCAGCCTTTTTCCAATCCAGAGGTATTGTTAAATCCTAAATGCATCACCTTACATTTATCAACATTGAATCTCAACTGCCTCTGCTGCCTATTTTGGCAATCTATTTAAGTCTGTTTGCAGCAATTGCACATCATTTGAAGTTTCCAATGCTCTGCATAGTTTAGTGTCATCAGCAAATCTCTCAATACCCACTACTAAGACATTTATAAACAAATGAAATAATTTTCTATCCATATACAATTTTTTTTTCAAGGCCAACAGAATGCTACATCCACTACTATGCCAGAATTTAACTTCAAGCAAGTTATTTTGACAAGATCTATTTCTCATGAATCCATGCTGACTACTTTTAGAAGGTGTGGCATTTCCTAAAGGGCTCTCATGGAAATATGGAAATTACTCTGAAGTTATTTTAATAAAGTAATAATAAATCCATTCCTTGCATTTGAGTGAATTGGAACACTAACAGGGTTATTCAATAAAAGTTCTTATCGTTTAAAATGGTGCTAATTTTGCCCCAACCAATCAGTTGTTAGCTTTCAAATGTTACATAATTTCTGATTGGTTGGGGCAAAATTAGCGCCATTTTAAACAATAAGAACTTATATTGAATCTCCCTGTATGTCCTTATACTCTCCCAATCTTATTTAATTTCTTATTGAGGTTTCCATTTCCATGGAAACATGGAAATTAACCAGAAGTCTCCATTCCTTATTTACATATGTGTGGAGGGGAGCACTAATGCCTTAAACTCTCCCTATTTTATTAATTCTTAGTTGCTACTTAAGATTCTGGAGACCAGTCCAGAATATGATCCCCTAACAAAGTTTCCAGTACTTCCCTACCACTGTTAGACTTACGGGTCTATATTTACCAGTTGTGAACAACTACGTTTTTAATATTGGTATTACATCAGCTTTTTTCCAATCCAGAGATACATCGGCAAACAAATTGAATCTGAAAAAAGATAAGGAACAGTGGTCTAGACTGGGATTTATTTTATCAGTCCTGGGTTTATTAATCTAAATTTGTTTAATTGTCTCTAGTAATAATCCTCATTTATACCTTCATATTATTACAGTCCTTGCTAAAGGACTAGGTTTCGCTATAGCTTATACCAAGAAAAAAAAAACTGTTTAACACATTAGCCTATTCGGCATCTTCTAGGACCTTAGCCCATTATTTAATAATCCCTCATTCTCTGTCTTCATCTTTGTATTATAGTTATAGATATTGGGGTTGACCTTGCTTTGTTTAGGTATCCATATTTCATTTTCTATTTTAGCTAGTTTATTGCTTTATTGCCTTTTTGTTGCCCCCATTAGTCCTCACCCACTGTACCTAACACCTGAACTTGCACTAAGTTCTGGTTGGTGTTCTGGTACTCTCAACAGTCTGCCATGTGGCCAAGGATGCACGCTAAGCATGTCTTCTCATTGGCAACATCACTGACTATAACTGACAGTGGCAGAGGTGAGAATGTACGGGGCTGCCGAAAGAAATTTTGAGTAAGTATATTAGCTGTTAGGTGAAGTACCCAGGTCCTCACCCTCAGCAGCTATGGAACAGGGAAAGTTGAGTATATTACCCTTTAAGTACAGAAAGCGACCTAATTATTTTACACTGGTTCCCTAAGGACTAGGCCACACTTTTTGCTTATGCTTTTTTTCAGATCATTGAAAACGCAGCAATGCACCGAAAACGTGCATTTTCGGGTGCATTGCAATTGGCGTTCCACTTTTAAATCGCAATCGCTCGTTTTTCAATCTTAATTAAAAACGCATGCGCAACGCAACAAAATCGCACATGAAATTGCAGGCATTGCGTTTGCGTTGCAGTGTGGCCGTGCCCTAAAGCTCAATTTAGAAGTGTTATAGTTTAATACCCCTTCTGGGGTGATATGTATCACCCCAGTCTATGACCAGAAGGATTCTTTTAATAGCATAAAAAAACCTATGCTATTGCAACCTATAATAAAAACAATCAGGCTCATTTATGCAGAGCCGCTATGCAATTTAAGAGTTAAGTCGTGTTATCCGATTCAATGTCAGTTAGTGCAACTTTACTCCTTCATTGCACCGGCTGTGCAAGTATCAAAAGACAACAGCGAAACTTTCGCAAAAATTTAATATTGCGTTTGCGCTCAAATAGCGCAATGTTTCAAGGCCAGCTAATAGCTGCTGTAAAACTTGCGCTGTGAGTAATTCGGGAAACTTGCGCTGGTTAATTCAGGATTTCCCTACACACGCAACCCATTATTAAATTCAGGAGGGGAGATTTACCTGGAACAACTCTTCTCAGGATAGATCTCCCCTAATATATCATGATCACTATTCCTTAGCTATCCGTTGCCTTCATCTCCATGATGAGCATTAGATATTACCAGATCCACACAAGTATCCCTTCAGTAGGAACTTCTACATACCGTGAAAGAAAATGTTCTATAGCAATTTAGAAACTTGATACCTTTTGTGCTGGCAGTTCCCTTACTCCATCTATGTCAGGGTAATGGAAAAGGGGAAATATTACTTATTAATCAATATAGTATATGCACTTATATAATCAATTAGTATATGCATACTTCAAGCAGATATCTAGGTTTATAGGAACACAGTTTTATGAGAAAACACTTCAGGGCAATATTGTGAGCCTATCTTATAGTAGTCAGTAACTCCATCTTCAGCCACTAGAGGGGGTTACTATGTTTCCTGAAGTTAAGTGTGCAATATGTTTTACATTAAGTGGTTATGAATAGTGAATAGCAAAGAGAAACATCCTTTGTGCACCATAATAGGATGCTATAAGTGACGCTTTGCAGGACCAGCTTACCAACTAAGATTCAAATTATGTTCTATTTATTCTATACACACATTCTTCAAAATAATATTTTCTTTTAATTACATTTGCGCTGTAAAAAAAAAAACTTGACAGGTTTGCTGATGAGACTTGCTGAAATACAGCACAGCATATGTTCTTAAATAAAGGGATTATACTGAGGGAAGCCATATATTACAGCTAAATACTATAGCTTCTGTTAGAAGATTCACAGCATGCTTATACCAGATGAGTTACATATCTTTTCCTATTCTAGGAATAGAAGGATTAGCAACAAATTCCAGTTTCTAATGCAATGTGTATGGTAATGTGTTTAAAGATGGAAAGAGAAGACAGGAGTATGATGGCCTGTAGAAAGATTGCCCACTGAGTTAAAAAGGTGGAAAGGGCATTGTAAGGTCAGAAATAAAGCTGTGATTATCAGCACACTGACAGCACCTGCATCGCTTACTTCCAGACTCATAGCAAGCATCTCAGCTCTATTTTTGTAGAGTCTTGTGCTGAAAATCGAAACAGAAGATGCACTTATGGGTAAAAGTGATGGGCCAATCTGTTGAACTTTAACAACAATGGGTAGCAAGGTGGGACACAAGCAGGCAATAGCCTAGTCCTGCCCGCCCTCTCCCTCCTGGCCACATCTCCAGACCATCCAATCGTGTGCATTCCAGGGTAGATCGCAGTACAGTCGGACTCTCAAAATAGGGATGTCCTGGGTAAAATGGGACAAATGTGAGGTAAACAATTATTAAAGTTGTAGACAATTCTTTCATCTATACTTTTAGAGCTAGGCCACACTATTGCCTTTTTTGCAATTGTGCACGCAAATTATTTCTAACACTGCAATCGCGATTGGTTTCCATTTCGCATGCGATCACCATTTTAAAAATGGATTGTAAATGGATTACAATCCTGGATTAACAATGGATTATTGGAGCTCCTGCTCCAATAAACACAAAAACACACAGTTTGTAGTTATTGTTGTAATGTCACAATCTATGTTATGAAAAGCTTTATCTGAAGTGATTCTCATGTAATGGGGACTTGAAGTAACTTGCAAACTGCAAACTAACATTTACTTCCATGGGGCCTTTGGCTACAGCATCCCTTGGGAGAGACATTTGGAAATATGGTGGTTTAAGTTCCATAAGTTGTTAGGGAATCAATTCAGAAAGAAATTGTAATTAGAACTTATTTGTTCTTAATGAACACAACTTTCCTCCCCCACTTACAGCTAATCTAAACACTACCTTTATTTAAATGGTTCACACTTTGCTCTTTTTTTTATGAATTGTAGTGCCACCACTTATAATGTAGTATGCGATAACGAGACATTAATTTTCTATACAATTCAATGTGTCCCATTTGCACCAGTGCCTGCATTTAATAGTGATGTAATAACGCACAGCTGTATGCATTTTATGGATTGCAGAGACTATCCAACATCAGTCCCAAGTCAATGGAACTGTGGAGAAAATCCTTTAATAATGCTTTCTATACCGTTTGTGTGCCAGGTTTCCACAATTACAAGCTTGTGGTTTTTTTTCAAAGAAAAACATACAGATAACAGATAGAAAAATGTGCAAAACCACACACAGGTTTTTTTTAGCAGGTAACACATTAGATAAGAGTGTGAGACAACTTTTAGGTAGGTACCCACTGGTCAATATTCAGCAAGACTGACTACTTTTGTGATATTTCAGTTGATTGGGTTGAAATAAAACCCTGAATTTTTGTTGTTGCCTTTTTTTTTTTTTTTTTTGATTTTTCACTAAAATCAGTTGAAAATGTGGCCCACGTGTACCTAGCCTTAGGTAACTATTCCAAAAATTTTTGCTACAAGTAGTAGCCAAGCAGTCTGTACTGTTTAATGGATGGAAGGGGAGAAGAGTGTCCAAAAGGCACTGCAGCACACCAACATCATTTACTTTTCCAACGGGAAGGATCACTAAACGATGTGTGGAGGCCTCTTCAAACACTTCGGCCAACAATTATCTAACCTGTGTATGTAGCTTCATTAATACATCATTTTCATGCTAGATTTTTGCTTAAATCTCCCCCAAATTTTTTATTGCTTCTAGTATTTTTTAATAACAATTTATGCCACGTTAACATATACTGATGTTAATCTTTCACTATTTGCTTCTACCTTAGCATTAATTTTACTGTGATTTATTGTTTAAAGCTTTGTTTTATCACATATGTGAGTTCCCTTGGTTTCTGACTCGTTCGTACAGGAGAACTAATATGTTTGCAGCCTACGTGCCCTCATGGAGGGGAATTATGTCAGGAAGTTTTATTATATATGATTTATGTCCTCCCTCCAAGGAACAAAATGTTTGGAATGTTAATTACTTTTTCAAGTTTATCATATTAAATATATACTCCTAAGCTCACAAAATCATTCTGAAGTTTTTTGTTTTTTTTTAATTCCATGAATTTAAGTGCTGTAGCCACATTGAAAAATGCTTTCAACAAGCTGGAATAATATGTTAAAGGAATAGCAGACATTGCTATAAAATGTTAACAATATACGTAATTGCATTACAACACAGAGCTCTTATGCGCCCCCTCACAACTGTCTCGGTTTGTTTGGCCAGTCCTGTTTTAGATATCTTGTCCCACAGTCTTGGACGACATTCCTTATCCCTGAATGGACAGGGCTGGGGCTGGTGGAATCAGGCTGTTGGTGGGTGCAGGGTAGGGCATGTTTAGGCCCCCGCTATGCCCTGTTTTTTTATTGGGAAGTATGCTTATGGGAAACAAATCAATCACTTTGAAGTCAGTTATTAGCCTGTACCACTCTTATTGGTCACAAAGGGATTTACAATTTCATGGAAGTGGAAATATTTGTGGATTTTTCCAGTTATGCAAAATCATAAACCAGGCATTGTTTGATTCCATTATGTTTCCACATATTGGGCATATTTATAAAGGGTTCGTAAGCCCAAAAATTACCACCCGTGACACCAGCTAGAAGTGCCCTTGCGGCTCTGACAAGAGCCCTTTGGGGCTTAAGGGGTCCTGCTACTTGAACCGGACCCCCCCCCGAATCTATCAGGCCCTTGCAGCACTTACAAGTGCCCTTGGGCCCTGAGAAGGGCCTTTGGTTGGGGTCCCACAGCTCGAACCGGGACCCCCATCGGCTCTTAAAAGAGCTTCTTTCTCCATCTGGTGACACCAGCTCCGCTGAGCCACCAATCCCAGGAAGTACCCCTGCAGCTGCCAGGGGTACCTCCGGTGCTGGCGGCCTTAACGGGGTCATCTACTGCGATGACTTCTGAGCCACGGAGGTTGCAGCTCTTTATATAGGTTTGCAGAAAGTCCAAATCCGATTCGGATCAATTTTTCAATGCTTGGCATCACATGGTTATACAGTTACGAATCATATTTCAGGTGACTGGGGTCCTGGTTTCGAGCTGCGGGATCCCTTAAGCCCCAAGGGCTCTTGTCAGAGCTGCAAGGGCACTCCCTTCAAGCGCATGGGGCAGGGGTCGGGGAGGGGCTGCTGGGAAGGGATTGTGCGGCCCGCCGCCCTCTGGCAAATGCGACCACCTGCGGTGAAGTGGGTATGCCTCCTGTGGTGGGTGCGACCACCCACCACGGGTTGGGCGCACACCCCTGCCCTGACCCCCGGCATCTAAGGACATACAGGGAGATTCAATATAAGTTCTTATCGTTTAAAATGGTGCTAATTTTGCCCCAACCAATCAGTTGTTAGCTTTCAAATGTTACATAATTTCTGATTGGTTGGGGCAAAATTAGCACCATTTTAAACAATAAGAACTTATATTGAATCTCCCTGTATGTCCTTATACTCTCCCAATCTTATTTAATTTCTTATTGAGGTTTCCATTTCCATGGAAACATGGAAATTAACCAGAAGTCTCCATTCCTTATTTGCCTATGTGTGGAGGGGAGCACTAATGCCTTAAACTCTCCCTATTTTATTAAGTCAAGAGTTTATCATATTTAATTTTTGTAGGTTGTAACAAAGAAAAAAGACTCACAATCAAAATAAATATATTTATTTTCTTATACATATTGCATTAGGTTAGGTTTTGTCCCAAATCACTAGTGTATCCACTGGTGATGCCCACCAAATTTTGCAAGTATAAATAGAGAAATTATTCTTTCATGTGTCTGTTTCTCTATATTAGTTCTTTATGCAAAACTGAATGCGCTGAGATTAATTTGGGTAATAATTACCGGCAGCTAGCAAGTGCATTAGCACCTATTAGCTCATTGTTCTGTGGCGTTTAATGATGAATTCCTCTGTGAATAAAAGCAAGAGATGATTAAATAAAATTGTTTCTATGTAGCTGACAAGGTTGCTGAGCGTAATTACACTTTGGCGAGTCAACCTGTTAAAATTTGTTCCTTAAAATGCAGATTTTTTTTAGTAAACTTTTTTTCCTAGGTTAATGATAATATGTGTGACAATACTTTCCATTCATTACATAAACAAAATGTGGATTGCAATTAGATATTAGTATTCAATTTCATAGACACTGGCGAGTATATTGTGGGGTATATTTTCGGGAGTATTAACTTTGTGCTATGCAGGTGGCAATTTAACACATCATTGTACCTGAAATCTCTCTGTGTTGACTACTTATTACTTATGGATGGAAGAGGTACATTGCGCAGCTTATGACACAGTGCACCCCAGGCAATAACATTGCTCACCCTCTGCTAGGAGGCTATCATCAGAGATCTTATGGAGAGGATGGTAATTGTGTTTTATGAAGGGGAAATTTACACAGCTTTGCAGTTTTACACTGGCTCTGGCTAGGTAAAGGATTTTCACCTGTAACTCCTTCTAATTGTCTCATTTATTCAAACTTTTTTTTGTGTTTACAGTTCGTCCTCTTGAGCTTTATTGATACATTTACAGGGTTATTCAATAAAAGTTCTTATCATTTAAAATGGTGCTAATTTGCCCCAACCAATCAGTGTTACTTCAAATGTTAATAAAATCTATTGGTTTGGGGCAAAATTAGCACCATTTTAACGATAAGAACTTTATTGAATCTCCCTAATAGATTACAATGTTTCTATTCTATCTATTTTTTCCATTGTCTCTTTCCAAAATGTAAATGTTTAATTTTTATCAGGGGATATATTGTGTGCTATATGCACAATACAATACTATAAATGCCATTCCCCAATAAGGAATTATTGTGGGTTTTACACAAAACTTGCTGCAGCTGTGCCAACAAAAAAAATGCAATAACGTTGCACTTTGACAGAACCAGCATTCTACCAGACTTAATGAAACGTTACACAGACAGAGACAGTATAAGGCTTCTGCGTGTGGGATGTTGGAAGGTTGTTTTTCATGTACAGTATGCAGATTATCATCCAAAATGTATTTCCAAAAGATTTTGCCATGCAATCTAAATCTATTTCAGTTCTGTCAATAATCTCTTTTTGGAGATCTAGCCTCTATAACCTATCATATTTTATCTGATGTCTTTGTGACTCACATGGTAATTTTACCTAATTCTTCCTGCTACTATTACCGTAAATCTCCCATTACAACAAATCATTCACGGCATTTCTTAAATCCAGGATTACTTCTTACTAGTTTGGTTTCTTTATTAATTGCATAAAAAGAGATTAACCACTGTAACCCTCTAAACAGTATTTACACTAAACGTGTAGTGAAATTGAAATTGAGGAGGAAATTTGATCGTTAGGAAGGGGGCACCAGGGGAAACTTACTTAGGGCCAACCAAAATGTTCAGAAATGGCCTTGATGGAACCCAAGATACATTGCCAGAGAAGTTACTGGAGGTCGCCTTTATGAATTATTGTAAGTTATATTTACAGTGTGCAGTTTATATCTCATTATTGGTACTTTTTGTTCGCACTTTGGACATTTCAATTCTTTTTCCTCAGGTTTTCATCCTGAAATCCAATGGCCTAGAATGAAGAACCATCTCGCTGAACAGTATCTTGAGATTTTTGTGTCCTATTCCTCTGGAAAGATAATCTGTGTTTTTTGGCCATTTTCAGAATTTGTCCTATTTCTGGGTAATTATGTTTGGGATCCCAAATCTTTTTTTTCCCCCTCATCCCTTCTGAAGTACCTTCTCTTGGGTATTGGTCCACTCATTGTCTCAATCTG
Organism: Hymenochirus boettgeri; assembly: GCA_019447015.1. Taxonomy (NCBI): domain Eukaryota; kingdom Metazoa; phylum Chordata; class Amphibia; order Anura; family Pipidae; genus Hymenochirus; species Hymenochirus boettgeri. The sequence continues at coordinate 252,331,891 of CM033469.1, read as the reverse complement.
TTGGACAAAAATCCTGCCACACCGATTCTTTGTAAAAATATAACGGATTGGGTAAAATTAACATATGCCTAATCGCATTTTACATCTGTTGGGAGAAAATTGCAGAAAATTATTCACTAAACCAATAGTTGAGAACAAAACATAAGAAGTACAGCACTGGGGTGGACATTCAGGCAAGACTGAACAGCATTTAGTTATTAACGCTTTTTATTCATTACCCTTGTTTCAGTGGACCTGTGACTTGTGTGTACTGAGCTGACATATTAAGCGCATTTGATTTTTTTTTTTTTTTTATAACTTCTTGCTTTCTTTTAAATGGCTTTAAATACATTTAAATCTATTTAATTTAGGTGGCAGAATCACGGAAAACTTGCTTAAGGGACATGCACTGGTAATTAAGTAAAGCTGTATTCGTTTTTTTTCCAGCCTCCCCCTCCTCGGGCCCTTAATCAGGGTTGATCTGTTCTTACCTTAGGCAGTCTAGAGTCCTCTGATGTGCAAAACCACACCGCACACACGATTAAGGGAGAGGGGGGAGGAGTCCGGAGTTAAGCTCCGGTGCGTCTCTCCCGAGCATATCGTGGCCATAAGTTTAGCCATGCGGATGGGGATGGGGGGTAGGGTAAAGCTCTTCTGGTTATAATTGCGAGTTACTACGTAGTAACATGCCGATTATAAGTATATTATGGACAGTTGGGGCCCATAGGGATTAATTAAGAGGGAGATATATATGATATCATTACACTCTAGATATGTATTTTGGTTGAATAAAGCATACGTCCATCCAGTTCAACCCATCTAGCAATATCCTCATTTCCTGCCTAACTGTTGATCCGAGAAGGGGAAAAAAAACCACCAAATTTATGAAGGGGGAAAACATTCCTTCCTGACTCCAAGTGGCATCGGAATTTTCCCTGGATCAACTCTACTTTATGTATCAATACCAGTAACTTGAACATTCCTTGTTTGCAGAAACTCATCCAGCTTTTTTTTTAAATGACCAATGAACCTTGCCATTACAATGTCCACTGAAGACAGTTCCATAGCTTTATAAACCGTTCTCCCAGTGAAAAACCCTTTCCTAGCGTGAAGCCTAAACTTTTTTCTTCAAGTCTTAAGGGATGTCCTCGTGTCCTTTGACATGTTCTATTGTTAACAAGATAGTTTATTGTATGGCCCGTTATGTATTTAAACACAGTAATCATATCCCCACGCAAGCGCCTTTTCTCTAGCTACATAATTGTAACTTTTCCAGTCTCTCTTCATATTCAGGCTCCCCCAATCCCCTTATTAATTTAGTTGCCCTTTCTCTGAACCCCTTTCCATTTCAAAGATGTCCCTTTTTGTACCCAGGATTCCAAAATTGCACTGCATATTCCAAAGAGCCTTACCAATGCTTGTAAAGAGGGAGAATTACATTTTCCTCCCTTGAATCCATACCTCTCTTTATAAAGACAATACCATGTCTGGCCTCTGGCTGTTGCTGCCTGGCACTGCATGCTACCTTTAAGTTTGTTATCCACCAAACTCCAAGATCCCTTTCCACAGGGATTCACTTAACACAGAGCCATTTATAGTATAAGTAGCACAAGGATTTTTAAGTCCCAAATAGAAAGGAGGAGGAGTATGTATGTATGTTAAACAGGAATTGAAGCCAAATTTAAAAGATGGAATAGATGGGGGAGCAAACGATGCGGCAGAAACATTATGGGTGGAACTGTGTACAGGAAGCAGAAAGTAGGTAATTAATTGTTGGAGTGTGCTATAAGCCGCCAAATGCCGGGGAAGAGGTGGAATGAATCTCCATATGCAGTTGGCGAAGGCTGCTGGTATGGGCCATGTTCTGGTTATGGGGGATTTTAACTACCTGAAATAGATTGGAGTAATGAACTGCCACACCCTCAAAAGGTATAAAGTTCTTAAATTTCCTATAATGAGCATTTTTCTTTCACAGATGGTAGAAGTTCCTACTAGAAGAAGTGCGTTGGGATCTGGTGTATCTAATAACCCGAGGCTCATTTTGGAGATGAAGGTAATGGGAAGCTTAGGGAATAGTGACCTGATATAGTGTCATTTAATTAGGTGCAGAAAACTAAAGTGCACTGCTTAACAAAAACTTTTAACTTTAGGAAGCTAATTTTATGCTTTTAAAGGAATCGCTCCTGCTCATGAGACTGGGGGAACTGTTTTCTAGGTAAAGATACTGAGCAGATGTGGACCACTTTTAAAGGGATATTAAACTATAACATTTCCAAATCGGTACCTTTAGGAAACAAGTGTAAAAAATTAGGTCCACTCCTGCATGGCTTAATGCTCAGGTAAAAAGGGAAATGGAAAAAAAAAAGGGCTTTTAAAATTTTGAAAGCAAAGGCACAGAACAGGCTTACAGGGACTTCAAGTTGTAATAAGAGTGCAAAACGCAATTAAACTAGCAAAATAGAAAATGAAACACGGATTGCCGAACAAAGCAAGTCCACCCCAAGATGTTTTTTAAGTATATAAATGGTAAAAAATGAGGACTGAGAATGTGGTGACCATTAAATAATGGAGCTAGGTGGTTGTAAGGAATGCCGAAAAGGCTAATCTGCTAAACGTTTTTTTTCATCGGTTTTTACTGTTGAGAATCCTTACAGTAGGATTGTAACAATGTGCAGGGAGGAAATGAGAGTCTTCTCATTGATAACAGAGGATATGGTACGGAATCAATTAGCAAAGTTAATATCAATAAGCGCCAGGACCAATGGATTGCATCCTAGGATTTTAAAGAGCTTAGTTTCAGTTTAGCAAACCACTGTGTCTCATCTTTTCAGATTCGCTTTTGTCTGGGGATGTGCCGCTGGATTGGAAAAAAGCCAATGTATACCAATATTCAAAAAAGGTATTCGTTCACAGCCTGGTAACTATAGACCTGTAGCCTAACATCAGTGGTAGGGAGGGGATGGAAACTTTGTTAAGGGATCATATCCTTGACTTTGTCTCCAGAGATCATCTTATTATTAGTAGTCAGCATGGATTTATGAGAATAAGATCATGCCAGACAAATTTAATTGGTTTTTATGAAGAAGTGAGTAAGAAGTTAGATTCAGGCACAGCTTGTGGATGTGGTATATTTGGATTTTGCAAAAGCCTTTGATACTGTGCCACATAGGCGACTAATGTATAAACTGGAGACTGTTGGCCTTGAAGAAAACATTTGTTCATGATAGAGAACTGGTTTTGGACCGCAAACAGAGAGTGGTGTTAATGAGCTACATCTATGTGGGCTAAAGTTCTAAGCGGAGTTCCTCAGGGTTCTGTACTGGGGCGCTTCTGTTTAATCTGTTTATAAATGACCTTAGAAGGGGCATTGAGAGCAAGGTCTCTGTGTTTGCTGATGACAAAAATTATGCAGAGCTTTGGAAACTTCCAATGATGTGCAAGTGCTGCAAGCAGACCTAGATAGATTATCAAATGGCACAGAATGGCAGATGAGATTCAATGTTGATAAATGTAAGGTGATGCATTTGGGATTTAATAATCCCTGTGCCACCTAACACCATAAATAACTCTGTGTTAATGCATCTGAAATGGAAAAAGATTTGGGGTTCTGGTAGATAACAGACTTAGCTGTAGCAAACAATGCCAGGTAGCAACAGCTAGGCTAGCAAGATATTGCTTGTATAAAGAGGGGAATGGAATCAAGAGGAAAAATATTATTCTCCCTCTTTACAAGGCACTGGTAAGGCCACATTTGGAATATGGCGTTGCAGTTTTTGGAATCCCATATCAAAAGGGACATCTTGGAAATTGAGGCAGTTCGAGAAGGGCAACTAATTAATAAGGGGAATGGAGGGGCTTGAATATGCAGGCAGATTAGACAAGTTAGGGCTGTTTACATTGGAGAAGCGGCGGTTTGCGTGGGGACATGACCTAACCTAAAAATAATCACCTAGTTAAAATATATAAGGCCCAACAGTGAACTCTCTGGTGCATTTTCACTATAGGTCATATCAGAGGACTCGTGGACATCCTTTAAGTTGGAAAAAAGAAGTTTCATCTTCAGTTGAGAGGTTTCTTAACATTGAGACGGTGAAAACGTGGAACTGTCTCCAGCAGAGGTGGTAATGGCAAGTTCATTGAATAACTTTAAAAAGGCCTGGTAAGTTTCTAAAACTAAAAAATATTGAGAATTACTGGTATTAATGCATATGATCTGGTTGTCCAGGGATACTTTCCGATTGCCGTTTGGAGTCAGGAAGGAATTTTTTCCCCCCTTTTTAGCTGGGGTTTTTTGCCTCCTCGGATCAACTGTTAGGTAGGTTTAAAAAAAAAAAAAAAAAAAAAAGTGAATAGGTTGGACTTGATGGACGAATGTCTTTATTCAACCTTAATTACTATTTTCTTTACTATGTAAAATGCATCACCTTACATTTATCAACATAGTATTTCATCGCCACTTACAGCCCAATGTGATAATCTATCTAATCCCCTTGCAACGATTGCACATCCTCTGGTCCACAAAGTTTTGTGTCGTCAGCAAACACAGAAACCTTGTTGACAATACCCACTTCCCAATCATTTATAAATAGATTAAATAGAAGCGGCCCCACAGAACCCTGTGGCACCCCACTTAGCACATTAGTCCAATATGATGAAGCCTCATTAACAACTACTCTCTGCTCCTATTCATTAACCAATTTCTATCCATGTACAAATGTGACTCCCCCAACAACAGACCTTAGCTTATTCATTAGTCGCCTATGGGGGACTGTATAAAAAAGCCTTTGCAAAATCACATAAACTACATCTACTGCTATGCCAGAGTCTAAATTTCTACTTACTTCTCATAAAAGCCAAGCAAGTTAGTTTGACAAGATCTATTCCTCCTAAATCCATGCTGGTTACTACTTATGTCAGTCCTTGAATACTCTAGAACATGTTTCCTTATTAAACTTTCCAGGATCTCACTGTGTCATTATTGGTTATAGGGTAATTTTAGATTTTATAAGAAACTCATGATTATGAAACGCTCTACATATGTATAAGATTTGATATATCTATGCACAAAGCAAAATAAACCTCTATGCCTTCAGCATCAGAAATTTACAACCACCATTTGATATAAATCCAATATATTTGTTTTTCCCAATACAATGCATTAAGCAGTATGTGAAGGAATCCTTTAAAACATTTTTATGAATACACTCAGTGTTTGATGTAGTTTTTACTTTATCAAAATGCTGAAAAACACATTATGACCCATAAAAATGTTCACGTTTGCACTTTTATTTTTTATTTATGTTTATCATTGCTTGCACTTTTTGAACATTTTTTCTGCTTAAAAGCGCAGAGTGTCACAATAGTTTAGGTCTATGAAGCAAAAAAAAAATCATCTAGACATAGATTCAATTTTTATTTGCTATCAGGTAATTAAGTATGCCTCACATCTATCTCCATGCTGAACCTGTCAGCTATCTTAAGATGCCAAAGCTCTGTAATCCCGTCAGAACTATGCATTCCCCTGACACTTCATGTCACATCATAAACTGTCATCAGATAAAAGACTGTTACCTGGACCACATATCTAAGCTCCTTGATCTCTATATAAAAGATGGCAATTTTCCCTGCAGTTTTGTTTTCAGTCTTTTAAAAGTGGTTTTGTAGTATTTTTCAATCAATACCAGAAATATATAAATTCCTATGTGCAGGTATGTTTTTTTATGTTGGGTTCAAATGTTGGCCAACTGTTCTAAGCTGCCGGCAATGTTAAAAAAACACACATGTGGATATAATGATATTGATGTCTATCGCTTGCACTTTATTTAAATTACAGAGCTTACAAACAATAATTAAATTACATTTTTATTATTATTGAACATTATATAATGTCATTAATTACATTAATGTCACCATTTTGTTATTGTTTTGTATTTCTGACGCAATAAGAAATCAATTTCCTGCTTAAATAAAAGTTCAAGGAAAAATATCTTATTTTTAAAGTTATTAGTTTATATTTTGCATACCTAGTTATGCTACATACTGGTATTCTCTTCAATTTTGAGAAATCAGTTGAATTTATATCCTTTGCTATTCCCTGCTATTGACATTAGTCAGGTTCTGTAACGTCCTTCTTCTTCCCAGAATGCACACTGTATCTTCCTAACATGTAATTTCTACTGTCAAACCATGCTCAGATCTCTACTGACAACTGAATCACCCATAGGCTGGGTCAAAGCAAGACCATAACGCGTCTCTACTAGGGGTCCTGCACCTACAATGCTGAATGGGCAGGTTAAAGGGCATGTCCCCCCCCAAAATAAAATTTAACCCACTACTGTCTCTCTTTTTTAAAAAAAAACAACACCTTACCTTACATCTCTGCTCCTTATGGTTCCCTGCAGTGCTTTTCCAAAGTCCAAAGAAGAGTAGTAGTAAGATGCCTTCCCGTATAAAGATTTCTCGCTCCTACTTGTCCTCTGAGGGGAGAGTGGCAAGTACAGGGGAGCCCCCCCCCCATTATACCTCCCCCTCCTCCCTCCCTCCCTGGCTGCCTTAAACTAGCGTAAAAATATTTATATATGTCAGAGGCCATCCCTTCCCACCCCCAATGGCTATATTAGATGTTGTAGTTCCGGCAAGCAGGGAGCCAGATCAGAACTAATATAGTGGTTGGGGTGGGCAGGGATGGCCTAACATATTAAAATAAATTGTAGGGTGGATATCCCTTTATGGTCATTAGGATGGAAAAACACTGCTCTTTTTTCTTTAAAAAATATGGATTTGCACTGAACTTCCCCTTAAACTACTTTGGCTAAACTATAAATGATTGACAAACTGACCTCTTGTTAATTGGATTTCTTTGCACATGGGAAAAAAACATAAATGTATGTCTTTATTCATCCTCCAATCAGGAGTGGGCAATTAATTTCACATGGGGCCCGCATGAGAAACTTGGATTGTCGTGAAGGCCGGACCAATAGATTCCATGAAATTCTCATTGTAGAGATTGCAAAACTGGATTTTATAAAAGATTAAATTAAAATCTCAGTTCATTGGATGTTTTTTACTATTCATTGCAATTTTTAAATGTGTGATATTTTAGATCAATTCCATCAAATTCAATTAATGAATTGATCAGGTCGTTATTTTTTAATAAAAATAAATAATAAAAAATTATCAATTATCCAGCCTGAACAATCAATTATATTAAGATTTTTTTCAGTTATTATTATTATTACTATTATAATTATTATTGCTTCTGTAGCGCTTTACAATTACATGTATACATTCACATCAGTCCCTGCCCCAAAGAGCTTACAATCTAAGAACATTTATTTTTTAGTATTGAGGGGCCAGTCAGGGGCAGCCAACGGTTGCGAGTGGCCCCCGGGCCTTACTTTGCCCAGGTCTGCTCCAATACAATATTACTATGTAACTATCTATTAGTGCCCTGTTAATATGAACTATTATCTAAGTGAGAAGTCATAAGTTACATCCCATTTGGGCTTCATCTCTGTTTTCAGAGCACTGTCACCTTTATTTTCTTAATTTAAAAATTGCACTGCTGTGCTCCTAATTCACATTATCATGTCCTGATCTTTTTTGGATATATTTGATTTCACTCTATTTTTCCTTACGTATAAAGCATCATTTTGCCTCAATGTTTGATGGTAATTTGGCAATAAAAGTAACTAGCCACCTAGTATTATATAATATATATCCTTACTGTCTTTAAAACAGAAAAAACTAAAGATGCACTTTGGGTAACATTGCATTGTTTATAGAAAAAAGTGCCCTATTGCATCTAACTAAACAAGATGCTGTAGCGTATCATCATTTTAAAGCACTTTACGCTGTATGTTTTATTGCATGTTTTAAAAAGTTTCCATTACAGTAAGAACTGAATAGAAAAACACAGTATAATATGAGAGCCTAGCTGCACGTGTTTCTGGTATTTTCAAACGGCAACAATTGATTTTACTGTATGAGTTTACAGTTATACTGATCCTTTAGTCTCAGTGAGATATATTAATATTATATCCGAAGGTTAAATATACTTATTGGCTTCTTGCTGTAGCATTCATGTGAAACTTGAGTCCAATAAAATGCCACAATATTTAGAACTGCTCCAAATGTATTTACCTTCACGCTGTAACAACTAAAATCCGAACCATGGATGGTCCTTTAATCTCCACGAAAGCCCAATACGCTGTTTGAATATTGTCTAATGGGTGTTTTCTTGAAGTTTTGATTTTTGATTGGCCTGAATCATGTAGCTTTAAATTAAAATAACAAATATAAACATAAATTAATAAGAGAAAGACTTTCCATTTAGTCAAACAGCATTGTAAATCATCAGCTAAAACCCAGGAACATTTTGAAATATTTATATTGGCTCCATTTTAAAGGGTATCTCCACTCATAATATTGACTTTTAGGAATCCAGTTCTTTGAAGAACGGGGTTAAAGGAGCTGTGCCTTACCTCCGTTCTTCAATAGAACAAACGGAGCCAGGAGAGAAGGTAAGAAACTTTTTCACTCGTTTGCTCCCCCGGGCTTAGTCTGACAGGTCCCGACGGACCTTGTCTTCTATGCACATAGATCGCGCATGCGCATAGAAGACAAAGTCCGTCGGGACCTGTCAGACTATGCGCCGGGGGAGCGAGCAAGTGGGTAAGTTTCTTACCTTCTCTCCTGGCTCCTGTTTATTCTATGAAGAACGAAGGAAGATAAGGCACAGCTCTTTTACCTCCCGTTCTTCAATAGAACTGAATTCCTAAAAGTCAATATTATGAGTGGAGATACCCTTTAATATATTTTTACAAACATAGAAAAGATAATCAATGCACATTCCTAGGCCCCATACAATATCATATTATCTGCACACTGGCATACTTTATAAACAAAGGGGTTTTAGTATACATTACTGTGATCACATGAATGAAAGCCTTCCAACCACGTCAAGGTAACCCCAGTCTGGAAGGTCCTAACATCTAACCTTTTCAATTTTTTTTACTTCAATTACGATTAGCAAACTTTTGCATTTCTCATTCTTACACACTGGATCCATACAGGCTCTCTCCCTTCCCCCTCAGCCCTAGGCTTTTTAAAATGAGGGAGAGGCCATCCAGTGCTTTGTATTAGCAGAGGACCTCCCATTAAAGGGCATGTTGGGGGTGCTATTACCACATGGAGGCTTGACCAAGCCTCCCAATAAATACATACAATACAAGAATGTGGAAGCACTCCATTAGGCTAATTTACAACTACATTTAGCGAAGTGTACTGATCTGGTCAAAACATTTATACAAACATAAAAGATATCAATGCACATCCTAGGCCCCATACAATATCATATTATCTGCACACTGGCATACTTTATAAACAAAGGGAGAGAGCCTGTTATATGGATCCAGTGTGTAAGAATGAGAAATGCAAAAGTTTGCTAATCGTAATTGAAGTAAAAGAAATTGAAAAGGTTAGATGTTAGGACCTTCCGACTGGGGTTACCTTGACGTGGTTGGAAGGCTTTTCATTCATGTGATCACAGTAATGTATACTAAAACCCCTTGTTTATAAAGTATGCCAGTGTGCAGATATATGATATGTAGGGGGCCTAGGAATGTGCATTGATTATCTTTTCTATGTTTGTATAAATGTTTTGACCAGATCATAGCACTTCCCTAAATGTATTTGTAAATTAGCCTATGGAGTGCTTCCACAATTCTTTAATATTTTTGGAGAGAATATTTGGGGGAGATTACCCAGAGCCGCACTGCTCTGTTATATGGTTCCTAGGTTTAAGAGCTCTTCTTGCACTCCACTTGTTTATGGTGGTGCTGTTTTCTTCTATCTATGGCCTCCATTACGGAGATTCACCAGCGGCTGTGCGGCACTGGATAAATCCTTTCCTCGATTTACCCTTCTCCGAGTTTTTAACTGGCCAGGGGGTGGGCTATTCTTCATCCCACAGAAACAAGACACCACCCCAATAACAACTGTATATGATACAGGAAGGCAGTTTCTATTTCCATCCCAAAATTTATTATTTATCCCAATTTGATAATGCTGAGTCTATTAAAATTACTTTCTAATGAAATAGTTGACAGAGGGTATTGCTACATCTTAGTTGTTTAAAATGGTGCAAACAGTACGGGCAAATCTACTAAGGTTTTATGTTTTGTGCCTAACTGAAAATAATAATATATTATTAGTGTTGTATTTTTTTTTTTGCCAGACGACTCTATTTCTTTTCTTCTCATTAACAGAAATGAAGGGTAAATCTGTTAAAGCTTTCTAATGTATAATGTAGCAAAGCTTTTGTAATGCAATTTTACATTGAGCAAACTAATTGTGGAACATGTTTAGATATTATTCCGACTGATGCCCAATTAATAAATATCTTAATGTGTTGTTTCACAGAACTACTTCGCTTTTGCAAAGTGAGTTTGGAGCACAAGGCATTGTTCATGTGCTAAGAATGAATTAGAGGAATATCACATTTTTGTTCTTGTTTCCAATACACAGAGCTTTCCTTGTACTGCCAAACATCACTTAATCAATTTCCTGTTCCACAATGCTTCATAAAGAACCTTTTATGTTAAATAATTTAGGAAAAGATTAGACTCTGAAAATAAATCTGTTAAAAAAAGAAGATTTGCTGGAGGCCTTACAGTGTTAGCGAGCTGCATACAAAGCACAAACCCTCTATTAGATTGCTCTCTGTTTGGTGACAGATAGGCTTCTGTAATCCAGTTCAATAGTTCTCTAAAGTCATTGGTTTTGATCCATCCGTGTTGCAAGTATAGAGCTTTTGTCTGTCAAGGGATTATCTTACTATAAGCCACAAAAAAATACACATTGTTTAAGAACATTATCATGGATGCAGATGTGATCATCTTGGTTGCTATCAATTGAATGTTAACACCTTTGGTAACACCTAATGCAAAATAAAAATCTGCTATTGCCTGATGTATGTACGCAAAATGGGTTATTTAAAAGGAGTGCTAAAACGCCATATTTAGTAAAGTTTGGAGGTGCGGGGCGTTTCCAATTTGGGTGTCCGGTGCAGATCTATTCTTCGCGTCTGCTGTGGTGGGTGAGATTGGCGGTGTGATTACCACTTGGGGGTGGTGGAGGGGGTTCCTGGTGTCTGGTGGCCGTGCTGTTGCTATTAATTGAGAATGCTCGGGGTACATTGCGGCGCGGGCTGCAACTTGTTACTGGGGCGGTCCTTGGCGGCCGTCCTCACTCGTCGCAGTCGTGGTCGGACGTAGTCTTTTGTAAAATGTGGCAGTCGCGCCGGTGGGGCCTGAATGATACTGCCTCTTACAGGGGAGATGGGGGCGGGGGGGGGTGGGAAGAAAGGGGGGGGGGGTAAGGGGGAGGGAGAGGTTGGGGGGGCAGGGGCGAGGGGGGGGTGGGGTGTGGGGGTGTAGGTGGGGATGTGGGGGGGGGGCAGCCGATGGGGGGATGCGGGGGGGGGAGGGGGGCCGGCTGGTGAGGGGAGGGACGGGACGGTGGGGACGAGGGGGGGGGATGGGATACAGCTCCTGTCTGCTGAATAAAGTAGCCGTGAGTGGATCCGACCACTGGGTAAGTGTTGCACTGTTACCTGGGGCTCTATATTGATTACAGAATGGTGAGTCTATACGATTCTAACCTCCTGTGAATCATAGCTACAAATTTCATGGTACTTAAAAGTACTAAACTCGTTTAATGTCCACCTTGACACATAAATAACACATTTTAAAGGATTTAAGAGCAAAAAAAATATTACTAAGAATGTTAGTAATTAATTCTCAGTTCCCACATTGTTTATGTATTTTATGTATGTAACTGAAGTGTGATTATCGAAGGGGGGGGGTTAGAACAGATGTTATATTTTGTGTCATATGCTTGCTCTACCTAATGGGGGGGGCTTGTCTGTACTCGTTAAGTTGAAGGGATAGAAGTGTGGGGAAATGAGGGATCTGGGGTAAGTGTTTGTCCAGAGAACATTATTTTGTTGATTTCAGATCGGACGTTACTGTCACTGTAGTGGGGGATATGAATAAGAAACGAACAACCTTAGTTGTAAATGGAACTGCATGCAAATGTTATCACCGTCACATTCGGATCGACCAATTGTAATTATTTTTCGAAACTCAACTTTCACAGAAAAATTAAAAATTAGAAATCAATGGGGTGGCAGATAATCCGATTACTTTTATTGGTGTTTGACTGGGTATTGTCAGAAAAATGCATATGGGTTGTTCATCTCGTAGAAGTGTACACGTGATTTGCCTGTGCATAAATGACTTTCGTATAATGACAGCGTAGCCACCTACACAATTGTGCACTTGTTTGTATTGTATTGACCCAGTTCATTTGACTCAGTAGTATTCTAATGTACTACAATCGGTCGGGGGCCGGGCGGTCGGGAGCCGCCCTGGCTCGTGTTAGTAACTACTAGGTATCGGACATTCGAAATTGAAGTAAGGTCAATCCGAAAGAAGAAGGACATTGCAGGATCTAAAATAGCAAGTTCACAGCGTAATTCAACAGGGACAAGTATGCACACTTATCAAGCATTCCTATGTTATATAGAAATTAACTATCAATGTTTCCTCCTGTATATGAAGTTCTTGCAACGATTAATAATATTGCTGCTTCTCTTCACAGTATGGGATAAGGAAACCACAACTAGCATCATTGATTCATGATTAATGCAGCCATCCAGTCAGGGGGGACCCGTTGGGGCCAAATCTTTGGCTTTATTATTCATTAACGCTTCTCTAAAAACTCGACTACATTTTTCAGGATAGCGTGTTACTTTTACACTGAAAAAGTATGTTAGTGCCACATTAAAGGATCTGCCATATTTTAAACAGCAGCCATGAACCAATTGTACATTAAAGCCGATTTCACTTACTAGTTATATCATCAAGAAGCATGTCGAACATGTTGATTCTGATTCTTCCCTGCCACACAGGTAACATAAGTATAGGTTACAGTCATCATCATGAGAGATGAATCAACATCAACCTATACAACAGAGCGGTGAAGCACAGAAGTAACCATCTGAGAATCGTGAAGCCACACAATCCGCTCCGTTAGTATGCAGTGGAGTACATGGGGATCGTGCGGCATTGATACTGGAGTAAACTCCTAAAAGAAACTTAAAAATAGTTAGGTACCTTCACATTGCCAACTGCTTCCAACTCCCTACATCTATTATCCTTGTGTTCCTTTAGATTGAACAAAGAACGGAACATTTTTGGAGCCCCTACCTGTACAACTTGGTATGGCAATCCCTAGGATCTCAGATAAATCCTTAACGGAAAGATCATAATATCCCTAAAACTGAAGAAGATAAAGTTCAGTAAGCGCTAAAAGAAGAAGGAAGTGTTCTGAGAGTAACTGTCCTGACCTGGCTCTTAATCGAGTGAAATTTCATCACTTTATCTAATATCATGCTTCATGCTTCAGGCTCTAGAATTCTATTAGTGTGGCCTAAGTGGGCAGCTGACAATCTCCACCAGCACCAGACTGTAATAGTGCTGACAAACTGTGCAGTGAGCACCCTATTGAGAGCGTTATTGTGCCTGGCAACAGAAAAAAATCCATCCTGAAAACAATTTGGTCGTAGTCAGGACCACGCAGGCGTAACTGTTTCAAGAGGTTCCGAAAAGGACTGTAGGGGATTCAGCACTTACTTAGGGGCCTAGACATTAGCTGCTAGTGAGGTTGAAGAGGATCGTTGAAACGTTTTTTTTTAGCTGTCTGAAACTTGACTCTAGATAGTGTAATCAGCAGTGTCATCCCAGACTGCTGAAGGTGGCTCACCTCAAACCTCAATTGATTATTGTCAGGTTAATGCGCTATATTGGAACTGAAAAGAATTGGAGCACAGGAAACCTTTTATATGTTATTCAGTTCAGTAAGCACGGAAACTCATCAACAGCTATTGTACACAAAGCTGGATGGGCTTTGCACTTTATTTCAAATTTGTAGGACACATTTAAAGCAGAATGATCCTCCCCCCCCCCCCCACACACACACACATGAATGTATTTTTCAAAGCATTTTCCATTCTATGTCCAATTGATTAGTTTTGAGGGGGGGAAAGTTGTTTACATGTCAGAGCAGACAAAAGCTCACTATGTTTAACGTACTGTTGAATAAGGGAGTAGCATAGTTACTGGCCTATACATATTTTCCATATAATAATATAGGCGTTTAAAATAAGTTTAATTTCAGGATGAATATTTATTTTGTTTTCATAACTTTTTTATTTTAAAAAAAAATATGTGTATTGCAGTTTCCCACATACATAAATAAAAAGATTTTGCAGTTTCACATTGGTCGATTTTTGGCAACTGAGTGGAGTTGACCGCGAACCCGAAGATCGCGGTCCAAACTTATAGAGAACGAACCCAAACATGGTTGCCCCCACTGCTGTTAATTAATAGAGATTTGAAAAATAATGAGCCCTTGAAGTATCAATTCGGTAACCCTTAAATGTTTCACTTCGATTTCGGTAACCCTCAAATGTATAGGTCGTTGCTAACCCTCGAATGTAGCCTTCGATTCATTAACCCAGAAGGTAGTGGCGTACCCTCGAAGTATCGTTCGGTAACCCCGAATTGGCCATAACCATAAAATGTAGCAGGCGGAAACCCGACAATGGTTTGTTTCTGGGGAAGGACCATGACATGGACTTTTCCAGGGGTCAGCAGTTACGCATTGGTGCATGGGTACCATAAGTTAACTATTTTGCTGAGTGAAAACAAACTTTTGAACAATGGACTCCCATGAAACATTGTAGAAGTCCGGCCATCTCTATTGTGTTTTATATACTAAGAAAGGAACGGAGAGCCCCTGTTACTTCTTAAGAAAATGAGGCCTAAAAAAGGCAACGTTCGCGGTCCGTGTCTGGACCTCTCAACCTACATGTGAGAACAATAGAGGTATAAAGAGATTTGTGTAATATCTATATAAACATTGAATTTTTTACAGGTATAGGTATACATTCCTGGATAGTGGTATTATCTTCGTTTAGGATCATTATCGAATACCAGATTCCAATTGTAACCAAATCGGTTTTCCAGTGAAAAAAATTTGCTAATAAAACGCTATTATAAGGACAATATGTTCCTTTCATGTACCCTGCATCTCAGCAACACACTTCCATTGAAAACCAAAAGTATGTGCCTGAGCAGTTCAAGCTGAAGGCACTGCATCTCATTAGTATCACTGCACACATGCAGGCATATAATCCCTGCTACATTTATAAAAACCACAGGACTGCAGCATTCTAATCACCATAAATTATAATGGGGCTTACATTGTATTGTGTAACATATAGACCCATTTCATTCTATAAATATATTTATTTCTTACATGTAGCATATTGTTTATTTGTGCAGATTTATTAAAGGTATGTACAGTGAAATTGCGTAGGCTAGTATCGCCTGAGCAGCATGTTGACATTCAGCCATCAATGAAGCTGACAACAAGTAACCGCTGATGTGTTTTTGTAGTGTTGTTCACAGGATTGCAAATTGCACTGCATATTCCAAATGAGGCCTTACCATGCTTTGTAAAGAGGAGAAATAACATTTTCCTCCCTTGAATCCATACCTCTCTTTATACAAGACAATCCCATGCTAGCTCTGGCTGTTGCCGCCTGACACTGCTTGCTACCTTTAAGTTTGTTATCCACCAAAACTCCAAGATCCCTTTCCAACAGGGATTCACTTAACACAGAGCCATTTATAGTTAGCACCACAAGGATTTTTAAGTACAAAATGCATCACCTTACATTTATCAACATTGAATCTCTGCCACTTAGCAGCCCAATGTGACAATCTATCTAGATCCCTTGCAACAATTGCACATCCTCTGAAGTTTTTAATGGTGACAAAGTTTTGTGTCGTCAGCAAACACAGAAACCTTGCTGACAATATCCAAAATACCCAAATCATTATAAATAGATTAATAGAAGCGGGCCCCAACACGAACCCTGGGGCACCCCAATTACCACTTTAGTCCATAATGATGACCCCATTACACACTACTCTCTGCATCCTATTCATACAATTTTCTATCCATGTACAAATGTGCCTCCCCAGACCAACAGACTTAGCTTATACATTAGTCGCCTATGGGGGACTGTATCAAAAGCAAAATCCAAGTAAACTACATCTACTGCTATGCCAGAGTCTACATTTCTACTTACTTCCTCTTAATACATGCTGGTTACACTTATCCTTGAAACTGGCTGAAACTGATATTCTAGAACAAGTTAACCTTATTAACTTTCCAGTATGTTCCCCACCACTGGAGTTAAACTTACAGGCCTGTAATTACCCGCCTTGAACGACTACCCTTTTTGAATATTGGAATAACATCAGCCTTTTTCCAATCCAGAGGTATTGTTAAACCCTAAATGCATCACCTTACATTTATCAACATTGAATCTCAACTGCATCTGCTGCCTATTTTGGCAATCTATTTAAGTCTGTTTGCAGCAATTGCACATCATTTGAAGTTTCCAAAGCTCTGCATGTTTAGTGTCATCAGCAAATCTTCAATACCCACTACTAAGACATTTATAAACAAATGAAATAATTTCTATCCATGTACAATTTTTTTTCTAGGCCAACAATGCTACATCCACTACTATGCCAAATTTAGCTTCAACAAGTTATTTTGACAAGATCTATTTCTCATGAATCCATGCTGACTACTTTTAGAAGTGTGGCATTTCCTAAGGGCTCTCATGAAATATGGAAATTACTCTGAAGTTATTTTAATAAAGTAATAATAAATCCATTCCTTGCATTTGAGTGAATTGGAACACTAACAGGGTTATTCAATAAAGTTCTTATCTATCTGTTGTATTCAATTAGATCAACTGGACTTGAAATGTAGTTCTTGAAGACGTTTTCGCTAGTCATCCACTGGCTTTCTCAATTCAGAATTCTGAATTGAAGAAGCCAGTCGGATGACTAGCGAAACGTCTTCAAAAATACATTTCAAGTCCAGTTGATCTAATTGAATACCAACAGATATACCATGACCTGGATGAATGAGAACCTTCACAAGCAAAAGTTCTTATCGTTTAAAATGGTGCTAATTTTGCCCCAACCAATCAGTTGTTATCTTTCAAATGTTACATAATTTCTGATTGGTTGGGCAAAATTAGCACCATTTTAAACAATAAGAACTTATATTAATCTCCCTGTATGTCCTTAATCTCTCCCAATCTTATTTAATTTCTTTTGAGGTTTCCATTTCCATGGAAACATGGAAATTAACCAGAAGTCTCCATTCCTTATGCCTATGTGTGGAGGGGAGCACTAATGCCTTAAACTCTCCCTATTTTATTTAATATCTTAGTTGCTACTTAAGATTCTGGAGACCAGTCCAGAATATGATCCCCTAACAAAGTTTCCAGTATCTTCCCTACCACTGTTAGACTTACGGGTCTATATTTACCAGTTTGTGAACAACTACTGTTTTTGAATATTGGTATTACATCAGCTTTTTTCCAATCCAGAGATACATCGGCAGACAAAAGTGAATCTGAAAAAAGATAAGGAACAGTGGTCTAGACTGAGGATTTATTTTATCAGGTCCTAGGGATTTATTAATGCTAAATTTGTTTAATTGTCTCTGTAATAATCCTCATTTATACCTTCATATTATTACAGTCCTTGCTATAAGGACTAGGTTTCGCTATAGCTTATACCAAGCAAAAAAAAAAACTGTTTAACACATTAGCCTATTCGGCATCTTCTAGGACCATCTTAGCCCTATTATTTAATAATCCCTCATTCTCTGTCTTCATCTTTGTATTATAGTTATAGATATTGGGGTTGACCTTGCTTTGTTTAGGTATCCATATTTCATTTTCTATTTTAGCTAGTTTATTGCTTTATTGCCTTTTTGTTGCCCCCATTAGTCCTCACCCACTGTACCTAACACCTGAACTTGCACTAAGTTTCTGTTGGTGTTCTGGTACTCTTCAACAGTCTGCCATGTGGCCAAAGGGATGGCACGCTAAGCATGTCTTCTCATTGGCAACATCACTGACTATAACTGACAGTGGCAGAGGTGAGGTATGTACTGGGGTGCCGAAAGAAATTTTGAGTAAGTATATTAGCTGTTAGGTGAAGTACCCAGGTCCTCACCCTCAGCAGCTATGGAACAGGGAAATGGTGAGTATAATTACCCTTTAAGGTACAGAGAAGCAGACCTAATTATTTTACACTGGTTCCCTAAGGACTAGGCCACACTTTTTGCGTATGCCTTTTTTTCAGATCATTGAAAACGCAGCAATGCACCGAAAACGTGCATTTTCGGGTGCATTGCAATTTGCGTTCCACATTTTAAATCGCAATCGCATGCGTTTTTCAATACTTAATTAAAAAACGCATGCGCAAACGCAACAAAATCGCACATGAAATTGCAGGCAATTGCGTTTGCGTTGCAGTGTGGCCGTGCCCTAAAGGTCTCAATTTAGAAGTGTTATAGTTTAATACCCCTTCTGGGGTGATATGTATCACCCCAGTCTATGACCAGAAGGGATTCTTTTAATAGCATAAAAAAAACCTATGCTATTGCAACCTATAATATAACAATCATGCAGGCTCATTTATGCAGAGCCGCTATGCAAATTTAAGAGTTAAGTCGTGTTATCCGATTCAATGTCAGTTAGTGCAACTTTAACTCCTTCATTGCACCGGCTGTGCAAGTATCGCAAAAGACAACAGCGAAACTTTCGCAAGAAATTTAATATTGCGTTTGCGCTCAAATAAGCGCAATGTTTCAATGCCAGCTAATAGCTGCTGTAAAACTTGCGCTGTGAGTAATTCGGGAAACTTGCGCTGTGAGTAATTCAGGATTTCCCTACACACGCAAACCCATTATTAAATTCAGGAGGGGAGATTTACCTGGAACAACTCTGTCTCAGGATAGATCTCCCCTAATATATCATGATCACTATTCCTTAAGCTATCCGTTGCCTTCATCTCCATGATGAGCATTAGATATTACCAGATCCAACAAAGTATCCTTTCTAGTAGGAACTTCTACATACCGTGAAAGAAAATGTTCATATAGCAAATTTAGAAACTTGATACCTTTTGTGCTGGCAGTTCCCTTACTCCAATCTATGTCAGGGTAATGGAAGAAGGGGAAATATTACTTATTAATCAATATAGTATATGCACTTATATAATCAATATAGTATATGCATGCTTCAAGCAGATATCTAGGTTTATAGGAACACAGTTTTATGAGAAAACACTTCAGGGCAATATTGTGAGCCTATCTTATAGTAGTCAGTAACTCCATCTTCAGCCACTAGAGGGGGTTACTATGTTTCCTGAAGTTAAGTGTGCAATATGTTTTACATTAAGTGGTTATGAATAGTGAATAGCAAAGAGAAACATCCTTTGTGCACCATAATAGGATGCTATAAGTGACGCTTTGCAGGACCAGCTTACCAGAGCTAAGATTCAGAAAAATTATGTTCTATTTATTCTATACACCATTCTTCAAAATAATATTTTCTTTTAATTACATTTGCGCTGTAAAAAAAAAAACTTGACAGGTTTGCTGATGAGACTTGCTGAAATACAGCACAGCATATGTTCTTAAATAAAGGGATTATACTGAGGGAAGCCATATATTTACAGCTAAATACTATAGCTTCTGTTAGAAGATTCACAGCATGCTTATACCAGATGAGTTACATATCTTTTCCTATTCTAGGAATAGAAGGATTAGCAACAAATTCCAGTTCTAATGCAATGTGTATGGTAATGTGTTTAAAGATGGAAAGAGAAGACAGGAGTATGATGGCCTGTAGAAAGATTGCCCACTGAGTTAAAAAGGTGGAAAGGGCATTGTAAGGTCAGAAATAAAGCTGTGATTATCAGCACACTGACAGCAGCTGCATCGCTTACTTCCAGACATCATAGCAAGCATCTCAGCTCTATTTTTGTAGAGTCTTGTGCTGAAAATCGAAAACAGAACGATGCACTTATGGGTAAAAGTGATGGGCCAATCTGTTGAACTTTAACAACAATGGGTAGCAAGGTGGGACACAAGCAGGGCAATAGCCTAGTCCTGCCCGCACGCTCCTCCCTGGCCACATCTCCAGACCATCCAATCGTGTGCATTCCAGGGTAAGATCAGCAGTACAGGTCGGACTCTCAAAATAGGGATGTCCTGGGTAAAATGGGACAAATGTGAGGTAAACAATTATTAAAGTTGTAGACAATTCTTTCATCTATACTTTTAAGGCTAGGCCACACTATTGCGCTTTTTTGCAATTGTGCACGCAAATTATTTCTAACACTGCAATCGCGATTGCGTTTCCATTTCGCATGCGATCACCATTTTAAAAATGGATTGTAAATGGATTACAATCCTGGATTACAATGGATTATTGGAGCTGCCTGCTCCAATAAACACAAAAACACACACAGTTTGTAGTTATTGTTGTTAATGTCAGCAATCTATGTTATGAAAAGCTTTATCTGAAGTGATTCTCATGTAATGGGGACTTGAAGTAACATGCAAACTGCAAACTAACATTTACTTCCATGGGGCCTTTGGCTACAGCATCCCTTGGGGAGAGGCAATTTGGAAATATGGTGGTTTAAGTTCCATAAGTTGTTAGGGAATCAATTCAGAAAGAAATTGTAATTAGAACTTAGTTGTTCTTTAATGAACACAACTTTCCTCCCCACTTACAGCATATCTAAAACTACCTTTATATTTAAATGGTTCACACTTTGCTCTTTTTTTATGAATTGTAGTGCCACGCACTTATAATGTAGTATGCGATAACGCAGACATTAATTTTCTATACAATTCAATGTGTCCCATTTGCACCAGTGCGCTGCATTTAATAGTGATGTAATAACGCACAGCTGTATGCATTTTTATGGATTGCAGAGACTATCCAACATCAGTCCCAAGTCAATGGAACTGTGGAGAAAATCCTTTAATAATGCTTTCTATACCGTTTGTGTGCCAGGTTTCCACAATTACAAGCTTGTGGGTTTTTTTCAAAGAAAAACATACAGATAACAGATAGAAAAATGTGCAAAAACACACACAGGGTTTTTTTAGCAGGTAAACACATTAGATAAAGAGTGTAGGAGACAACTTTTAGGGTAGGTACACACTGGTCAATATTTCAGCAAGACTGACTACTTTTTGTGATATTTCAGTTGATTGGGTTGAAATATAAACCCTGAATTTTTGTTGTTGCCTTTTTTTTTTTTTTTAGATTTTTCACTAAAATCAGTTGAAAAATGTGGCCCACGTGTACCTAGCCTTAGGTAACTATTCCTAAAAATTTTTGCTACAAGTAGTAGCCAAGCAGTCTGTACTGTTTAATGGATGGAGAGGGGAGAAGAAGTGTCCAAAAGGCACCTGCAGCACACCAACATCATTTACTTTTCCAACGGGAAGGATCACTAAACGATGTTGTGAGGAGCCTTCAAAACATTCGGCCAACAATTATCTAACTGTGTATGTAGCTTCATTAATACATCATATTTCATGCTGAGTTTTTGCTTAAAATCTCCCCAAAGTATTGCTTCTAGTATTTTTTAATAAACAATTTATGCCACGTTAACATATACTGATGTTAATCTTTCACTAATTTGCTTCTACCTTAGCATTAATTTTACTGTGATTTATTGTTTAAAGCTTTGTTTTATCACATATGTGAGTTCCCTTGGTTTCTGACTCGTTCGGATACAGGAGAACTAATATGTTTGCAGCCTACGTGCCCTCATGGAGGGGAATATTATGTCAGGAAGTTTTATTATATATGGATTTATGTCCTCCCTCCAAGGAACAAAATGTTTGGAATGTATATTACTTTTTCAAGTTTATCATATTAAATATAATACTCTAAGCTCACATAAATCATTCTGAAGTTTTTTGTTTTTTTAATTCCATGAATTTAAGTGCTGTAGCCACATTGAAATAATGCTTTCAACAAGCTGGAATAATATGTTAAAGGAATAGCAGACATTGCTATAAAATGTTAACAATATACAGTAATTGCATTACAACACAGAGCTCTTATGCGCCCCTCACAACTGTCTCGGTTTGTTTGGCCAGTCCTGTTTTAGATATCTTGTCCCACAGTCTTGGACAGACATTCCTTATCCCTGAATGGACAGGGCTTGGGTGGGCTTGGGTTGGACATTCAGAGGCAAGTCTGGGTGGTGCAGGGTAGGGCATGTTTAGGCCCCCGCTATGCCCTGTTTTTTTATTGGGAAGTATGCTTATGGGAAACAAATCAATCACTTTGAAGTCAGTTATTAGCCTGTACCACTCTTATTTGTCACAAAGGGATTTACAATTTCATGGAAGTGGAAATATTTGTGGATTTTTCCAGTTATGCAAAATCATAAACCAGGCATTGTTTGATTCCATTATGTATTCCACATATTGGGGCATATTTATAAAGGGTCGTTATTAAAGCCCAAAAATTACCACCCGTGACACCAGCTTAGAAGTGCCCTTGCGGCTCTGACAAGAGCCCTTTGGGGCTTAAGGGGTCCTGCTACTTGAACCAGGACCCCCCTCCCCAGATCTATCAGGGCCCTTGCAGCACTTACAAGTGCCCTTGCGGCCCTGAGAAGGGCCTTTGTTGGGGGTCCCACAGCTCGAACCGGGACCCCCATCGGCTCTTAAAAGAGCTTCTTTCTTCCATCTGGTGACACCAGCTCCGCTGAGGCCACCAATCCCAGGAAGTACCCCTGCAGCTGCCAGGGGTACCTCCGGTGCTGGCGGCCTTAACGGGGTCATCTACTGCGATGACTTCTGAGCCACGGAGGTTTGCAGCTCTTTATATAGGTTTGCAGAAAGTCCAAATCCGATTCTGATCAATTTTTCAATGCTTGGCATCACATGGTTATACAGTTACGAATCATATTTCAGGTGACTGGGGTCCTGGTTCGAGCTGCGGGATCCCTTAAGCCCCAAAGGGCTCTTGTCAGAGCTGCAAGGGCACTCCCTTCAAGCGCATGGGGCAGGGGTCTGGGAGGGGCTGCTGGGAAGGGATTGTGCGGCCCGCCGCCCTCTGGCAAATGCGACCACCTGCGGTGAAGTGGGTATGCCTCCTGTGGTGGGTGCGACCACCCACCACGGGTTGGGCGCACACCCCTGCCCTGACCCCCGGCAATCACGTCCGTTTTCGACACCTTGAAGGTGGTGAATTGAAATGGCGGAGATTAACACCGCGCATCAGTTACCACCACTTATAAATACAAGCGAGCGGTAACTGATGCGATGTTAACGAGGTGTTAACTTTTCGCAGCTGGGTTTCGCCCTTTTATAAATCATGTTAATATCGATTTTGGCGAAACATTTCGCCGGGAAACTCGGCCGCGAAAAGTCACGGCCGTTTATAAATATGCCCCATTATGTGTAAAATGCTATCTCTATTGTCTTCATTGTGCTGGTTTTGTAAGAAATTTTTTAGAAATTTTTGCTTAATGGGTGGTTTCCTCTTTCTTTATAAAGGGCATTAACGGTGCTAAAAAAATCAATTTTTCCATTTTAAAAACTGTGGTCTCCAAACAATTCAGTGTTAAATAAAAGCCTGCAGTCTTACCTTTAAAATGATCCCTGTGCCCAAAAAAAAATCCCTTCTTAAAGGGCATGTACCCCAAAATCTTTTTCAAATGTATAAATCACCCATTAATCCCGATATCCATTATACTTAACATACCGTGGTAAAGGGTAAAGTCGAAGGGGCAGATCATAGTGGTACAATGATCATCTTTATTGGAAGTCCAATAAAGATGATTGTTATACCACTTTGATCTGCCCTTTCGACTCACCTTTACTTTGTTACATTTGATTCTTCTCTTGGAGGCTGATGGTGTTGGAAGAGAAAGCTTACCAAAAAAATATGTTTGTTGCTTTTTAAATTGACCAATTCTATTCTTATCAAACCTGCTGAGTTACAAAGTAGAATGAATTTAATCCAATCCTTTTCATACTTGGGCATTAAAGGGCATGTCCACCCCCAAAACTAAAATTTAACCCCTTACTGGCCACATCAAGTAGTTTAAAACAATCCTTACCTTACATTCCTGCTCAAAATAGTTCCCCTGCTGTGCCCCTCCAAAGTCCAGGAAACTGCTGTGTAGGAGCAGTGTGTGACTCATGCTGTGCCTGAGACTTCCTCAACCTCATCAAGGTTGAGGCATGCTCAGTGCAGCCATCCCTGCCTCTCAGCCAATCACGGACGCGGCTGCCGGTCCCGCCCCCTGCTTTCAATTCCATGCAAGCAGAGGGCCTGAACACTGCAGCAGGGGAGAGAGGACAGGTAAGTAAGAATCGGGGGACTTTCTAACAATTATATTAATGCGGTTGGGGCTGGGGGAGCATGCCCTACCACATATCAAAAGTAAAATTTTGGGGTGGACATGCCCTTTAAAATGGGTGGAAAAAAGGGTCATTTTATTTAGTTTTGTTGTCTTTTGTTCTGCACAGAATATATTTATTTACAACAGAATAGTTAACTACAGATGATTACACAAAAGAACTGAAATATACAAAAAAATTCTGAGGAATTTACAGTGAGCTACAAATGCATCTGCAGTGCATATTTAATATCACACTTGCGACTTGCGACACCCCTGTGTGACTTTAAACCAGCTGTTTGTAAGCCCACTAACCCATTATAAATGGGTTTAAGACAGATAATTTGCCATGTGTCATCCTCTGAAAAAGGTTGTAAATCATGTTTAATAAAAGTAGTCCATCACACTACACAATACACACAATACGTGATAGCCAAAAGCTAACATCGAGTAATGTTGGAATGTGGTTTTCCAGCTTTTGGGTATTCATCTATTCAATATTGTCTTTTTCCTAGAGTATGTCTGCTGAACAATAAAGGGATTATTTAATAAGAGGTGCAAAATGTTATCCATGCTCTTAATCTGCAGCAACCAATCAGATGTTACCTTTTTACTGGTCGACTATAAAAAAAAAATATGATGACGTGATTGGTTGCTGCACCCCTCCAACCTTAAATGCTACCTTCAAAACTTTTAAAACAGCCTCTTACCAACCTTTATTCCCTCGGTCACAGCCTCTTCTTCTACTTCTGGGAATGAAAGAGGCTGGACCAGCAGCAGCGTCTGTGATTTGCTGAGAGTCAGCCAATCATTGATGTGGCTGCAAGTAAGCAGAGGGAGCCCAGAGTACATTTCTGGGGTGATTTTCATTTTTAGTTATAAAGCTAATTTTTAAGAAGTTTTTTGTAATGGAGGCAGATGCAGCGATGAGAGATCCTGTGGGGGAAAGGGAGGGGAGAGGTCCACTACGCATGTCAGATTCCTCCAAGAGGAGAAGGAAGTGGATGACACAGAGATTACACACATAGAGGCTCCTACTCAGTTTATTGTACTTTTATCAGGCCCTGCAGGACAACCATAAGGAGCAGAAGAGTGCGGCAAGGATCTTATAACACTACACATTAGGGCCAACAGTATGGCAACAGTATGGCAAATGTTAGTTGGGGGGGTGGACATGCCCTTTAAGTTAATATTAAGTTAATATTTCCTGCAGTAAGATTTTCTATATACTTTTGTATTGCGTGGAATATGCCCTTTGTAAATTCCCATTAAAGTTGAATCAAAGGCTTTTTTTTTTTTTAAAGAATTTTCTTTTAAACCAGAGATAAACAGTAGTGATGTGTGGTATTTTGGTTTAGGCCAAATCCCGGTTGCGTTTTGTTGATAAATGTTTGAAAACATGTAGATTTCATTTTCAAACTAGAGAAGTTTCAATAGGTGAAACCGGGTTTCGATTTTGTGGAATTTTGTGGTTTTGGCATAGAGTTTCAGTTTCCATTGGAAAATGCTAGAGAGAGATGTCCCTCCCTATTTTCATTAGGGAGGGACAGACAACGCTGCATGTTGCACTTGTGTGTGAATTACAATAGCCATTGAGCCTGCAAGCCCACTAGTCAGTTTTTCAGACAGTCCACTAGCAGATATTCACTTAAATTAATATATATACTTTATAGGTAACAAAATAAGAGCTGCAGGGCACTAGCTAATGGTTTCCTTGTGGGCCAGTGCTATCTGAAATATAAATAAAATACAAGAAGAAACAAAGAGGAATAAAATGTTCAGATGCACTCAAAAATGAAGTAATCTTAAAATCCTTTATTATAGCAGGTAAGATATATAATAAAATAACTGAAAAGCAAGGTCTGGGTAGCCTGGCATGATATAGTAAGTAGCCGACTGATTAAGTAGCTGTTAGCCTTCAAATATGGTAATATCGGTATAAAGTGCATAAGTATTACAAATAGTATTGAAGAGGTAAACAGTGTATTATAACTTAAGTAGGAGGTAGATAGACCGTGGTGGGAAAACACCCAGTCAGCCTAACCATATACCTGTTGTTTAGGTGATATTCCCAGATATTTAACAGTAAATTAAGACACAGAGACATCTTTTTGGGTAAACAATTGGCCACGGCTCTTATTAATAATTCCAATTAAATATGCCCTTTTTGTATATTAACCACCAGTGTACACCCTTGTATACTATAACCATGCCTGATGTTAACCATCCTAGCCATTGATCTCAGCCTGAATGCCACCCTCTGCCTTGCCAACAAACTTTTATATAACACATAAAACAGGTAGGGTGGGAGGTAAGAGCTGTTCCCCGGTCACCGGCTAGCTTAAAATGTCGCTGGAAGCTCCCGGACTGCCTGCAAATCTGCCTGCTTCCCCCAAGGTCAGTCACCCCATCCACAGTAAAGTTACCGTGCAGCATCAGAAGTAGTGCAAAGTCATGACCGGGCCACCGCCGACACTCCAAACAACAGACCGCGTTTCATCAGCCATTGCTAAAGTCTTCATAGATGAAACGCATATGGCGTTTGGAGCGTCGGTGGCCCAGTGATGTCAGCAGTCACAGCGTTGATTGACTGCATGGAGGGAGGGGCCAGCTTACTTTGCTAGAATGGGGACAATAATTGTCTTAAATATCTGGTAAGTAATGCAAGTAATAGAGTGCAAAATATATGAGTTGATGTTGGACACAGGTACCTGTCAATTGTTTTAAGGGAAGGGGTGTAACTGCAGGAGCCTGCCCCCCCTTGCAAAATTGGAGGTCGGGCCCTTGACACCTCTGGTCGTGATCAGCTGTTTAAAAAGACCAGAACCGAAATTCCGGTTCAGTTCTGGTCTTTTAAACAGCTGATCGCGAATATCTTGACATATGTTCGATCATCTGTTTAAAAATAGCTGGTCGTGGATCATTTGAAAAGGGGATAGTTGGCCCTCTTCGAGGGTCCTGATGTTATGCTGAACATTTTCTTTAAATCTGTATATAAATATACTAGCAAAAGTGTGCCCGTTGGTGCACAGTGGGAATTATGTGGGTGTATGTTTTTGCTATATGTTGATGACATAAATTCAATAGGAGTCAATAGGAACTGCAGAGACCAACTTACAATCTCCCTCTAGTGATGAGTCCATAGGTACTGCAGTGACACACACACACATACACACACAGAATCATATAAGTTCTGGGATTTTATATATATATAAATATATATATATGTTTTTCCCCACAACGTAAATATCACATTTAGGCTAAGGCCACACTGCGCCAGACTGCAACACATGTGAAAAGCACTTCGGCATCGGCACACATATCACAACACATTTTTCTGTTCATTTCTACAGTAAAAAACAGTAGTACATGACACTTGTAGTGGAGATGGGGAGGGGGCATTGCACAAGCAATGTCATCCTGGGTGGGGCGAAGATGGATTTAGGGCATGTAGGGGGGCATTCTAGGGGGTTGTGGACATAAAGCTGAATAAAGGTGCTTGCGGTTGCGGGAGTTTGGGGTGGTCTTGCGGGAGTCCACCCGAGAATCCAGGAGAGTCCCTCAACTGCCGGGGAGAGGTGGGATACCTGACTTTAGAGTTGTTGTGATCTAAATTTTCCCTTGAAGAAATCAGCTAAATAAGAAACCAACTACAGCCTCATCAATCTAAAAAAAGACTGGGTATCACAATATAAATAATCAGGATGATCCTAAATCGTCTGTTTACAGGCAAATTTAGCTTAAAACCCATGCTACCTGATGTATTATTGGGTTTGCATTGGTTTTACACTAATTTTGTGTTGACTGAGCTATTTCCAAATATTCTTGACACTAACGCAGCACAGCCTATGTAATATAGGCCCTCCCTCCACGCCCTAATTCAGCCTCTGCCCCACCCCCAGATGATTTCACTTACACCATGCCATGCCCTCTTCCTGTCTCTGCCATGACCCCACCCTGCCCCAAAGTTACATTGGCCGGGTGGGATGTCTGTAAAGCATTTAGTAGTATTTCCTTACAGCAGAGATTAAAGGAAAAGTATTCCATTTACCATATTCTATTTGTTTGCCAAAATGAACTGAAAAAGCAATTTAACCGTATTTTCTTACCGCAGATATTGAAAATAAAATGTGCGATTTACAAGCCTTTTTTCCTGCAGAGATTAAAGGGAAAGTGTAATGTACTGCTCTTTTTTATTTTAGAAATGAATGGAAACATTTTTCTGCTTTTCCATTTCCAAGCATTTTATTATTATTGAGATTATAGGGGATGCATGGCAATTACCATTTTAAAGGGCAAGTGTATCAAATACCAGATATTCCTTATTAAAGAGTTTAAAGGGAAATATATTATGGGCAAGAGTCATTACGTATATATGAGTGTCCCATATGCACACTAATCCCCAGGTGGGTGCAAAAATGTCCAAATTCCCTTACTCCACAGGGAAATAGATCAGTAACATAGATACAAGGTGGACTGCACTCCAAAGTAGAACGTGTTTATTCAAAGCCAAACATCAAACAGCAAAAATATGACGAAAAAAGGGAAAGACAACCTTCATCTGGGTAAGAGTCATTACGTGTCCACATTTTTTATGAAGGGCTTAAAGGGAAAGTAAATAATTTACCAGTTTAAATGAGATCACACTTTTAGGTTGTAAAATGGTTGGCTCCAGTCATACTGCTTGCCCTGCCCAGGCAGTAATCAGTAAAAAAAGGATGTAGTACATACAGCATGCAGAGAGGTCACTTGATAAAAGACTACTCAGTCCGCAACATGTTGTGTGTTTCACTCCAATAAAGAGCACCATTTGCAACTACAATTTACCAGTTTATATTATTTTTAATAAAGATTAAAGGGAAAGCTTTACCATATACCATTTTTTTTGCCATTTACCATTATGAAATATAACTCTTGGTGCAAAAAGTATGATGTGCCTTTTGTGTACTAAAAACATACACTTATGCTACAAGATGTATTTGGTCTACAAAAATGTTATTTTTGCCAGCAAAATGTTTATTTTCACTACTTTTTGTTTACAAAAAATATTCTGTTTCAATCCACTGTAAATTTTGTTCACCAAGCCTTTGATCCTTCTTGATGTAGCAGGAAACTACATAATATCAAAGTTTAGTAGCCATTTTAAGCGGTGGGAAATGACTCTTGAGTAGACAATGCTGGCACAGTAGGCTGCACAACATATAGTCACAGTGAATAAAAGAATTTTGTTACCTTATAATAACAGTTTGTACACAGTATATGTTTATAGAATGCATTCATATATTATCTTGTGCAGGGGCTCCTAATCACAGATAACTATTTCACTCTGTAACATTTTCTGTGAAAAATGGTAAACGTGGTTCAAACTTGACTGAAACACGTAAGTTATTTATTCTGTAATATGTGGTGAACATAGGGGATTTATGGTTAACCTGTTAGCCTCCTATGACTAATCTGTGCACCTGGGATGAATATACACCACATTCCTGTCTAATTTGTTATAACTAGAATTAGGATTCACATTGAGGAGGCCCAACAGGGCAAAACAGATGTTTGAATACTTATGACACTTACGGTGCTGTTTTTTTAAAACCTGTGTATTGGAAAAAAACTTAAATTCATGGATGTAAAAACAATTTACCCTTAAATTATTTACCTATATGCCTATTAAGATTACAGTGTCATCATTCTTGCTTCCTGTATCTTTACATATATTTATTAAAACAATTAGGTTTTTGCATCCTAAGCCTTTTCACTTTTTTCACTGTCACATTTAAGAAGTCGTCTTTCCTGGCCATCCTCAGGTAGCACATAAACTCCCAATGCCAGCTGGCACAGAAGAAAAAAAGATAGACACTCCCAAGCTATAAATAATACCACCTACTTACCAATAGCTGTCATTTTTCTTCTGTCAAAGGCCAAAGTCCTAGCCATTGTGAAGACCTTAGCACCCTCTCCAGCTAGGATAAAAACAAGAGAGAACTCCTCTTTTGGAGGCTGCATAGGGTTAATGGGTAAAAGTCACGTATCTCGCAACATTTCTCAGTGTTCCTGCCTTTGAAGGGGTGCCTACCAGTATTAGATGTCATATGGAGAGGGAAAGACAGGCTTCAACACTGACTTTGAGTGGTATCTAAAAATGTCCTTTATTAGAAAGATCAACATGGGGACATATATATTAAAAACAACTAAAAACAAGCCAAACCCTGCCTCCCATACATGAAGTCAAATATAACTATCACAAAGGTATAATAAGAATGCATTCGAGTATAGTGGAGATCAAATGAGTCAACTGAAGTCAAGAAAATACATCAATACACAAGCATACTTATACCGGTCTAGAAGAGGACAGGTAGGCAAAGCAAGGGGGGCGTTCAGCCAACAAACGTGTTTCGTTCCTACGCCGTGTGCATGGAACTTCCTCATCGTAGGAAGTTCCATGCACACGGCGTAGGAACGAAACGCGTTCGTTGTGGGGTGTTACTAGGGTTTTTGCCTCCCGAGCCAAACTTTTGAAAACTGTCTCTATATACCACTAGCCGGGGCTAGGTGGGCGTAGCTTCCAGTAATGGCCATGGTTCAACATTTGGTCATTATTTTGGTCGCCACAGAGGTATTTAAACAGTTCCCTAAATAGACATTTTTCTACACCATAATTCCTGTAGACTAAATTTTTCCCCCCAAAAGATTTGTAAGTCTGCGACCACATCAGTATAGATTCTTTCATGAATCACACAGATCAGTACATACAGTATGCCCTAATGCCCAGATCACACAGATCGGTACATACAACATGCTCTAATGCCCAGATCACACAGATCGGTACATATAGCATACCCTAAAGCCCTATATTTACATTTAAGGTGTTCTACTGCCCAGATCGCACAAATAAATACATATAACATACCCTAATGCCCAGATCACACAGATAGGTACATGCAACATACCCTAATACCCAGATCATACATATAGGTACATATAAAATGCCCTCGTGCCCAACTCACAGAGATAGGTACATATAAGATTTACAATAATGACTTTCCGTCACCAAATATAGTCGCTTTATGAATTGCCTATTTTGCCGATAACGGTGGCAGAAAGTTACTGGACCTTTATAAACATGCCCCTTAGTGTCTCCTTTTCCAGTGAACAAAGTGGACATATGGGAAAAAATGCCAATTGTTGATGCCCCAGTTGTGTTTTTTTTTCCAAAGCACAACTTTGTCTAAAGATGATGCCTCAACGTTATGATAACTCTTTCCAAAACCTTCTTAATGTGGCTGGGGAAGCTGGAATAGGATATAAAAGGAGGGAGAGAAAGAAAATATATTTTAAAATCCCTTTTAAAATTCCTTTTAGCGACAGATTTCAATTTGGAAATTGCGGCAAATTTAATAATGATCCAGGCCAGACAGATGGCCTTGCCAGTAACCAGCAGAAGGGCACTATAGCTAAGAAGCTGGCGTGCGGATACTCAATCAAAGATTTCACTATGTTGTCATTTGAAGGCTGAAAGCTGTTTGGACAGACTCGGGATGACATCATCCTGAAATCCACAGGAGGAAAAGGCACTTTTCTTCCTCAGGGGAATAGGAAGTTCAAAGAAGGTCAAAGGAAACAGCAGTTTAATGTATTTCAACATAAAGGTGAAGATACAAGGTTCTACAGACCAAAAGGAGAATACTCGAGACCCTCCATCTATAGACATAACAATTTAATACTCATTATGGGAAATGAAATAATCACATTTATAATTTAACTAAAGCACTATTTTATGCACCCATAAATTCACATCAACTACATTTTTAATTGATATCATTGTATGGTATTTTTTTTCTGCAGAAATACCTTTATACATAGCTGTCATTTAGTGACACATAGCTTGAGGGCTACAGTCATTTCTTGTAAAGTAGATCTAATGCTATCTTGGTATCTACTAGATCTTAAGTAGATTTTGCAAATGTTGCCATTTTTTTCTGTGCCGCTCTTTCCCTTAATTGAATTAATTTATTTTGTTTTGGTTATGATTATTTAATGCACTTTAAATCTTTATCCCTTCTAAAAAGAAGAGTAACATGAAGAAGCCAAGATGGGTCCAGAGGGATGGAGGGGGGAAGGAGCTCCCCTGTGCATGCAAGAAACCTCTTAGAGGACAAGGAAGAAGCAGAGCCCAGATGAACCAGAGGTGAAGATTTTGATTTTTTTTTAAACTACACAGTGGGGACAGTAGGTGGTTACATTTTAGTTTTGGAGATGGACATGCCCTTTATGCTGCAAATAATACTTTAACTAGTGAATAATGAATTTAAAAACCCAGAATTTCATATTTATTATTTATTTTATATATATATATATATATATGTATATATATATATATATATATATATGCCCCCATTGTTGCTCAAACCCTCCCCCACAACTCAACACCCCATACCCCCACCCCTGCTCCTGCACACCCATTAATCTTATGTCGGTTATTTAAAAAATGTGTGCACTGTAAAGCAGACCAGGAAACAAACCCCCCTGGCACCTAATCCTCACACAAACCATCCTTACATTTCCGCCAATAACTTTAAGACAGAAATCACACATAGCGAGCATTGATACATAGCCCTGCAAATAATTAGCAAAAGTTCCAGACACAACAAAGCAGAAGAGACATTTAAGGTCTAAACCACAAAACCACTTTGCTGGTGATTATGCCTTTAGTACAATACCCTTGTTACAAACAATGGAAAATATCCCTTTAAAACCTGCTGGAGACGTTTTAGTACAAGTGTCACTATAAGAATTTAGGGTTAGGCTACACTGCTCCATTTTCTCACATGCCGACAATCACAATTGTGATGTGTAAGCGTGTAAGAATTGCAGAGAATGCATGAAATGTGGCTACCCACCTTGACATGAGAGCACATACTATCACCATTTATTTGCTAATCTCATCTGCTCAGATTTCACACATCTGCGGATTGCAGCACAATCATACAGTAACGTGCGTGCAACGTGCACCTACGAGTGTGTTGCAGTGTGCCTGCAGCCTTGTAAAAAACAGATACACATGTATTAGCAGGGGCTACTCAGATAAAGAGTAAAGCTGTCAGTTAACCAGACTAGCATTCTGAGCTACAGGATACTGTAATTGCAGAGCTGCCTGCTGCCCAGAAGAGGGAGGAGTACAATGTAGGGATGGACTAGAACTCGAACTCGAGTTTAAACCGGATTTTATGATTTCGTACAAACTTTTTAAAACTCTTGCAGAAACTTGCAGATATACTTCTGATAATTAATGAAAATTCGAGGATTCTCAAATTTTCTAATCGACATCCCTCAATTTTAGCACTCCATAAGCCTAGAATACGGTGCTCGGTACATTCAAGGGTTATCGCCGTATTGGAGGGTTACCAAATACCACATTCGAGGATTATAGCTGAATTCAAGGGTTAGCAAACTCTACATTGGAGGGTTATCGCCGAATTCAAGGGTTACTGAAAACCGTATTCAAGGGTTATGGGCGAATTTAAGGGTTAGTGAATGGCGATAATCCTCAAATGTAGAGTTCGCTAACCTTCGAATTCGCCCATACCCCTCGAATGCGGCGTTTGGTTTATTACTTAAGTTCTATAATTCTAAAACAAACCGAATGTTCGGCCATCTCTAGTACAACGTTCAATAACCCTCTAAAGTAGAGTTTGCTAACCCTCAAATTCGCCTATAACCCTCGAATCTGGCGTTTGGTAACCCTCGAATACATTGATAACCCTTGAATGTAGCTTTCGCTGACATTCGAATTCGGCAATAACTCAATCATGAGGGAATTTAGTGTTTAAACAATTTTTGGTGATATGTACATTTATTTCCCAAACCATTTACAGTAAGTTACCATTGCTATTTTAACTTTTCGAACTATTTTTCCCCATTGACTTTAATGGGTCTGTTTTTGAACTATATAATTTTTACTGATGTTCTATAGTTCTGAAACGAAGTACAACGTGCTGAGCTGTAGTGTTATTTCAAAACCTCCAGTTGAAAAAAAAACCTCACATCTTGATTCTGGCCTAGCATACTTTCTTAGATTTAACAAATACATGTAACAAAACATTTCTGAACTTTGGGAAATTACTTCTTACCCCTTTTAATTATACTCATTCACATGACCTTTGTTTAATGTGTTCCTTTATTAGACCATTTATCTGCCATTCCCGTGTTTTCCCCAATAGTCAAAACACTTCAACACTTGTCGGTAGTTTAAGGAATAAGTAAAACAAATACAGAGAACCAAATCTGTTAAACTGCCTCACATCGTTCTGTTTGGCTTAGGGATTCATAGAACTATTATTGTCTAAAGTGAAAATATTTCAATGAGCTGTCAAAAAGTCTCTGGGTATACGTACTCTATCCAAAAGCAACAAATCCTGTGCAAACAAATGGAGTGGAGCAGAAATTCATTGGACAACATGATAGCCCAGTTCTCCATGCTAATGCAGTATGCAAGCCAAATTTTCATGTACTCCGATGGCTGACCTCCAGCTCCTGACATATTCATTATACTCCAGCATGTTGGGTGCAGATTGCAATGAAGTGATGACAGCTACAAGACAGCCAACTAGGGATATGGGCATTCTGGCAACAGGTGGCTTTTTACTTGTTCTGGGGAAGTTAATCTAGTTCATCATCAAAGTGTATTACACTGGTTGAGCATCAGTGTTTCAGTAATAGCTCTAATAGAAAAATATATATAGCCGTTTCATATTAAATCAAGCCCTTTCAGTTCTCATCATTGTTTCTACTTTTGCGTGCAACTTCATACCTCAGTGGTTCCCACAGGAAGTTCCAAGTTAAGAAACATAAGCTGTCAGATGTTTGCACAGTAGCATGTGTATTCAATTAGTCACCACCGCTAGACATTAAATAAGGCACTTAATGGAAAGTTAAGTGTTTTTGTAATGAAATAAACAGTGATCTTTATATCTCTCAAATTAACAAACACACCCACACACCATGCATACACACAAACATTTGTTTAGAAAAGAATCATAATAATGTCTTTTTCTGGACCTTGGTTTCTTAGTAATTTATGAGACAGGGTTTTTCTTTATCAGCCTGTTGTATTATTTATATTAGAAACATTAGAGACAAACCCTACAGTTCATTCCGCTTTCTGTTTTTCAGGATCTCCACAGCTCCTGGGGCACTTTCTGGAAGATATAAGTCCAATTTCACACACACATTAATCAACTTCCTGATATTTTATGGATGTAGTTGTATGCATCTTATTTCTTATACTAGCCAGTTAAGACCGTTATATAAATGGGCGCTAGATATAGAGTTTCTCTCTCTTCTCTCTCTTTCTCTCTGGTTATTGAATCAATGAAGTGTCGAACCAGTGTAAACCAGCATTAGGATACTTAAAGGGTATCTCCACTCGTAATAATACAAAGGTAAGGAACTTACCCGCTCGCTTGCACCCTCGGCACGTAGTCTGACAGGTCCCGATGGACTCTGTCTTCTATGCACATGCGCATAGAAGACATAGTCCATCAGGACCTGTCAGACTACGTGGTGAAGGAGCGAGTGAGCGGGAAAGTTCCTTCTCTCTTGGCTCCTGATTGTTTTATTGAAGAACGGGAGGTAAGACACAGCTCCTTTACCTCCCGTTCTTCAATAAAACTAAATGGCAAAAATTTGTTATTATGAGTGGAGATACCCTTTAAGAGAGAAACTGAAGGTAAATTATGGATCATTTATAATGAATAAGGCAGAAATTCAGCACAATTGATCACTAAAATAATTTATAAAAAGTTTATTTTTTTACAATGTGAAGAGGTTATGTCATCCAGTCTTACTTACAGTGTTCTTTGTAGAAAGAAGCTGCAGAGCTGACACGTATGATAACAGGATTAAAGGGCATGTTCACCCTAAAATAAAATAATCTATTGTCAGTTACCTGCCCAAAACCCCAACTGCGAACTGATTCTCGCATTCAGTCGTTTGAGTATTGACGAACGTTCGAAAGAAAAATAAGTCTGCGAGTTCAGAGAGTTCAGAACTACTTAGGATATTTCAAATTCATCCGAACCAATAAAATTTGGCCTCAACTCGGGTTCGGTCCATTACTACTGTTCTAGAGTATTTTTTAAAAAACCTTTATTAATTACCATTCAGGATATATGATTGTAATATGCAATAAAATCAAGTTCACCTTTATCTTAGCAAACACACTGGCTACCCATACGCAAGGGGCCCTGATTAGTGTCAAAGAGAGGTATTCATAGTGTTTTGCTGCTTAGCTCTGTGTGCAGCTTCCTCAGGAATCAAAATCGGGAATCAGATCCCTGAAACTAGACCCCACTCTGTCACAGAGTGGTTACTACTGAGATGCTACAGATCTGACCATGCAGGAGCAAAGACTAAGAGGACAGAATTTATTTACATTAATAAGATGTCTCAGGGTCAAGTGGTTATAACCACGTTAAACCATGTTAATAACCTTGAAATACAGTCTTAGCAGCATTGTTAAGGACAAGCCTCCAAAACGAGTGGAACTTATGGAGGGCTGCGTACTACATTATAATCCAAAATGTTTTTTTTATATTTTTGTGAACGGACTTACCCTTTAAGGGTGGGCATGCCCTTTAATCACAGTAAATGAAAAAACACCATTATTTTCTTGATTCCTTACGCCTTACTTCTGATGCTTAGATTACCCACAACAGTGCAAAACTTATGGTACAATACGTTTTGGTCAGACAATGAAGAGAAGGGTGGTCAAAAAATAGTAAGCACAATGGTAAATTCATTTATAGAGATGATTCTATAATATCAATTTATAGAATCAATCAATATCAATCAATTTAAACAAAAACTGCTTCCAATTCCAAATATATTCAGCATTATTTGATGTATTACTAAGCAGATATTTAATGCCCATTATTGCCCCCATTCTGTCAGGAAGTCGGCTCCTCAGCCCATGCAGTCAAAGTGTGACTAATAACATTGCAGCTAATGATGATTGCTCTTTACACTTTTGCCTCCTCTGCACACGCTCAAGTTTCTAAAAGCTCATTGCGCAGGGGCAGGAGGCAGCAAGAAAGGGGGAAACGGGCAATACTTATCATTAAATATCTGGTTAAGATTTTTAGGTTTAAAGGGACACTAAACCATCCTATACACGTTAATTTGCAAATGCATCTATCATTCACAGGGAGGTGACATTGCTTATTCCCACCTCCCTGTGAATAATAGAATGCCCTGGTAATAAAAACGTACCTACCGATGCTACACTTCTCTCCAGCAGATGGTGCGCTGTCTCTACCGCACTCCTTTCCTTTAATTCTCCAATGTTAAATCCATGAGCTCAATCATCACAGCACACCTGTCAGACAGGGATAAGCTATTTGTAAAGGCAGGGTATCTCAATTTAGAGAAACTATGCATTCTCGATAATGTTCGACTGAGGCCGTATATATACATTAGCTTAGATTTAGGATTGTTATCGGTAATTTACGATTGTTATCGTTTATTAACGATAACGAACGTTAAATAACGACTGCTAAACCGATCGTAAATTAACAATCAGTTTAATAACTAAAGGCTACAAAGTGATACCGTGCCTTTACAAACAGGGCCCTATAAGTAGAGCACTGGTTGGTAAGTTTACTGTGTCTCTTACCAGTTGTTCTATTCACAGGGAGGTGGGAATAAGCAAACTCACCTCCCTGTGAATAATAGATGCATTTGCAAGGAACATGTATAGGATGGTTTAGTGTTCCTTTAAGGATGGGCATGCCCTTTAATTGAAATAAAAGAACTAGTTTAAATTTGGAATGCATTTCTTATATTCTTTTATAGCATTTTAAAGCATTACAGATTACTTTACTGTGTTAAAAGGCATGTGTTCAGTGATTTTGAGACCCACTGCTAATTCAATTACCTTCTGTTTTTTTGCCCTTGGAACAAGCCATTTCATAAAGATTTGTGCATCCCTGTGAGAGAACAAGATTACTCCAAGACCAAATACATATGAAATAATTCCATTTCCAAAAAACAAAAAAGGATAATATTCATTATTTTAAGTTAAATAAAGGACAAAAAAATATGCTGCCAAAATACAAAAAATATTAAAAGTATTCTTAATATACAGATTTTATACACAAACTGCACAAACTGATAGATTCATTATAATATCATTGCCCTAATAATCTAACATATAAACACATATTTCTCCCTCCAAGAGAAATGGGCAGGGACATGCAAAGTATCTGATTTATAGCCTGTAGCTAATGCATGTGTCCAGATGTAATACAGCCTTATGGTATAGAGCAAGGGTGTTAAACTTGGGACCTTTCACATGTTTGAAAACTACAACTCCCAGGATTCTCTGTTTGCAGTAAGTTTCTTCTTAATGTCCTGTAGTAAAGGCATGTGTACATATGTAATACAGCCTAATAGTATAGAGCAGGGGTGTTGAACTTGCGACATTTCTCATGTTTGAAAACTACATCTCCCAGCATTCTCTGTTAGCGGTATGTTTCTTCTTTATGTTCATTGGATAATAAATATATACAGATACAATACAGCCTAATGATATATAGCATATTTGTTTAACTTTTCACATGTTTACGAACTACAACTCCCCACATTCTCACAACACAGAATGCTGGAAAATTAACTTTTCATACATCCTGGAACAAAGCCATTTTTCTGATATAGAGACATTAAAAATCCATTATCATGCTTTAGCAATTCCTCCCCAAGGGCTCAAACATGCAAGTAATCTATCTGCCCTTCCATCCTCAGCTATTAACTATTAGAATATAGAACAATTATAGGTCACTTTAGGCAGCTGGATTCATGAACCTTAATAAACTTATCCTCCCTTCCCTATTCCATCTACCTGCCAGCTTGAATCTAGAGGGTCTAAGTGTAAAAAACCTGCAGATCTGAGAATAGACCCAGTCAACCCTGCCACAATGTGCAGTTCAAGTTAAACAGCACCATTGGGAAACCTAAGACCCTATAGAAGATCCAGATTAACATGTAAATTTACATTTACATTTACAAAGCCTATCCCGGAGTCTGTCCCTAAATCCCCAAGGTTCTGTCAGATTTTAATATTTTCCAATTGTCCACAATACTTTTCTTGACAAATTGTCCTGCCGTTGTGAATTTAAAACTTCC
Organism: Hymenochirus boettgeri; assembly: GCA_019447015.1. Classification (NCBI taxonomy): domain Eukaryota; kingdom Metazoa; phylum Chordata; class Amphibia; order Anura; family Pipidae; genus Hymenochirus; species Hymenochirus boettgeri. The sequence continues at coordinate 252,292,340 of CM033469.1, read as the reverse complement.
CACAAATAAATCCTTTTTATTCTTGCCATTCACATAGGCGCCTGTATTAGGCATGTTACGGTCAGTCTCTTTTCAAAACAATGTATTTGAAGGCACTAACAGGGAGATTCAATAAAAAATCTTATCGTTTAAAATGGTGCTAATTTTGCCCCAACAAATCAGAACTTATGTAACATTTGAAAGCTAACATCTGATTGGTTGGGGCAAAATTAGCACCATTTTAAACGATAAGAACTTTTATTGAATAACCCCGTATATATTTTAATCGATATAGCATAGGAATGTGCATTTATTATCTTTTCTATGTTTGTATAAATGATTGACCAGATCAGTAGCACTTCCCTTGCAAATATTTTTATTACGATTCATCAGAGCAACATTTTGGGAGCATTATGTCCCCTTTACAGTTATCAATTGGTTATATCATTTTAGATATACCATTTATTATACCATAATTATACCATAATTACATTTATGCCACGTCACAGGAAATGACTTTATTTGGCCCCGCCCCTCTCGAGATGTCTATCCCACATAAAAAAAATATATTCGATACTGGCATCCTCTTTATCACAAATTGTGGCAAAAAGAGAATGTCAGCATCTAGAGTAAAACAGACCCATTATAGAATTAAGTAGATCATAGTTCCTATTGAGACCGTCAGGTGTGAGGGTATTCAATTTCTGTACCCACCACACTAACCTTTGTTTTAACTTTATTTCCCTGTCCCCTCCTCTATGTGGAAGCGACACCATTTCCAGCACTGTATAACACAAATCCACATCTTTATGTCCTGCCTCTGCATAATGCTTAGGTACTGGCAGTCTGCAATGTTTAGAACTGATGCTTGACCGGTGCTGTGAAATATGTGACTCTCCCACATAGAGAAGCCCACAAGGACACCACAACACATATACCACATATTTTGTTTTACATGCATAAAGTCTCCTCAAACTCCAGGCAACTGAATATCCCTAACCTCATAGGTCCCAGTGGCACGTGGCACCCTTTCTTTTTTCTGATCAATTTGAAGTCACCAACTGTCTACACAAGGAGTTTCCTTTCCTATAGGAAATCAGGTGGCTCCAAAAATTTTGGGACAATATGGCAGTTTTTATGGACCAATTGACCAATCCATTCACTACCCACCCCGTAATCCTTTACCAATGGGATTCTGTCTGCTTTCTGTGTCCCTCCATGCTCCTGTTTCGTATTTCTCTTCTCCAAGTACCTGATCAGGGTACTTCCTGTGCCTAAATCTAGCATACATATCCTCCATCTGACAATCCTGTTCCACAGGGTCACTAACTATACACTTGACCCTTGTAAACTGACGATCAGGAATCGTTTTCATTGTGTGTGCAGGATGAAAACCTTTAAACAAAAGCAATTGATTTCTATCAACTTTTTTAACATTAAGCTCAGATTTGATGACATTGTCTATATCTATCTATCTATCTATCTATCTATCTATCTATCTATCTATCTATATCTATATCTAATCTATATTATATATAGATAATTTATATAATATATATATAATATATTATAATATATATATATAAGGGTAACCCATTGACTAGTCCTTCACTAGCTAGGCCATAAAGGTATTGGCATATGACAGGGCCACGTTGGACCCATGGCAGCCCCCCTCAACTGCAGATAGTACTGGCCATCAAATGAAAAGTAATTTTACAAAATAATTTCTAAACATTGCATCAATCTACTCAGCACTATACAGCATAGCTTGAAAGTATAAAGAGAGGACACATTTAGGGTGACCAAAAATACAAATACAAAATACTCTCTTAATTTCTTAATTTACATAAGAATTCTTTAGTGTCCTTTAAATGTGGCTGTGTATCCATCAAATGATGTGCAATTGCTGCAAGCAGACCTAGATAGATTGCCAGAAGAATAGAAGAATGACCAGAAGAGTGGCAGGTGAGATTCAATGTTGATAAATGTGGTGTGGTGATAAACGTGGTTGCATTTGGGTTTTAAAGGAACACTAAAGCCAGAAAAATAACTATTTGCCATGCAGTTGTATTATTCACAGGGAGGTGAAAAAAAAGAGAACATTTATTCTCACCTCCCTGTGAATAATATTACGCTGGGGGGACCTGGAACTTACCTTACAGCCGCTCCACTCGCAGCCGCTTCTTCACTGAACAGCTGTTCTCTCCCGATCACACACCCTATCTTTTGTATAGGGCGCTTGGTCGGGACAGAGCGGCTGTCAGTGAAGGAGTGGCTGCGAGTGGATTGGCTGTAAGGTAAGTTCCAGGTTCCCCGGCTTTAGGGGAGTTTATTGTCCCTTTAACAATCGTTGTTCCACCTACACCATAAACAATTCTGCGCTAAGAAAATCTCGGTTGCAAAAAGATTTGGGGTTTCAAGTTGATAACAGACTTAGCTGTAGCAAGCAGTGCAAGACAGCAACGGCTAAAGCAAGCAAGATATTGTCTTGTATAAAGAGTGGAATAGATGCAAGGGCGAAAAATATATTTGTTTTCTGGATGACTATGCAGCTTGACTATGCAGACAGAGAAGTTAGGACTGTTTACAATGGAGAACCGGTAATTGCGCAGGGATATGATTATTTCATATAAATACATTGATAGGCCATATAATAAACTCTCTGGTTCATTACCAGTAGGTCAAATCTAAGAACTCATGGACATCCTTTAAGATTAGAAGAAGTTTCATCTTCAGGTTAAGAAAGGTTTCTTTACAGTGAGAATGTTGAAGCTGTGGAACTGTTTTCCAACAGATGTGGTAATGGCAAGTTCATTGAATAGCTTTAAAAGTGGGCTGGATAGATTTATAAAACTAAAAAATATTGAGAATTACTGGTATTAATACATATATTGTAGTTTTGGCTAACACAAGGAACCTTTCCAAATTGCTATTTGAAATTAGGATGAATTCCACCCCCCACCCCACCCCCTTCCTTTTCAGATTTTTTGGGGGTTTTGTTTTTTTTTGCCTTTTTTCTGTTACTAAGTAAACTTATGCTCACCTCTTTTATAGCAATTACCACAAGTTTAACCAGTCGGTAAATGTGGTCACAAATGTTTATATTCTACTTTGTAAGAAGGTATGCATGTGTGTGGGAGGGTGGTGTTGGTATGTGGATATGTAGACAGTGTTATAGTTATTTATAAAAAAAAAAAAAAGCATTATTGTTTGCATTATATGTCACTATCACCAAAAGATATTTATTCATGGGCTGAGACATTTTTACGTGTGTGTGTGTGGGGGGTATTTATGTGGGTATGTGTACAGGCACCATTACCTGAGACATTTCTATATGGGTAGTGAACTTTAGATTCATTTATGTGTGGGATGAGCAATAAAAAAGTAAACCTTTGCATGACGTGGGAAATGCAGTAAAACAAAATTCTTATGAGTAAAGTTTCTTCTTGTCCCTGAATAGATGCAGCTTAGAAGGTTTTATGTCTAAACTTAGCCCCACCCAGCATTTATTAAAGGGCAGCTATCCTGAAAAAATTACTCATCTTAATCTATAAATAGATATGGGTAAGTAATGCTTACTCTGAGGTGTGTGTATTTCTGCAGGCCTTCAGTCCAGTACATGTATCCCCCTTCGATCCTCCCAGACTTTTTATGACGGCAAGCATGCTCAGTAATCAATATAAGGCAGAACAGGGAGAGGGATTTCCCCACATACAAACTATTAAAACCGCACACAGAAAACCAACTGTTAAAAATCGTGCACCATTCCATCTACAGCATCACTTCTCACAGTACAAAAGTGTATGATAAGGCACTAGATTGGCAGCTGAAATGCTTCAGATTGGATATTTAAAGAAATAGGTACAGATCAACAAAAATGGTACAGTCCACTAAAGTGCTAAAACACCAATAATAGAATAAAAAAGAGCTGCACTGATCCTTAATGTAATAGTACTTCTATGTACTATGTTATATGCTCCTAGTAACTGTGAATAAATATAATTAAATAAATAAATTAACTACCAAAAGCCCAGTCACATGAATGAATACCAGACTCGAAGAGATAAAACACCTATTTAATCATATATCTCTATATCTGCATTCTATTCCTCTAAAAAATACATAAACATAATATATCCCACCCTTAAAGGGCATGTCCACCCCAAAAACTAAAATTTAACCCACTACTGGCCCAACTGTGTAGTGTAAAAAATCCTTATCTTACACCTCTGCTCCTTATGCTTCACTTATAGTGCCTGCAAAGTACCAGAAAGTGAAGAGTAAGAGCTTGTCTGTGTGTCATCTGGTCTCTGTCCCTGCCTCCCTGTGGATTCCTTCAGGCTGCTCCAGCCCCTACCTATAAAACCTTTTTCTGTAGTGCAGTGTACTCCAGTCCACCCCCATCCACTATGTAAAGTTTTTAAAAGAAGCCGGCAGCATGGCCGTTAGCCGTGCCAGATGCGACTGCCAGTCTTGCCCCTATTTGCAACTTCCATCAAGCAGAGAGGCAGAAGCAGAGAGCCGAGGGAATGAACAGTGGTAAGACTATTTCTGTTTTTAAAAAAAAAACTAACATGGATGTTGGGGATGGGCTGGGGTACCCTACATTACAGAAAAAGTAAGTTTGGGGGATGGAGATACCCTTTAATAAAATGTATCACTCCGGAGTGAGTGTAGTAAGACTGGACGTATAAACAATAAAGAGAGATGATAAACAAATCAAACAAATATATACTGTATTTATCAAAAATTAATACATCAATTAAATCTGGTTACCCTTACAAATAGTATAGGCACTCGGACACTCACTCCTCAAACTCTCGGCTGAGCCATAGATAGACAATCTCTTTCTGTTCTTGTGTGCTTCTATGAGTCGATACAATTCTTATGTAGCTGATTTAGAGATATATGATTAAATAGGTGTTTTATTTATTCGGGTTTGGTATTCATTCATGTGAATTTTGATCATTTATATTATATTATATTTACTAGAAGCGTGGAACATATTACATAAAAACTATAGTGGTGGTTGGGAAGAATTACACAGGGTTATTCAATAAAAGTTCTTATCATTTAAAATTGTGAAATTTTGCCCCAACTAATCAGATCTTTTTTAACATTTTAAAGCTAACATCTGATTGGTTGGGGCAAAATTAGCACCATTTTAAACTATAAGAATTTTTATTGAATAACCCTGATAGTTTTTAGTAATTTACAATACTTTTTCCCCCCAGCCCTTTAATTTGTCACTGGGGTGGGGCTAAGACCTTCCATTTTGAAAATATTCTATTTAAAAAAGGGGTAGCAGCTCTGTATGTACTTTTACAACTTTCTATATTTTTTGTTGTAGCTAATATAACTCAGTACTATACTTTCAAAATTTGGGTGGAATTTTTGTTTGTTTTTTTAAAATGACAGTTCTGAGTTGAAAGCAAGTTTCTTTCGAAAATTCATCACTAGCTATATACCCCATAACGGATAAAATATAGCCATCATCTCATTGTAAGCTCCTAAGAACTTAATGCAATATCCTGTAAAGTAGATTATATAAATGCTGCCTGATCTCTCTTCTGTACCTCCCGGCAGTTCCTGGGATACACTGCAGTCATGGCCATGACAGGTGTCAACATGGCCAATGACTGCAACATATTCTCTGAGCTATCTCTCCTGAACTATGAAAAAGCTTAGTGAGCCTTATTCAGGAGAGGAGGAGGGTATAACGCTCCAGATCCCCTTGTATTCCTTCAGTCCGAATACCCCAATCTACAACCACTATCTTTGCCAATAGACAAGCCCCCGTTTGCCGCAAAGCTAGATGTGCCTCACTGAACACGGTTGCACCCTGGAGTGCAAGGTATCCGAACTAAGGCCGGGAATATGAGAGAAGTCCGGAACGAAACTGACAGGCAAGGCACACGGAGAGATACAAAGGTCAGAGACAAAAATACATGGTACAAACAAGGAGCAGGCAAAAGCAGGGTCAGGAACAGAGCAATAGGTCAGAACCAGAAGTCAGGCCGCCAGGCATGGTACAGAGGGTTAGGCAAAAGCGTAGTCAGGAACAGAGCAGAGGTCAGGACAGGCAGATACGGATCAGAGTCAAAATAAAAGGCAAAAGTCCGTAACAGGAAATCACAGATAAAGCACACCACGAGCAAGAATAGTAAACTAAACCGCTATATCGGGCAGGGATACTAAGGGCTGAAGGGTATAAATAATGCAGAGGGACCAATGGGGAAAGGAGGACAGAGATATGTGAAAGGGGTTAGGATAGTTTAAACTTAACAAGCCCTCCTCCATCCAATGGGAAAGCTGGAGGGGCGGAGGAAGTAGGAAGTGGTGAACAAACTAACTAACCCTCCTCCGACCAATTGATGATTTAGAGGAGCGGAGGAGGTATCCAGCAGTGCCTGTGCACGTCCGCACAGCACTGGGGGCAGGCCGGGCAGATGCGCGAGCACGAACGGACGTGCTCGCGCGAGAAGAGCGTGGACGCGTGACGTCACTGTGTGCCGAGAGACGGGACCGAGGAGAGATGCCACGGAATCCCCGAGCAGGTAAGCCCCTAGTTACAGAGGGATGGTGATAGAAATCTGACAGCTTATCTCCTTTTAGAAGGGGTATTCAGCTTTATAAGTACAGCATAATAGTTCAGTTCCGGTATTTTAAACAGTTGATCGTGCGTATGTTTACTTCATATGCGCTGATCGTGGACCTCTGGGGAGGGTGGTCTATCAGGGGCCTGGACCCTAATCTCACAGGGGCCTCCCATGCAGGTGCAGAGAGGACAGGATTTATTTACATTCATAAGATGTCTCAGGGTCAAATGGTCAGGGCTGGAAACCATGTTAATAGCCTTGAATGACAGCCTTAGCAACATCGTTAAGGCCACCCCCCAAAAACCAGCGGAACTTCTGGAGGCTACTGCAAAGATAAGGAAAATATTCTTTTTAAAAAATAGGCAGGAAAAGGGTTGTGGGGCTGTGTACTACATTATAATCCAAAATTTTTATTTTTGTTTTTGTGCTTAGCCTTTAAGTCTAAAACCAATGAGATGCTAAGGTACTTTTTGAAAACCCTCTGATTTCCTAGTTTCAGTTGCAGCCCAAGGGAAGTATTAGGACAGTGTACAAGCACTTTCAATAAACATGTTTTTTTCTTAAGAAAAAATCACCCAAGCACCTAGTTGCAAACAGTACAAGCATAAAATATTAGGCCTAAAAGTTAAACTTTAGCCACCTCATTGTTCACAAAAATAAATGTCAGACAACTAAATTAGTAAAGCTTTGAACTCCAAAGCAGCTAAGCCGCCTAAGAGAATAATTCTAAACAATGACATTATTTATTATACTAAATTTAAAACAACTTAACCGTTAGATCGCCATGCTCCATTGAACACTAAACTTTGGTTGTATATATATATCTACCCATTATTAAATAGATTGTTTTTAATTCTTTGCAGTCATAAAACACATTCATAATCCTATGGCAATCTTAAATAATCAGTACCAAAGTCATTTTGCTCAGTTTTATATTTATAAAAGTCATCAGAGAATATTGTCATTGTTATTGTCTAAGGCTATGTACAGATTTTAAACACAACCGCCTAGAGAACAGCCATGCCATATTATAATCATACGTGTATGGCAGTTTGTTCGGGCTCCATTTGTGATTTTGAGCTGTTGGATCAACGAACAGTGCCAATACATGTACTATTATCGTCCGCACAATTATCGCTGTGTGATCGGCTGCTCATTTGTCGGTGATTGCACATCTGTGCCAACATTTAGTATTCACAGTAAACTTCCCATGCTCTCTAATGCACAGCAGATCAAAACAAGGAAGCTGCACCCGAGAACGCCCGAGGGTCTACTGTGGCAGTTTGGATTTAAAACTGCAACTTCCTGAGTTTGTGTTTCTAAAAGTATAGTTGGTACATTAAAGGACAACTCCACCCTCATAATAACATATTTTAGAAAGAATGGCCTCTTCAAAATATGTTGATATATCATAGTTTTTCCTGTAAAAAAAACCTGTACTGAGCCTGTACTGAGCCTGGGCATGCTCAGAAGAGGTAGATAGGGGATTAACATTCAGTCATTGTGGACCTCTGGGGAGGGGTATCAGGGGTAAGGCTTCCAATCTCGCTGGAGAGGGGGTAGGCCTTCTTAGTTATAGAATCTATTTTGAACTTACGTAAATGCAAAAGGAAAATATCTTACAATTTATAGGTGTTCTGGGGAGAAAAACTTTCACATTAAGTGTACAAAAAATAGGTTTATTCTACTTTAACTCTTTATGTTATTTAATTTACTGCTATTAAGTTTTCATACCTACAGTACAGTACATTCATTCCAATAGTGTGACGCCTTTCATTGACTTTTTTTTTTACACAAGCATGGAACAGGGAAAATACAGGGTCAGGATCAGGGTTGTTAAACCAGTACGAATTGATTTTCCATTATCCTAAAGAAAAGTTAAACTCTAAAAAGAAATCATTCCCAGATTACACTGTCCATATAATATTGAACTAAACCAATATATTTTAAATATCAGTTACCTAAAAATAAATGCAATTGTAGGTGATGTCCCATGTATCTATCTGTTTATATATCTATATCTTGTATTTTAGATACTTGTGCGAATGTGTTTAGTATCATCTTTGAAGAATTTCATAAAGAGAAGATGAAATGGGAGTGGGGAATAGAAATTAACAGATTTGCAGAGAGGACTGAGATATAGAGAGGCTGAAATGAAGCATGTAATGAACTGACTATTCTACAGGTCTGATTTTGTTACAGTGTGAGATGAATCCAAGTGTTTGCCAAATTGTTTTATCCAATCTGCAAATTGCAGATCATTAAAAAAAACCTGTGGGTCCATCTCAGTGTGGTGCATAATCTCTTAGAATCATAGCCAGTTTCTTGGTTTCTTCTGCTCTGTGTGTCGACTATGAACTTTCATGTGTTGGGTTATGGCTTTGTGAGGACCTTTTTGGAATGATCGCTCATTTGTGTCCGTAGAGGTTAAATTACCTAGAAAATGTCCATGGAGGTTAAATTACCTAGAAAATAGTGAGGTCAAAAACTTCATGCCATACTCTGATCTATGATCTATTTTTGTCACAGAGACACATGTACATACACATGCTTGTAATATGTACTTGATGACTAATATTGATGCATAGATATCTATTTCAGTATCCGGCTATCCCCCAAACATCTAATCTCTCCAGGATATATTGTTTGCTGTCTTTCCAAAGTGGGCAGACAGGAGAATACATAAGGATTGTAAGGCATTCATCTGTTGAATACATAAAACATGATAGCTAAGGTGTGGGGTTGCTAATAAATAAACATTGGGAATTACATGCAAAAAAACCATCTTCAAATCAGCTTTTTCTATGCAATGGAACCACTGGCACTGCTTTCACAGGAGTTAAGGGAGAACACAATAGTAACATAGTATCAAGGTTGATTAAAGACATACGTCCATCAAGTCCAACCTATTCACCTATTTTTTTTTTAACTCTACCTAACAGTTGATCCAGAGGAAGGCAAAAAAAACAGCTAAAAAGGGGGGGAAATTCTGTAAAGAAACCTTTCCTAACCTGAAGATGATACTTCTTTTCTTCCAACCTTAAAGGATGTCCATGAGTCCTCTGATATGACCTATTAGTGAACAATGCACCAGAGAGTTCATTGTATGGCCCATTAATATAATTGTATAAGGTTATCATGTCCCCACGCAAACGTTGCTTCTCCAATGTAAACAGCCCTAACTTGTCTAATCTGCCTGATATTCAAGCCCCCATTACCCTATTAATTTAGTTGCCCTCTCTGAACTGCTTCAATTTCCAAGATGCCCCTTTTGTATATGGGATTCCAAAACTGCACCGCATATTCCAAATGAGGCCTTACCAGTGCTTGTAAAGAGGGAGAATAATATTTTTCTCTCTTGAATTATTCCCCTTTTATTCAAGACAATATCTTGCTAGCTCTAGCCGTTGTACCTGGCATTATTTGTATAGCTAAGTCTGTTATCTACCAGAACCCCCAAATCTTTTTCCATTACATATGCACTTAACACAGAGTTATTTATGGTGTAGGTGCACAGGGATTATTAAATCCTAAATGCATCGCCTTACATTTATCAACATTGAATCTCATCTGCCATTCTGCTGCCCATTTTGATAATCTATCTAGGTCTGTTGCAGCACTTGCACATCTTGAAGTTTCCAAAGCTCTGCATAGTTTAGTGTCATCAGCACACTGAGACCTTGCTCTCAATGCCCCCTTCTAAGTCATTTATAAACGATATAAACAGAAGCAGCCCCAGTACAGATCCCTGAGGCACTCCACTTAGAACTTTAGCCCACATAGATGTAGCTCCATTAACCACCACTCTCTGTTTGCGATCCAATAACCAGTTCTCTATCCATGAACAATGTTTCTTCAAGGCCAACAGTCCTCAGTTCTATAAATTAGTCGCCTATGTGGCACAGTATCAAAAGCTTTCGCAAAGTCCAAGTATACCACATCCACTGATGTGCCTGAATCTAACTTCTTACTAGCTTCTTCATAAAAACCAATTAAATTTGTCTGGCATGATCTATTTCTCATAAATCCATGCTGACTACTACTAATAAAATGAGCTCTGGAGACTAAGTCAAGGATATGATCCCGTAACAAAGTTTCCAGCACCTTCCCTACCACTGATGTTAGGCTTACAGGTCTATAGTTACCTGGCTGTGAACGACTACTTGTTTTGAATATTGGTATTCAATGGTCTAGATAGAACTGAACTAAGCTCTTTTAAAATCCAAGGATGCAATCCATATGGTCCTGGGGCTTTTTTGATATTAACTTTGTCTAATTGTTTCCGTACCAAATCCTCTTTTAGCAAATGTGAATACTCTTCATTTCTACCCTGCATATTATTACAATCCCTTCTCAACAGTAAAAACCGATGTAAAAAAACGGTTTAGCAGATTAGCCTTTTTGGCATCCTCTACAACCATCTCAGCCCCATTATTTAATGGTCCGACATTCTCAGTCCTTATCTTTTTACCATTTATATACTTAAAAAACATTTTGGGGTTGGACTTGCTTTGTTCGGCAATCCGTATTTCAATTTCTATTTTAGTTAATTTAATTGCTTTCTTGCACTCTTTATTTCAGCTTTTATACCCCCTGTAACCCTGTCCTATTCCCTGTTTTCAAAATTTTAAAAGCCTTTTTCTTTTTTTCCATTTCCCTTTTTACCTGGGCATTAAGCCATGCAGGAGTAGACCTACTTTTTTTACACTTGTTCCCTAAAAGTACAGATTTAGAAATGTAATAGTTTAATATCCCTTTAAAAGTGGTCCACATCTGCTCAGTATCTTTACCTAGAAACAATTCCCCCCAGTCTATGAGCAGGAGCGATTCCTTTAACAGCATAAAATTAACTTTCCTAAAGTTAAAAGTTTTTGTTAACCCAGTGCACTTTAGTTTTTTGCAACCTATATTAAATGACACTATATCATGGTCACTATTCCCTAAGCTTCCCATTACCTTCATCTCCAAAATGAGCTCAGGGTTATTAGATATCACCAGATCCAACAACACATTCTGTCTAGTAGGAACTTCTACCATCTGTGAAAGAAAATGCTCTTATAGGAACTTTATACCTTTTGAGGTGCTGACAGTTCCCTTACTCCAATCTATGTCAGGGTAATAAAAATCCCCCATAACCAAAACATGCCCCATACCAGCAGCCTTCGCCAACTGCGTATGGAGATTCATTTCCACCTCCTCCCTGGCATTTGGCGGCTTATAACATACTCAAACAATTAATTTACCTAACTTCTTGCTTCTTGTACACAGTTCCACCCATATTGTTTCTGCCGTATCGTTTACGCAGGGTCTTGGCAACAGATTACCCTATCTACCCTTCTAATAATGCAGTCCCCTACCACTACCACCTGCCTATCCTTCCTAGCTCCCAGTTCTCCCTCCCTTGTATTGGAGATGGCCATCCCCTGGGTGCTGAAGGGAAAGGCCCGCTCCATACATGCTGCTTCCGAGCCATCGTCCTCCAAATCTTCACCTAAAATGGTCTTATTGTACAATATTTCATATTGTATGATAATTGTATGATATTGTATGATCAAAATGCTGCAGTCAGTCCTTCTGGTGCCTGTTTGTAGCTAACGCTACTCCTTGCTCCCTGATTGCTGCTTGACTGCTTTTGACAAAGCCTTGATCGCGGGCGAAACACGATATGCGGAGACAGCCTTGAGTCTGATGTTTTAGAGGATTTAATTTGCCTTACTTAACTAATATTTAGGTGTACACGGCGCAACTTTGCAGATGGAGATAAGTATAGGACTAATATGATGTACTATTGTGTTTAAAATATAGGATGTATTTTGATACTTTGTTCAGAATACCCCACTACACTTATTATGTACCTATACTGCCTGCTATCCAGATAATCTGAGTGATATATTCATAGCATAGCATAGCATATGCATATACAATTGTCCAAGTCTCCTTTTAGTACCTTGCTCACAATCTAGTTTTTATTGTTTTTACTGTTCATTCCCCTATGCACATCTAAAAAAAGGGATTTTATATTTATATACACACTAGCCTGAGTGCCTCAAACGTTTTCTTTTGGTTTAAGGTTTATGGCTCCTATTTACATATTTAGGCAGTGCCCTGCTTCAACTTGTATATATACTGTTTGCCATTTTCCTCTCTTCAGCTTGTTCCTGTACCCAGACGTGTCCCTGTGCTTTCCAGTCTCCAGACACCTACCTCCATCCAGAATACAGCTACTTACCTATCAATTTGTTTGAGTTTCCAGCCACTCATCTGCAACCAGTATTCAGCTACTTACCTATTTGCCAATTTAAGTACCCAGCCACTCAACTGCAACCAGTCTCCAGCTACTCTCCGGTTCCCCTGTTCCAGCAACCAGTCACTTACCTGAACCTGTTTTCTGCTTTTAAGTCCTCTGACTAGCACCAGCACTTAGTTTTGGCCACCATTCTGAACTATCCCAGAATTTTGCCCAGCCTCTTCTTTGGACTTAAAGGGCAAGTCCAGCCCCAAAATGAAAACTTACATACAGGTAAATCACCCCCCCAAACCCTAAACTGTAATAGTTTGAAATCTAAAATAAACAAGTCTAACCTGAAATACTGCACAATGTCCTGTTGCCTCTGTTTCTGCTTCCTGGTTCTTCCAGTTAGCAACTGTCAGTTATGGATTTGACAGTTGACATCTCAGCCAATGACTGAATGTTAATCTTCTGTCTGCCTCTTCTGGGCATGCCCAGGCTCAGTACAGGTTTCTAAATTGCTCAGTTTCCTTGAGGCATCCAGAAGCATAGCAGGCATACAGTAATGAATTCATAGGACAAACTATAATATATCAACATATTTTAAAGAGGCCATTCTTTCTAAAAGATGTTCTTATGAGGGTGGAGTTGTCCTTTAAACCTAATCCTGAATACATACATAGTAAGTACCCCAGCTTCTATGTGGCCAATTTTTTTACAGTGCATAGTTTGCTACCATTTACATAATACAGACAGGAAGTTTTACTGAAGAAGGGAAAGTAAATTAATAAAGAGATTTGGGGAATTTGAATATGAAGACTGATTGGATAAGATACAATTTTGTACACTACAGAAAAGGCACTTGCGTGGGGATAAACTATCTGGAGCATAGAACATGTCAGAGGACACACAGACATCCCTTAAGACTGGTGGAAAAGAAGTTTAGGCTTCAAGCTCGGAAAGGGTTTTTCACTGTGAGAACAGTAAAACTATGGAACTGTCTTCCAGTGGACTTTGTTATGGCAGGTTTATTGGATAATTTCAAAAGGAAGCTGGATGAGCTTCTGAAAACAAAGAATGTTGCAGGTTACTGGTTTTGATACATAAAGTTGTAGTTGAACTAGAGATATTTCTAATTGCCACTTGGAGTCAGGAAGGAATTTTTTTGCCCTTCATTTTTTTCTTTCCTCTGGATCAAAGTTAGGCAGGGAATGTGGGTATTGCTGAGTTCAAACATAGAAAAGATAATCAATGCACATTCCTAGGTCCCATACAATATCATATTATCTGCACACTGGCACACTTTATAAACAAAGGGGTTTTAGTATACATTACTGTGATCACATGAATGAAAAGTCTTCCAACCACGTCAAGGTAAACCCAGTCTGGAAGGTCCTAACTTCTAACCTTTTTAAATTTCTTTAGTTTTAACTATTAGCAAACTTTTGCATTATTTGGTCTGGATAGACATATTCAACCTGAAACTGGAAAAAAAACTCTCTGCATGACCTTTCAATACACATTTTTCTTACTAACATAATATACTATGAAACAGCACCAGGCACAGAAGAACTAAAATCGCAAACGTGTATAAATTTATAGGATCAGTAATTATCCATAAGCAGCCATATTTATTACCTATCTCATGCGTAAATGTTTAATTCTTGCCTTAATATCACGCTCATACAAAATGTGCCCCATTTTTTTAAAGATTTTCGTTGATCAGTTGTTATTTATTTCCCTGTCAATTGACTGGTGATTTGAAGCTCATTCTCAGTGTTAAAAAAGAAAAGTTTCACCATCAAAATCTAAAACTCTGCAATGCCCGGATGACTTAAAAGATTGATTATTTGTTCATCTTGTAGAAATACTTTTATGCAGTAAATGTAAAACTGACTGTAATTTGAATAACGAATTTGCCCTTCATTCTTTTTCTGCATAAAACCAAACATAATCTGACGAGATTTTAAATGCAAATGTAAAATACTGTGAAAAACATTAATTCAAAGATTTGTAATGCTCAAAAGGCTTATATATTTTCCACCCATGCATAAGATGTCTGTATTTAAAACAGATAAAGCTAAAAGGGTGGCATATTATTGTTATGCTAAATAACATTTACCATATAACAAACCACATAACAAAATAATATGAGTCTCCCTGTGCGCTTTCTTTCCCCCTCTCTAGTTAATGTAGTTTATCATTAGATGGCAGTTTATTCTATCACATAGTCAGCCTTTTAGGGAGATTAGCAGATTTAAATAATATAGTCAACTTGCTGGTTTTGACTTGCAGTAACAAATTTCAAACTAAATAGCACAGCTGATTTCTTTAGATCGATATTGGTACAAGAATCATATTATATACACCGATATACCACAGTTCATTTACACGTTAACCATACATTTATATAAGACAATACTATATAATCAAATGAATTTACATTTGGATGGTTGGTCTGGGCTGACACCCCTACATTTTAGCAATTCTTATTCTCTCCTCCCTTGGAACCAAGAACACTATCAGCTGTCAATGTTTCCATTAATTGTATTCAAAAAGTTGAGTAGGGCAAACAGTATTGGAATCCGTGTTTAAATAAGTGCAAATCCATTTACAAATAAAATGTTTAGGTACACAAGGAAGAGGATGATCGTATGATGGTAATTAAAAGACTCCAGCAGGGCGTAGCACCAAGAACCGATGTTATAGCACGACTTATTGTGGCAGCTCCGTGGCTAACACGGATGTTAACCGCCCGGCCTCTTGCATTGATGTTATATGCCAATAGAACCACTCTGTTATACTCCACATGGATTATATATATACTCTACAGCTAATGACTGGCAATAAAAGTGCCAAAATAGTTTCCGGCATTTTGCAATGGTGCATCGCCGTGCAGATCTTTTCCGGTTCCTTTTTTTAGTATATCAAGGGACTGATGCAATTAAAGGTGCAAATAATTCACCTGTGCTGCATCTGCTGCAACCAATAAGATGTTATTTAACTGCAGCAAACCTGAATAAAGCTAACATCTGAACGATTACTGCAAAGTTATAGCATAGGCAAACATTTGCATCTCTTCTTGGCTGATGAAAAAAGAGGTGAAAAAGTTTGCCACGGCTATTCATTTTTAACAACCAATCAGATTTTAGCTACTGTAATTTAAAAAAAGTTAATTTGGAAAAACTCTTAATCCCATACAGACACAGGTTTACACCCCTGCTCACAGGTGCTCATACCTGCTTGTAGACCCTTCACCCCCATTAACCTTAACTACACACACAATAATAAAATAACGCTTTAATCAGAATGAATTATGAAATATCAAAACCATTATTCATTACCATACCAAGTTTTAAAATTTCAATCCACATTTAAAGTGTATGTTTAAAATTTTCCTTTCTAGTTGAAATAATGAAATGGTTTCTGCACCTTATACTGAAACTATTCACAGAATGTTGTCACACATTAACTTTTCTCATTGCCCTCTCCAGATGGGGAAGATTTCCTGACAAACCTTGATGATAGAAAGTACCAACATCCAAAATGTGTTCTTCTATAAGGTCATCTGGACTAATCTTTCATTTTGTTTTTAGTTGCTGCTCATGCTATATTCAATGATAGTTTATTCCGATGGTGATCCAAAGATAACATAGACCATTGCACACTAGACTTACGAAATGCTTTTTAATTTACAGGGGAAGTTCAGTGCAAATACATATAATTTTCAGAAAAAAGAGCAGTATTTTTCCTTGACCTTCCGATGACCTTCACCTGCCCATTCAGCATTTTGTCTCTGTATAAATAAATGCAACCGAAATACTGACTTCCTGTTTGCAGGACCCCTAGTAGAGACCGTTATGGTTTTGCCCTTGACCCAGCGCCTGGGTTGATTAAGTTGCTCAGTAGAGATCTGAGCATCTTTGACCCATCCAACAGCCAATCAGTGGAAATTACTGTTAGGAACATCCCAAGGGAGTGGTCCATCCTGGGAAGAAGAAGTTTCCACTCATATACAACAGTGGAAACTCCATATTAGTTGGGATTATATAGTGGATAATGCACCCCCAACTGTAAATTATAAGGATATTAGAAGTCACAGAGGAGTTCCGTGACCATATAAAAGTACGAGGTCGCAGGCCGAGTACCTTTTATACAGGGCACGGAACTCCAAGGTGACTTCTAATATCCCTTTAATTTACAGTTCGGGGTGCATTATTTATTATGACCTACCCCTTTGTGGCTTCTGGTTTACTTCTCCTCCTGGAACTGTAAGATTATAAGGCTATAATCTTACAGTTCCTCCCATAGAAATCCATTACAGGGGTAGGTTATACAAATATAAACAGTAAGGTGGAATGTAATAACTGCATATTAACGTGACATAAATCCTAATCATGTACTTTAAGTTATAATAATAGGTCATAGGAAGTACATAAACGTTTCTGTTTAGACTTCTCGCAATGTATAAATAGAAAACGCATTACGCTGGAGCAGTCTCTTGTTTCAATCCCTGTCCCTATCACCTTTTTTCACTTGCTCAATGACCATAACTTGTAGGTCCCAAACCTGATGTTTTGCAACTGGTGGTTCATCCTGAGTGCCCTCACAGCTTAGAATTTTTTCATCTTTTCATTGGGCATATGGTGTTATGGGAATTTTTTTTTATTATTATTCTCAAGGTATATTTAAATATCAAATTGTACAAACAGTCGGACTTGCTTGCAACATCTCACAGATATTGTATTAAACAATAGGAGTGGATGGTGACTTTAGTTTGCTCATTTTATATATGTTCTGCTGAAGGTGCTACATGCAGTATAGTATGCTAAAATTGCATTTTTGAAGTCTGGTGTGCAATTTTATATATTGACTTTGGAAAGGATTTGGTGTGAGCAGCCACACATTCTCCACCCAGCATAAAGGTCATTAAAGGAACACTAAACTTATTCATAGGGAGGTGAGAACGCTTATTGCCACCTCCCTGTGAATAATAGTTTGCTCAGTGGACCTGGAACTTACCTTACCGCGCTCCTCTCACAAGCCGCTCCTGCACAGAACAGCTGTTCTGTCCCGATTGCACGCTCTATCTTTTGTATTGGCGCACATGCATCTAAGTTAGGGTGCGCGGTTGGGACAGAGCGGGACAGACCAATGTTAAATCTAAAGGTCACTACTCTTTGCTCATTCTTCTTGAACTGTCCTCTGATTTTGATACTGTTGATCACCTTTTACTTCTTCAGATCCTGGCCTCCTTGAATATCCAGGACTCTGCACTTTCTTGGCTATCCTCCTATCTCTCTGGTAGGACCTTTAGTGTCTTCCACTCTGTAATTAGCTCCACCCCTCGCCTCCTCCCTGTGGGGGTCCTGCAAGGCTCAGTACTTGGTCCTCTTCTTTTTTCCATCTACACCTATGGCCTTGGACAACTCATTAGTTCATTTGTGTTCCAATATCACCTGTATGCGGATGATATTTTACATCCCTGCCGCAGATC
The DNA here is from genome assembly GCA_019447015.1 of Hymenochirus boettgeri. NCBI lineage: Eukaryota > Metazoa > Chordata > Amphibia > Anura > Pipidae > Hymenochirus > Hymenochirus boettgeri. The sequence goes on along the minus strand of CM033469.1, from coordinate 252,274,036 downwards.
TCCCAGGTCCCTGACTGCCTTAGTGCCATCTCTGTCTTTATGTCCTCCCGCTTCCTCAAACTCAACATGGACAAGACTGAACTTGTCCTCTTCCCACCCTCACAATATGTTCCCCTCCCTAGTCTTACTATTAATATTAACAACACACCAATATCCCCATCTCAGCACGTAAAGTAACAAGTGTAACATATGACAGGCACAGACTAAAAGCTGTGAAAAATGTAGGTTTTATTTAAACAAACATGTGTGCTACATGTTTCGGACTAACATCCTTTCTCAAAGAGCATAATAGAGTTCAGGTTGCAATTCCAATCATTTGTCCATCTGTCTCTAATCAATCAAAAATATATATATTGTTCAAGAATTAAAAGCCAAACGAACATGCATCTATCTCATTATCTTCAAAGCAAGACAAGATGGCAGCGATGCAGCCATTAATTATGTTCAGCGTGCAAATGCCCTCTTCTAGCTCAATAGTAACAAAAAGGCAGATGTTCTTATCCCTCAAAACACAAACAAACTGATCCTGTGTTTAAAAACATATTTGACATGTGCAATAACAACATGTTATATTGTTTACAAACAGTTCCCAAATGCTGGCAGGCTTTAAGCCTGTATAAAAAACAATACTGAATGTTATTTCCTGTCATATTTATGGCTTAATTGCCCTTATATATTTTTTAAAACTGAAAAAAAGAGAACATGTCCCTTAATGTATAAATGATGGGAAATATTATTCATGGTTTGAGTGATACTGCAAACAACGCAGTTTATTAGATTCTCATTTTATCACAGAAGGAGCAAGACAGGGTCAAGCTGACTTTGTTAGTGTGCCAATAAATGAAGGGCTAGGGTCATTTGGGAGATTACTACCACAAGAACATAATTTTTTTTGTCATATGAGGCCTTGGATAAAGTGCATCTCTGTGATAAAGGGCAACTAATTCTTAAATATGTCTTTGGACAAGATCAAAAGACTGCCAGAAGCCTGGATGGATAGCAATAGTAATATGAATATACAGTATTCATCTTTTTTGATAGCTGCTTATAAATGCACATATACATCACATATCACAATGAAGGGTTATTTTAATTTTAGTGTGGTAAATATTGACTGCGATGGTGCACTGGGACTTTTAAAGGAACACGTTTCATGTTTCACAACTCTTAAAGGATATGTACACTGGGATTTTTTTTATTGTCCATTACTGAAAACTATAATTCTTCCCAACTATCATTGTACCATTTTTTATGTTGATCTATTTTTAGATATCCAGTCTTAAACATCTTACATTTTAGCGGTCATTTAGTGCATTAGTATCATAAACTGTTATAGAATAATACAGTTTTGCTGTAGCTGGAATGGTGACAGTTGGTATGTGAACTGCATGGTGGGAAATTTCCTCTCCCAATGCTGCCTCATAGGGATTACTAAGCATGCTTGCCCTCACAGAGAGTCAGATAGTCTGGCAGGGGGCTTGGGGACTGAGAAGAGGGGGTGGGCATGGGGACATGTGGCACTCATGGATAACTTCAGTCCATTTATTCGGGAGTTACAAGGAAGAATGTGAGGTAGGAATAGCCACTCCCTCAGAAATGTTTATTCAGTTTTATAAATTTGAAATGTGTTGAGTGTTTCTTTAAGTAAAAGCCATGGCTGAATGATCTCCTGCCTTCTACTAATAAGTTTCCAAGCTCAATCATTGCTTTCACTTACAGTTTATATTTGCATTTTATGAGGATTAGGTTATGTTTATTCTTTCCAATGTTTCTGTTTTGGGGTTGTAGAATATTTCTTACCCCATCGGGGGCTAAAGCTGTCAATGCATAGCTGGGCTACTTGTGACAGGATACTTGTTATGAAAAAATATCCAGGCAACTTCTACTCTTTTTGTTAGGGTTGGTTATTAAGATACCTTTAAGAGGAGAACTATAGTGTGTATAAGGTTTTTCAAAAACAATTTAAAAAAGTACCTGGGGCAGGGTGGTAGGATTGGTACTTTCTACCTCCCAATTTAATTTCTTTGAGGAGCAGCAGCACTAAAAAAAATGCTTCTGCAAGTCTTCCTTAGTGCCTCAGCACCATCTATAACATAAGAAGGCCCAGGGCAATAACCCGGCAAATTAAAATATATGTGGTGTAGCTCCTCAATGAAACAATATTGGGAGGTAGGAATAATCAATCCTACCTCCCTGCTCCAGGTACTTTCCATTTTTTTAAAAGTTATTTTTTATAATACAGTTGTCCTTTAACTATAACCATTACTGCAGGTTTCCACATTTTAAAAACCACAACATTTAGGCTGAGGCCACAGTAGGATGCACGGTACACACGTGCGTGCACTTTATCGGTTTATATGTGTTTGGATCTGTTGTATCTAATGTGTTTGAATCTGTTTTTCAGAAAACATACATGGCCAGATATGAGGAAAATACACAATGTCATTAGTGGGCCCCCAACTAAATAACTAATGCGTTATAAACTTTTATTTACTTTTGGAATTTACAGTAAATATATATATACATAGATTGAGTCAGATCTCCAATTATTCAAACAGCTTTGGTGGCTTACAATAATGTTAATATTTCCACACCTTTAAAATATATTAACAAGAAAGCCTTAACATATTTCCTATTATGTATCCAGATTTGTTGTCCTTAACCTTTAAACTTTAAAAGCATTAACAAAAAAATGAGCGCAGAAGCACCTGAAATAATGTTTTCTGTGTAATCGGCTAATATACCTATTTTGACATTATCATATAAACAGTTGTGAATTTCTCTATAGCAACGAGATGATTGTTTAATATTCTTTTTTAGTGGGAGACAAGCACAGTGTCTGGTTAATATCAGAACTTTATTCCCAACAACAACCCTACAATTTCGTACATAGTTTTTATCTCTGGAGCCTCAATGTTCACAAAATATTTACACAATTGGCACCATTGCTCTATCAAGTCCTTCTGTAAGCAGAGACAGTAATAAATCCTGTTGTATTTAAATTCTATTTCTTAGTCAGTGGTCTGAACTGAATTTAAACTGGATAATGGGCTTAAAATGACTTTTTAAAAACAAGAAATCTTTACTCGCGTATCAGAAAACTTGTACATAGTAATGATTTTTGACCATCCCTAAATAAATAGCGTTAAATGAATTCACTCAAGTGAAATTTTAATGGACTTTAAATGACATATGGCCTACATATTACTGTTACTAACGGAATCTGTTAGTGTACAGCAATGAATAAGCACATGATTGCAAATGTGCTTACTTTCCATTATCATGGCAAGTGTGAACCTCCAGTATCAAAGTAATAAAGCATTGGTTGTAGCTCTGCATTTTAATGAGATTACGCAGCTGACAGCAAACTTCCTGTATGATGAAGTTATTTATGTGTAATTATTTAATAATTACTATAATACAAGATTAGAAGGATTTTTCACATATGGAGAAAAAATTTGCCCGTGCCATAAATCTGCTGCAACCAACTTTTTACTGGCCTACTGCAGTTAAAGGGTATCTCCACCCACAAAAACATTTTCTGTAGTGTAGGGGACCCCCCCCCCAAAAAAAAGTTTAAAAAAAACCCCAGAAATTGACTTACCCACCTTTGTTCCCACTGCCTCTACTGCTCTTCTGGACTGACATCCGCATCTGTGATTGGCAGACTGCCAAACACAGATGCGGCTGCCGGCTATTGAGAGAGCGTAGGGTAGGTCTATGTCTGGGCACCTTATAATGTTAAAATCCTAGCGTTTAGGGTTGGGGGGATCCCTATACTACAGAAAATGTGATTTGTTTGTAAAGAACTATGCAGCTGCCAAGGGATTTGGAGGAGGGAGAGCTACCCTGCACATGCCAGAATCTTCATCAAGGAAGTAGCAGGCACCGGATTACACACAGACAGCACCTGCTCTTCACTTTTCTGGACTTTCAGAAGGTACTGCAGAACCATAAGGAGCTGAGGAGAAAGGTAAGAATTTTTGAACACTACACAGTGGGGCCAGCAGTGGATCAAATTTTAGTTTTGGGGGTGGACATGCCCTTCAAGCCTGGTACACACCATAGCATCCTTCGTCCTAACCCAAAAGTAGCCGTGGCCGACAATTCTGTGCGACCAAGCATGCGGTCCATAGAGCAGTGTTTTCTTTCTTTAGATGCATTATAAAATGGAGAGTCTGCTCCAGAAACACAGAAAGAAAACAACTGGGAACCAGCTGCAGGCAGAGTCTGAGACCACATAGAATCAGGCAAAGCTGGATCATAATACTGAATCAATTAGCCATGCAATGACAGAGAAATAGGCTTTGCTTTCATAGAAGGATAGAGGTTTTAAACATAATGGGGTCAGGGGCTGGGATTTGCAAAAGAATGGATGATTGATAGTTCATTACTAAAAAAAAGTCATGAAAGTGCTGAAAGTCATGTCGGATGGTAGGAGTAATCAGTTAAGAGTGAGAGGGGGATACTTAGGCTAAACAAAACAAGTACTGGATTGAAGGCATGCAGCAACACACACACTTCAGGCTAAGGGCTATTTACATGTATTTATTTATCGATTATGATGAGAAAAACTTATTTTTATGGTACAATTCATCCTTATTGCTGTGTAATTAGTTGGAAAATGATTTACCAGTTGACATCTGTCCTTTAATAATCACTGCACATGTGATGTTTTACAAACCTACCACCAATAGGTTAGCATGACTTTAAGGTGGAAATAACAGTGCTGTGACTCTCTTTAAATTTCCTTGTGTGTGTTTTATAATCATGTACAATGAAGAAAAATCTATTACAAATTAATTTGAAATCATACTTATGAAGGAAATGCCAAGCTTTTGTGAGTAATGTGTGGTTGGTTCTTTAAGGAGAGAATTTGCAATATTCCCACAGAAAGCCATATATGACTGTAAACGACAAGTCTCTGAGCATTAAGATACACGGTATTACTGTGCCTTATAAAAGAAATGTAAAAAATACAATTTACCACTGAGAAAAAGCAGTGTGGCAAGTTCCTCTTCTAGAGTTGACTAAAAGCTTCCTGTGTTTGTCAGTTTTATATGAGGAACTTGCCACAAATGTTTTATTTCAGTAGCAAAATGTAATTGTCAACTTTTTTTAAGGCACAGTAATACTGTTTTCTTGTAACCACGACAGAAAATCATTTGGTCACAGAAAGAACATTTATTGGTTCTGACATAAAAACACTTATGTGAGGTGGAAATGCTGTGCTCCTAATACCGGAAGAAATATTAAGTCTCTGGGGTCATGTTCAGTAAGTCTTCAGTAAGAAAACAGACATTGTAGTTGCATTATTTAAGGACTTGTCAAAGATGATCTCCTACTGTACACTCTTCCATAAAGACATACTGTATCTGCTGGAAAGGAGTGTGTGCAGTTAATTAGTTGTTCTCCATGCATTTTTCTGCATCCTTTTAGTGAGACCAAATTGTCCTCAACGTCTTCTATTTACATCATGTAAAAACAGATTGAATCGGCAATTACAATATACTCATTTTCCCAGAGGTTTCTTGGCAAATAATATTTTCACTTAAAAGGACTGGGTTTGCCCTTTGTCTGTTTTGATTCTCCTGTAGTGAAATGGGAAGTTATCTGCACTTGGCTGAAAATGCTCGAAATCGCGTGTGATACTATTCAGAAATGTTCGTTTGTTATGTTGTAATTTATTTCGATGTCTGTACCTGTACAAGGAAAGACATTATGTTTCCAGTATTCCAAGACAATATAATTGCCTTGGAACATTTTTTTGCAGGCCTCACTTTGTTGACAGCCAGGTTAAAGAAAAGGCTGAACGCTTAGCAATGATTCCATCTGAGTGTCTATGCTTCCTTCCCTTTTATAGAAAAATATTGTAGTGCCGAATTAGTCCAATATATAGATGTAAAAAATAAGAGTACTGTAATACTTTTCATATGGACTAACAGTTTATTTAGTAGATAAGCTTTCAAGGGCTAAACCCTCTTCATCAGGTCAGAGCAGTACTGATTTTAACAAAGGTTTAACAAAGTAAAAAGCCAGTTCCAAAAGATAAGATAAGCAAAACAACAAGGGGGGAGACAAAACCCCCCAAAAAATAAAGAGCAAAAGGTGCCCAGGAAAGTGTAGAGGGCAATAAAATGAGAGGAGAGAACAGAATAGTGAAGTGGTCAAGAAATGCAAGGGGGGAAGTGAAGGCAGGGAAGACCAAAAAAACCCCCCAAAAAACCCCAGTAAGAAGCAAAATGATACAAGGAAAATGTAGAGGTAATAAATAGTGGTAATGAGAATAGGACGAGGGAGTAAGAGTAAGGAAAGTGGGGAGAGAAGGGGGAAGAGAAGAAAAAAAGGGGCAAACAGAAAAAAGAAATATATATATAAAAAAATAAAAAAAAAACTGGTAAGGGGGAGCTAGGATGTGAAAAGTCAATTATTCATGTGAAAGGAATCCCGTGTCCTGGTTAAAACCATTGTTTTTAGAGTCAAATAAGATCATTTTAGCTTCAAATGCTTTTCTTTCCTGAGTGTTGCTAAAATGTCCCTTTAAGATTTGGACCTGGAAGTGTTTCATGGTGTGTCCAGGCTGTGAAAAATGGTGTCCTACAGGGAAACCGTTTCTATCCTCGTCATGGTGGGTGATGCTACTTCTGTGGGAATTCATCCTCTTTTGCAGTTTTTGGCCAGTTTCTCCAATATATATTGCATCCTCACATTTGTTGCATTGTATTAAATGCTTCCCTCTGTTTGCTTGGGTTTTGCCCACAATTATAAAGACAGATTAATGTCTATGTGCGCAAGGTAAATGGGGAGATTTAATATTTTCGATGTTAGGCACCTTAATCTTTGTGAAGATAAGGCACACTCAGCTTACACCGCACTATGGGGAATTGAATTGGGTACCTGTGCCGTTAATACAAAATGGAACAAATAAGAAAAGAGATTATCAATGCCCATTCCTGGGCTCCATATATCATAATATCTATGCTAGTGGAAACAGTAAAACAGTTAATACAAAATGGGGCAGACCCCGTAAATTAAACCCAAAACCTGATATTACTTGATAGTGGCTTATATTAAATCTCCCCACAAATGTTTAAATTCCAAGCTCTTTGGGGCAGTGATGTAAATGGAAAATATAAATGTAAAGTGCATACGTAAGACCAGCTACATATACATTTTAAATGATAGATGAATAAAACAATAAAAAGATAACCAAAGCTCTATTTTTCACACAGGCAGCTCTGAATGTTTACAAAGGTCATTTTTAAATTCTCTTGTATTTAAATCACAACTTTACATTTTTAGGCACAGCCGACTTTAAAAATGAATTAATCAACAGATAAAACGATATAGCATTTAGCGGCCAGACATTTCAGTCACTGCTAAATATTTGGCTTTAGGAAGGGGAAAAAAAAAAGAAAAAGATATTTGTATTGATGTCAACAGTGCATAAGGAAATGAGCATATTTGGATTGTACATGTTTTTTGGCATTCCATTTCACTTTGATCATTCTGCATACATTCGTTTTGTCATCATAACTCGCACTAGACCACTTGGCCTGAGAACATGGAACAAACTTCCACCACAGTTACCACATCTAAGCTAACCACATTCACAGTCCAATTTGGAAAATAGCAGTTTAGTAATTGAAACGTAAACTGGGCCTGCCATTTGTTTTATTGGCTGCTTTCCCTAACCGGAATAAGCAGGGAAATGAGAGGATCAGATAATTCAACCATACTTTTTTTATTACCAATAACATTGCTGTGCAAATACATTTATCCCCTATAGTAGAAAATACATCCGTAAACCAGCATAATGCAATTGCTTTTAAAACAGACAAATATGGAAACTATTCCCTAAATATGATGGTGAGCATGAAAAGAAACATCTGAAGAAATATTTATTCTAACATTCTGTAGCAGCTGCTAAACTGTGGCCCATAGCAGTGCCAGCTGATTAATTGCAGCCTCTAGCAGTGCCCTGTAGACCATATCAGTGCCAGCTGATTAACTGTTCAACCTAGCAGTGCCAGCTGATTACCTGAAGACCACAGCAGTGCCAGATTACCTGTAGGACCTAGCAGAGCAAGCTAATTAACTTTAGAACCTAGCAGTGTCAGCTGATTAACTGTAGACCATAGCAATCCCATCTGATTAACTGTAGACCATAGCAATCCCATCTGATTGACTGTAGAACCTAGCAGTGCCAGACGATAACTGTAGAACCTAGCAGTGCCAGACCATAACTGTAGAACCTAGCAGTTACATCTGATTAACTGTAGACCATAGCAGTCCCATCTGATTAACTGTAGAACCTAGCAGTGCGAATGGATTATCTGTAGCCACTAGCATTACCAGAATGTCTGATGACGCAGTCGCAGTTGTTCAACAGAATCTATGCTGCCATTTCTAAACAAAATCTTTATCCATGTTGTTCAGTATTTACTCTATTATATGTAAATAAGAGGGCAGTTTATGAGGTGTTACATTATTATGTAATTGGGGTATGGACACACTGTATTAAGTTTAATTAAAAGAAAACATGACAAATGGAAAATAAAATTTGGACCAATTAGTTATGGCATTTGCAGTGTAACACTTAAAAAAAACACACACAAAAAAATGAACTATGCCATCTAGAGTCCCATCTGGTCCTAATCTTGGTTTGTATGAAATAAAAAAATACAGTAATTCTGTATATATGTATATAATTTTGAATTGGAATTCTAAGTGCGCTTGCTAAAGATTCCTTGATATCTGATGCAGATGCATTTAAAGGGAATGTCCACCCCTCTTTTCAAAAAGACATATTGTAGATAACCCCCCAAAACCTAAAGTTCGTTTTAGTCAAAAGCTAGAAATCGGCTCCCAGTCTGAGCCATTATACTTACATGCTCCTCCTCGCTCCACTGCCGCAGCTCTGCACTTCCGAGTAAGGCAGTCAGTGTCGGCCGTGACAGTGACGCCACGGCCAATCACTAACTGCCATTCCCAGACCAGTCTCCACTGCGGCTGCTTGCCTTTGAACCTCTATAGTTTACTTCATAAGCTCCACTTGCATTCTATAAGTATATGGTGGTAGGAGCTTTTAAACTCACAGCACACCAAGACACTCACATTAAGGGCAAGGCCACACTGCATCGCACTGGAACTGCACGTGATTTTGTACGATAGCACATGCGATTGCCCCATTTCCATTATGGAAACGCATGCTTTTGCTGAAAAAAATGGCGATCGCATGAGCTTCCAAGCAGAATGGGTGCGCAACCGCATGCGCATAGGAAATCGCAGGAAATTTTGTGTTCCTCATGAGCAATCGTGCAAAAACACACAAAAAGCGCCTAGCCCTAATAGAGCTTTGTGCAGCCTTTCAACCAAAATTCCATTGGCTATGGTCTTTATAGGCCAAGGTGTTATTTTTTGTCCACAGTTAAAAAATTCCAACTGCAGCTGTAAAATACCAATATAGACTTTTTTGCTACAGTTTGTAACCAAAGTGTGGGTGTACCTGGGAGACTTGAAAGCTAGTAAATAAATCATATAATCAAGTTAGTCTGTTCGCTGAATGTAAATCTTCTAACAGACACAATAAAACCTCCTAATTTAATAAAGTTAGCAGGATTTAGGTATACTTTGGAATGAGTGGTGTAGTATTTAGATTTCAAAAGAAACTAAAGGTTGGAATGGATCCACAAACCTTATAAAACAGGTTGTTCAGCATGAAAAGAAGGCTGAGATAACAAATTTTTTTCTTACATTCATACTGTATAGTGTACTTTACCATGTCCACGAAGAATAATATTTTCTAATATATTAGAAAAAGGTTTAATATGTTCTTTGTAAATATTGGATATTTTTTAAGCCTATTAAAATATATGTTTACACAATATTTATGCATGCATTATGATTAAAATTTAGAGACTTGGCCTGACAATCTAACGTGTGCAGGCTGTTAAGGAAATTTATTTATCTGCCCTGGTGGAGTACTTAATTTTTAAGAGCTATGGCTTTGGTCTCCTGCACTGGAGGTGGTTTCCCAGTCGCTTCCCCCTGCTTTTAAACGGAACAGGGTGCTCGGCCACAGCTGAGCTGCCTGTCTGTACATTTATTGTCAGAGAATTGTCTCTGAACGATTTCTCCAAAAAGACAATTATCTTTGTGTGTAACAAGTTTTAGTAAGGTACCTGCAAGAAATGAAGCAAACCTGTTTTAAAAAATCGAAGAGTGCTAGTATTGACAAAAAATAGATCACTGGATGCCATCACACAATTATTACTATATTTACTTCTTGAATTTCCGTAGTTTTACAGTTCTCACATTGAATATCCCTTTGCAAACTTAAAGACTAAACTTTTCTTTAAGTCTTAAGGGTTGTCTGTGTGTCCTCTGACATGTTGTATTGGTGAACAATGCCCCAGATTGTGTATTGTATGGGCCATTAATGTATTTATACACAGTAACCATATTCCCATGCAAAAGTCTTTTCTCTAGTGTACATAATTGCAACTTATCCAATCTTTCTTCATATTCAAGCTTCCCCATTCCCTTTACTATTTAAGTTGCCCATCTCCTGAGCCCTTTCCATTTCAAAGATGTCCTTTTTGTACACAGGATTCCAAAATTGCACTGCATATTCCAAGTGAGGCCTTACAAATGCTTTGTAAGACAATACCATGCTGGCTCAAGCTGTTGCTACCTGGCACTGCTTGCTACCTTTAAGTTTGTTATTCACAAAAACTCCAAGATCTTTTTCCATCGGGGATCCACTTAATCTACCTTGTGTTGCTTATAATACAAATAGCTCTGTGTTAAGTCCAAAATGCCACTTAGCAGCCCAATGTGACAATCTATCAAGATCCACCTGCAACGATTGCCGAGAACACAAAACATTGTCAATTATTAAAAGCTTCAGAGGATGTGCAAACACAGACAGCTTACTGACAATACCAACTTCCAAATCATTAATAAGCAGATTAAACAGAAGTGGCCCAACACAGAACCCTGTGACACCCCACTTAGCACTCTAGTCCATATTGATGAAGCCCCATTAACAACTACTCTCTGCATCCTACTCTTCAAGTAATTTTCTATCCATGTACAAATGTGCCACTCCGGCCCAACAGACCTGAGCTTATACATTAGTCTCCTATGGGGGACTGTATCAAAAGCCATCGCAAAATCCAAGCATACTACATCTACTGCAAGTTAGTTTGACAAGATCTATTTCTCCTAAATCCATGTTTATACTACTTAAAAACTTGAAACATACTCTAGAATATGTTCCTGTATCAAACGTTCCAGTATCTTCCCCACAACTGAAGTCAAACTTACAGGCCTGTAATTACTTGGTTGTAATTACCCTTTTGAATATTGGAATTACATCATCTTTTTTCCCAATCCAGAGGCACACTTCTGGACATGAGGGAATCTGCAAAAATAAAAAACAATGGCCAGGATAAAACTGAACTTCAAAGGAACCGAAGATGTATTTTATCTAGTGGAGCTAAATCTAGCTTTATTAATAACAACCTTATCATTGTTAACCAAAGTGCAAAAGCATCTTTTATACCACTTGACAAAGACCCATGTAGGTCGAAACGTGTTGTGTATAGCACAATAAAAGCATAGCAAAGAAGACTCTTGTGCGCTCTTTATTTCCATCTTGTGGTTATTCCTGTTTTCAACATGGTAAACATATTGTTTTCTTTCTGCTAATGGTTCAGTCCAATATATACGTGTGGACAGTATTTTTCTCTTGAATATAGCAATAATCAAACAGCAGACAAACATTTTAGAAGTTATTTATATTTAATGCTTAAAAGTCTGAATGCACAAACAGTCTAGTATTATAGATGTACTTAGGGTCAACAATGTCATAATTATGTACAAAGACAATTTAGTATCAAAAATTTTCTACACTGTAGAGTATTACGAAACTGTTAATGACATCAAACACTTAGTACTTTAAACACCATTTTTGCTACCACATTTGTAACTTCGGTAAAACAGTCCAACTTTAAGTACTGATCCATTTCTAGTAGGAAATAAAGTATTTTCTACACGTATGGTAAGATTTATCTACATGGTTTGTTTTTTTCCCCATTTTGTTCCATAGCAGCAAAAGGCACTGTACATCAGCAGATCCACAGACTTTAAGATTTGTAAAGCATTAAAAAAAAAATACAAAAAGAATCACATACTGTAGTTAAACAGCAACAATGGACAATAAAAAAGTTAAAATGTTGTCTGAGGCATTGAGGCTCATTTAGCCCCAGCAAAAGGGGAAAGAAAAGGTGTGGTGGAAATTCTCTTTGAAAATCCTCTTGGTGCAGGGGGGGTTACATTCTTTTAAATAATCTATGTGAATTTTAATTTTGTAAGATGCAGCATCACTGCAGTAAGATTCCCTCTTGGTTGAGGAGCCCCATTTTCCAGTGCACTGGTTAGGAATAAGCAGAACAGCTCTCTGGTGTTAACTGTATATGCCAGAGATGTCAAGAAGGGAAATATCCAGAATTTCATTACACAAATCAGGACAGTCTGGAGGGGAAAAAAAAAAAAAGCACAATTAATCTTAACTTGTAATAGAGAACATGTTTTTCTAAAATGTATCTATACCTGGAAAATGAACAAGTCAAAACAACAGTGGCTTATGAAAATTAATATTTTATACTAGTAATATTATGAGTAGACTACGAGTATAATATGAGCCGTTATTTTCTTTGTACTCTGGGAAGTGTATTAGCTAGTAGTCATGTGATTACTACATCCTTGTTAAATTTAACTTCACAGAAATTAAAAATACTTAGTGCTTCCCAAAGTGCCTAAAAGCCATGCAAGAATTCCTATTATATGGAAGATTTTCTGCAAAACTGGTGGCTATAAGAATTCGATTGCGAGACTTGATAGGACAGAGTTGCCATATTATCTACACAGTTAAAGAGTAAATAGTTTTCAACATTTTCTGTAAAAAAAATGTGCATACTTTCTATTTATATTCTTGATAACCAAATATAATAGCAGCCCACAAACATTTAATAATAGCCAATTGGCAATCTAATGTATGTGGGTACATCCGCTTTTGTTTAGAGAAACTTGAGGACTGTGCAAAAATAAAATAGACAGGTAGACTACACGCGGTGCTTAATGCAATGCCATATGTCATTTTCTCTTTTCAGCTTTAAATTGAACATTTTAGACCACACACTTCAAAAAACTACCTTGTGTCCCAAAAGATAAACATGTTAGCATCCGTAAAGATGATTGATATTTAAATCATATATTTAAAGTCAAGTCAGTGGATAGGTCAAAGTGAACCCATTAGAGCCCTTTATGGTGTAAACAGGGCTCCCATCTGAAACACTACATGGGCAATACACCATGAGCCACTGTCAGCTCCCCAGTGCAATGTCTCCATCAATGGTATATGCCGATAGTGGCTATATTATATATTGGGTACTTATATCATGCCTACTAATGCGAGTGGATATATACCGTACATAGAAAAACTGTCTGACCTGATATTTTTTCACTAAACTTCTGACTGCAAAGTGAATGGGCCAGGAAGTGGAATGTCCCAGGAACACTGGAAGCTAAAACTGCTCACAGTATTTCATAGGACTGGACATCAAATCTATCAAATGTCTAATTAGTATATAGCCAACATAAAACCAGAACCTTAAATGACAGCATGCTGATTACATTAAAAAAAAGCTGCAGAACTCTTACAGACTATCGCTTCTGCGGTGCTCTGATCCTGCTCTCTGTTTGCCAGAACTTGCAAACAGTGGCCAGACCAGCAGCCAATCAGACATGGCTGACGGCAATAAAGAACACCACAGGAGTGATGGGCTGTAAGTTTCTGCAGCTTTTTTTAAGTAATCCAACACCGTCATTGGGGCCCTACACTACAGAAAATAACATTAATAGCTAGGGGGTGAGGCAACCAGATGGGATCCGGAGGGTGGGAGGGAGAGGGGGAGAGGGCTTCCCTTTGCATGTCCCAATACCTCCAGGAGAACAGCTTAGAGGCAGAAACCTTTTGACAATAGTTTCCTGGACTTTGGACAAGCACTGCAGTGGAACCATAAGGAGCAGAGATGTAAGGTAAGGATTTTTTAAAACTAGAAAGTGGGGCCAGTAGTGGGTTAAAAATGTTAGTTTTGGTGGTGGACATCCCTTCAATATGAATTTAGCATGCTATATGAGGCCACTGCAGTCTATATCATTCATGCCGGCGTTTTAATGCCGCATTTACTTATATGCCCCTAAATAATTGTCTTTACAGATATTCAGGTCCCTTTCTCCAAACATGGTTGCCAAGACATCCTCCAGCATAGCAGGTAATACAATTCCGAAAATGAAAAGGTACAGATGTAATTTCTTTTCACCAAAAATCTTTTACCATACGAAATTCTAAGATTAGCTTCAGATTTTATGATATTCATTTTAACTGATGGTTTATGCACCATCATGCCAATGTTTATGCTTCAAGGCTGGAAAAATAATCTGAAGTTGCCTTTCTCTACAACATTTCCACATATACAAATTACTGTGAATTACAGTTTTTATTGATCTCTATACAAACTCCACACAATTGAGTCCAATTACAGAGGCAATTTATATTCTAGGAACACCCTTGCAATAGTGAAAATAAATGTGTTTTATGTAACCTTATATTTAACCTGTTTACTAGAGATGGCCGAACTTCCTAAAGTTCAGTTAAATTTCAATTATACCAGAAATTCCAAAATTTGAAAATTCTCCAATTTCAGGGATCATTATTCAATGTCAAATACAGAAGCTCAAAAGTAACGTGTGTGAAGGATGTGACTTTTTAAAAAATTTCTGGATGTTTGTACGTGTTCCCAAGACTATTTCCCAGTTCTGAGTGCCATTCACAGTAAATTACCATTTTAATATTTAAAATTTGAAAATTTTTGAAAGTTCACAATCCTAATCTTCTGTTTACCACTGCCTGCTTTACTAGTCAATAGATCAAACCTTTAAATAGATCAAACCATAAAAACATTTTATGTGTATTTACCCAAATGACATTGGTGGCATTAATTTTACTTTTATTTTGCTTTAAATTTAATTTTGGATTCTTCTGGCAAATTATCACTACAAATTTGTTACTAAAACCAGGAATTAGCGTCTGTAACAGTTGGAGTTAATTCACAGCATTTTCTGTATTGCATCATAATGCATTTTATTTTATGGAAACACAAAACTTTGCATGTTTTAAGTTTTTAACTACCTACATATCCTAATTTTTATAAACTCTATTTAAAGCAGCAAAATACTAACAGGGAGATTCAATAATAGTTCTTATTGTTAAAAATGGTGCTAATTTTGCCCCAACCAATCAGATCTTATTTAACATTTGAAAGCTAACATCTGATTGGTTGGGGCAAAATTAGCACCATTTTTAACGATAAGAACTTTTATTGAATCTCCCTGTAAGTGCTCACTTCATGGCAAATAGAGATGTTTAGTTAACACAGTAGCACTGTATTTGAATTGCTGCACTCATTTGTTCAGTGTCTACAAATACTGCATCCTATCTCTCAATGTAATTTCTTAATGTCTTACATGCAAAAAGTACCCAGAAAGTTCTAAATATATTACAGGAAATACAAAATAAAGGTTTTCATTTCACATTCACTCAATCAATCACACAGAAAAATATTAAGATTCACAGTTTAGAAGCAGGTGAGGAAGCATGACATTGTTTATTATTATTATGTGCAGAAGCTTGATCGTAATAAAGAGTAATAGAAACAGACCCGACAGATATAGATAAATGCACAAATAATTAGAAATATACCCTTGTCCTTTCCGGTATCTATATTCTAAGAACACTAAAATAATATGTGTATATATATTTTCCATTTGGATATTTCAAAGCACAGGATACAAACCAAATATATGGATTTCCCTTACCAAGCTAAAATATCATAGGAACAATCTCTAAACAATGAAAAAGCAAATCCATAATTGGTCAGAAAGCACTTTTAAAAGACAAATGCAAGAAGCTACCATTTAAGGAGATGCCAATTCTAAATAATTAAGTGATTTGAAGACACAAAGTTTTTTTTATGTACATAATCATTTAAAAATAAATAAAAACAGACCTACCTTCACTTTTGCAGGGATGGACAACTCTTCATTAAGTCATATCATTTGTTAGAAAGTCTTCTTTACACAAAATAAATATGTTACAATTATAATACAAATTCAAATCACAAGTCTTATATTAAGTACGCTCTTTCCATAGCTCTTCTTATGGAGTAGAAGATGATTTGGTATCAAGTTCCTAATAAGCATTCACAATTAGATAGAAATTCGGATTATAGCATGTTGCAAAGAAGGGGCCATGCCATTGTTTGTAGATTTAGGTTTCTGGGATCCTTGGTCTTGGGCTGTAGGGTGTTGCAGAAAAGTGCTACTAGTAAGTGTCCACTGGAATCCAGATTTTGTTTTTAATAAATAACTTCATAAACTGTTGCCTTCTTGTCCCCTGATCCAGTGACAATGTATTTATCATCCACAGAGATGTCACAGCTCAGCACAGATGAAGATTCTTTGGACTGTAGGACAGAAATAAATGGAACATTAAGTAACTCTTAAAAAGTACAAACATAATACAGATGAGTATTAACTACTAACCACACGAACACTCATTTTTAAACTGTAAAATGAAATAAATATAATACACTTTACAACCCGTGGTTTCTGAGACCTGCAGCAGTTGTTACATCAAGATTTAAAAAAAACCTTCATTGCACTCCACTACATGGGGTAGCATATAAATATACAAATGGTTATTTTACAGGTTATGTACACTGTAAAAACAACTTTATATAAACTCGATAGCTGAAGCTTTAAATATAAAGAGGTGTTTTTTTGTTGTTGTTGTTCTATTACCCTCCCATACTCTACCTTTGCTCCTTAAATGTTGCTGGCTTCCTCCTTTTCTCTAATCCTGTTTTAAGGACTGCCCCCATGAGATTGTGCAACTCTCCAGCATTCCTTTTGGCAGAAAACGGTGCATTTGTTTGAACTGTGCGAGCATCCGTCATGTCATTGCGCTGTTTTGGGCACAGGGCCATGGAACTCTCTGGACCATAATAGGAGCTGTGGTGGAGTATTTTCTTATAAAAACCACTCAACTACGCAGCTGAGTGATTATTCCAACGTTGTCATATCTTTCCTCCTCATGCCTAAACAAACTAACTTAAAATGGCCATTTTTAACCAATCTTTGTTATCTATTCTTTAGCCAGTTTTCAACCCAAGTCAAAATTGTAAGGTCAATACCACTTCCTTAGTTTTTAATAAATAACCTTCTATGAGGTATCGTATCAAATCCAACTGTTCCTAAAATAAACTAATGCAATCACGCCTTGCATTCATAATGTCATTAACACTTGGCTGTGATATGCTAATTGGGACTTTACAGGGTACATAATTGCCAACAGATTTTTGTAAAAGTAATTTTGAATTGAGAAAGCCAGTCGGATGACTAGCGAAACGTCTTCAAGAACTAAACTTCAAGTCCAGTTGATCTAACTGAATACAACAGATATTCCTAAAATAAAGTCTCTCAGTCTAATGAGTCACTCTCAATCACCTTAATATAAAATTACTCATTAATTTAGTTATTAGCTAGGGAACAAATATTAAATCCACATTTAAAATCTTCCAGAATGACACAAACATTTCAGTATTTAGAAGAGTTTCCTTAGTTAAGCAAGTTTAGGAACCAAAGATTAGCCAATCACTCAGGTCATTGAATTGTAACTTTCCCAAATTTTATTTAGACTTTTTTTAAAAACATTTCCATGTTGCAGTACCTGGAATATACTTGCTCCATAAGGTGTCCTCCAGGCATTTAGTAGGTTATCTTTTCCTGTGCTCACAAACCATTTACCTAAAATTAAAGAATTTATTTTATTAAACATAATATACCACTTACTACTCAATCATAAACCTTTGTTGAGCTACAAATGTTCCTTCTACAGATTAAAAACAGTATCCTTAATTTTTTTCCAAGCTCATCGTAAAATGGTGATTAGTTTAAAGGGCATCTATAGTGGGAAAATGAACTTTTTTTTCTTTCTTTCCATGTGTTCTATAATTCCCCACAACCCCCAGAGTGTCATCACTTTGTTCAGATTCCCTCTCTGTCCTGAGATACACCAGTTTGAAGAATACGTGATTGCATTCCTCTACTCCTACTTGGACTGTCAATCAAATCCCCGTGACTTGATCCCCCCTCCCTGCTCTGTAATAAACCTAGAGATAACAGCATTAGCAGGGGGAGAAAGGTAGCTTTGATGTTAGATATAAGGCTGCACTTGACCCCCCTTCTTAATAGCTTTCACTGATTGATGATGGGTCACAAAGAGAGAGATCGTAAACTGTACTGATCTCCTTCTTCCGTGTCTCCAGGACAGCTTGCTTTCTATTGGCCACTGTGTGTGGGTGTGTTTTTCAGGATGTTGAACTTTTAACTCCTACTGCACATAAAAAGCTTGTCGGTTAGCCGGAGCTGAGACATGGAGGAGGTAACAGAGGGGAGGGAGAAGGGGGGAATGCTGCACATAGATCTGACACCGTGGTTAAACAGAGTCAGTGACAGATATAGGATTAAGGCAGCACAGAGTACATGAATTTAACTTTGCAAAGGGGCAATGTGTTTTTTTCACTATAGATGCCCTTTAATACAATGACCATTTATAGTGTACATTGGAAATGAACATGAGTTCACATGAAGTTTTAACAAACACAAAAAAGCTTTTTCTTTGGAATTCAGCTGCATAATTTATTGTTTAATTTAAATTGATTTGCTCTGCAAAACACACATACATAAAAGTAAACACATATATGAACTTTAATTCATGTAACAGTTTTATTATGCAAGTAAATCAGTCAGGATGGTTTCTAGCCATCTTGGTGTCCTAGTATGATCAGATTGCAATTGTACTTAAAATCGCAGTAGTGTGGACTAGCCACCTAGGATTTATTAACCATTATTAAAGAAAGACTTTTCTAATGACCTATATCTCAATACAATATCCTTATGACAACAGGAAAGCAATCAGTAGTAAGATTCTTTGGTTTTAGTCCAATTATTTTAATCAATCTCTCCATCTCTGTGTTAGCAAAAAACCCCACTAACAGAAGAATTTACAGTACAGTCTCCCATCCCTTAAAAAAGGCAAAATTGCTTACCACAGTGTGCAAATTTTAGAGACAGAACACAGCTCTCATGAAGGTGCAACTGATATTTATCTGGTTTGGTTACATGGAGCACCTCCACATTACTATTTTCCATCCCCACTGCAAGCCATTCTCCGGTTGGACAATACCCGAGTGAAAATATCTAAGAACAAAAAAAAAAAAAAAATAGGTTTAGGATAAGTAGGAATATATATATAGTTGACAAACATAGTAATTCAGGATTCCCAATGTCAACACCCATGTTTTTACTTATGTTTTTTTGTTTTTTTTTACTATGCATAAATTGATCTATTTATATTTTAAATTCTATAGGAGATAAAACATTTGACAATTGAAGCTTTGACAACTGTCAGCAGTATTTGCTCCATTGTTTCTGTATAGTTCTCTGTTCTTACCTGTGAAGTGAAGTCATGTTGCTGTAGCTGCCTTCCTTCACGCAGGTCCCATGACCGTACTGTGTTGTCCAACCCTCCTGTCCAGAGTTTGGTACCATCATTAGAAATGTCAATACAGCTGGCTCCATCTGTGTGGCCCTGGAATTGCCTAAAATAAAATAAAAACAGTAAATAAAACTTTATTCCATGCCACATTGTATTAAATATATTTTTAAATTATTCCACATAAAGGAGATACACATTATTTGCCATTATTCAACTGCTAAAAAAGATATAATTAACACATATTATGGTAAAAACCTATAGGCCTTCACAAATTCAGTAAAATGTTTGGACCCTTATTTTCATGTCCATGTTTGATATAATCTAGTGCTGACACCTTTTCTTTTACAAGCAAAGCCAAATTTTTTCCAGTGCTCAAATTTTGATGTTTAGCGAAGACGTTTAATTGGTTGTTGAGCAACAGTAGTGAACAGTAATTGCTAATAGATTAAAGATCACAGTGCAGCACCAGTTAGGCTAGGTACTTATGGGCTGATATTTCGACCCCACCAGCCAATATATTGGACATATCAGTAAAGTTCAGTCAATCGTGCAGTTTTCTAAGGACCACAGTCGGCCCTGGTGAAATATCAGCAATGATTTTAGCCACAACCAACAATATTTCAACCTGGCTGACTGGTTAATAGCAGCGACTGGTTGAAAAATTTACCAGTGTGAATCTAACCATAAACTCTGAAGATCAAATGGATTCTGGGATTCAACTAGGTCTTTACTCGACTTTAAAACTGTAACTATTCTGTGTAAGGGCATGACCACACTGCAACGCAAATGCAATCGCATGCGATTTCATGTGCGATTTTCTTGCGTTTGCGGTTTCTTTCAAGTATAGGAAAACGCATGCGATTGCGATTAAAAATGCAGAACGCAATCGCACCGAAAAACGTGCGTTTTTTTGTGTTGCCGCGTTTTCAATGATTTTTTAAAAACACAATCTCAAGCGCAAACGCAAGCGCAAAAGCAAAAAAAAACGCAGCAGTGTGGCCTAGCCCTAAGGATAAATAAAAATGTATGTATATTACAGGTAAACATAGACTCCTCAGAATGGAATGATTCCAACAATAGAATTTCAACTGCAGACAGGTAAAACTGTCAATTGTACCTTACTCTGAACAGTACATTTCTTAAGAAGCCTGGAGAAAACAGCATAATATTTGCTTAAATATCAGTATTGGCATGTGGATTTTATTCATGTATGCTCAGAACCAATAATAGTATAGTAATTGCCCAGACCTCTGGTGGCTGCGAACTTAAGGCAATATACAATAATAGTTAAAGAAGCATCAGTCTGATTGCTCAGTTTTAAAGTACTGACATTTGATTTTTTGACTGCAGCTTTTCATTTTAAGTGTCTACGCTATGAACATTAACCTCTGAAAAGCAAGAAGTCTTTACTAATCAGACACTATATAATTTCTTCTTCACTCTGTATTATTGCTCACTAAGAGTAATCACCCATTCAAGGGGGAGACAAATCAGTTGTTTCATCAGGTAGCATCAGTTTGGCTTTCAAATCCTCAGCCTCTGGGAAAATTGTTAGATCTGTAATCTTGAGTACCGAAAATCAATGAACATCACAATAAGGTAGAAGAAGGAACGCACAGCCTTGCCTATCTATAATGTAGTCATGTCAAGGGGTTTTAAAGGCTGTAAAAACTGTTCCTTCATATTTCTATTATGTGTTCCATAACAAAATTGGTATTGTTTTATTTTAAACTTCCATAAAATGTTTACTAACGAACTGCAACTCTCTAGCAAACACTTAGCAATTTCACCCTTGCATACAAAAGAGGTGAGAGCAAGATGAACAACCTTGGCAAAATTGTGGTTTGGCCAAAACATCAACACAATTAAAATAAAGATCAATAATCTCTAAAGGTGGCCATATATTAGGACTATTTTATTTACCCGACCGAGCAATCCCACTGCATTAAACAGATTCTGCTGGAACCACTTTCCAGTTCTTCTTTGCGTCAGACATGCGATCGCAAAATTAATGGGATTTGCGTTCGCATGTCAGTCGCAAAGAAGAGCAGTAAAGGCGGTTCCAGGCAGGATCTGTTTAATGTAAGATGATATAGGGTCTATGTGGAATAAACCTGCAGGTCTGAGAACTGACCCAGGCAATCTAAACAGCACCTTTGGGCAATCAAAAACAGCCCATACATATATCTGATTTTACTTTCCCGACCGAGTGCTCCCGCAACATTAGACTGATCCTGCAAGAACCGCCTGTCTGTGGCATAGAAGAATGGGAAAGGTGGTTCTGGCAAGATCAAACTAATATTGCATGAGCGCTAAGTTGGATAAGTAAAATCGGATATATGTATAGCCACCTTAAATCCTATACAGTATCCTGATTAACATGCAAGGTTCATATTTATTAGTATTTACCACAACAAGTTTAACTAACCTATGCGGTTAGGACTTGGGAGCACAGGATACTGACTGAATATACATGTTAGGGAGAGGTGTGGATAGAGGAGCTAAAAGCTCCACACAGAGTATAAAATGAAATAGAGCCTTCTTGTAACAGAAGGTACCTCATAGAATCATGTTATTATAATAGCATTGCCTTAATAATCTAACATATAAACACATATTTCTCACTTAAAGAAATGGGTGGGGACATGCAAAGTATCTTATTTATTGCCTGTGGCAAAGGCATGTGTCTAGATACAAAACAGCCTAATGGTATAGAGCAGGCGTGACCTTTTACGTGTTTGAAAACCATAATTCCCAGCATTCTCTGTTTGCAGTTTTTTCTTAATATCCTTTAGCTAAGGCATCTGTCTAGATTTAATACAGCCTAAGCTTGTGACCTTTCACATGTTTGAAGACTACAAATCCCAGCATTCTCTGTTTTGCAGTTAGTGTCTTCTTAATGAACTTTTCACGTTTAAAACTGCACAGAATTCTGGAAAACTTCGTTTTCATACATCCTGGAATAAAGACATTTTCCTGACTTACAGACATTAAAAGCCCACAGTCATGCTTTAGCGCTTCCTACCCAAGGGTTTAAACATGCAAGTGATTCATCTGCCCTTCCCTTACATCAATAGCTATTAGACTATTGTATTAGGGAAGCATTATATGGGTCGATTGGTTGGCACAACGTTAATGCCCGATTCGCGGCGGCAGCGCAAGTACCAGAAGAGGCACTCGTGTGGCCGTTTCAAAGTAATTTACCAGAGGTTGCTCTTTACACGTAAGTATTAAACACCAACTAATAGCTGGCGATAAATACTTATGCGCGAGATTCACCCAAAAACGCACAGCCTCTGGTAAGTCCCGTACGGGAGATTTGCCAAGAGAGCTTGTGCCTCTGGGTGAATCTCCCTGTTAGAGTCATAAACTTTACCATATTTGCACTCACTTCCAAATACCACCTACCTGGCAGTTATAATCTATAAGGTCTAAAGGTTCACCGGTGTCGACACATGACGTGTGCGAACGGCCGTTATGGATTATATTCGTGCCGTGTATCGACAGAACGGCCATTTTTGCAGATAAAGTTCCCATACATGGCACATTTATCGGCCGTTCGTACACATCGTGCGTCATGGGTTGGCACCCGCGATCGCGTGTGTACGAACCTTAAGGCTGGGTAAACACCAGTAACGAACCAATAGTGCCACGGATTAGTCGGCTGGAAATATGTGATGGTGTGGGGAAGCCAGCCGCAACCGAGCTTGGTCGCCCGTATCAGACAAATGGGTCAGTTAGTAAATCACGGCCGATCATGCAGTTCCCTATGAGACCACATGATCAGTCTGTCCCATGCGCTGTTGGCTGCAGTCACGGTTACTGTGACCAACAGTCATCTGTCCTGGCAGGGCTCTCACACAAAGCAGATGTTCAGTTGGGACACATGTATTATATGTATCCAGACTAAATGGTATTAACCTACAGATCTGAACACAGATCCAGGCAATCCTGCCACAATGTGCAATTCAATCTGAACAGCTCCATTGGACATCCTGATACAAGACCAGAATAACATGCTAGGTTCATACTGGTAATTACCACAGCAAGTTCCAGATTTATAGTCACTATGGTGTTAGGAAACACAGGATTCTGATTAGCTTGACAAATTATGGAGAGGTTTGGATAAAGGAGCTAAAAGCTCCCCACAGGGTATAAAATGAAGTAGAGTCTTCTTATAACTGAAGGTACCTGACAGCCTCATGTTTAATATATTAATATTGGGGTACAAACTGCCCATTTCACTAAGAATGCTGGGTAGTTTCAGAGACATGCAAAGTCATTTAATCATAAACAGAAACTGGATTGTCTCATTACTTTCTATAGAGAGGGGAGGGGGAGTAAATGTGAGAGTCTAAAGAATTTTCTAATTGGCTAAGACCGTCACATGTTTTACAAACAGCACATAACTGGGTATAATACAGGAACTTCCTTACACTTCCTGTCTTGTCATGGACAGTGCTTAAGAGAATTTTTTGATTTGCTAACAGTGGAAGATCAGAACCTCTCATTGGATGTAAGTAAAATTCCATTTCCTTTTAGTGTCTAAATGGAGACCCTGTAGAAATCCTGGAGGCGTGTCTTAACCTATCATTTTGAGTTTTCCATTCAAACTTAGGAGTGTCCAGTAAAGTAAGTTTAGTTTATTAATTGTATATAAATTGTTTTGTAATTTAGTAGTAGGTATATCTGTTGTATTCAATTAGATCAACTGGACTTGAAATGTAGTTCTTGAAGACGTTTCGCTAGTCATCCGACTGGCTTTCTCAATTCAGAATGACTTTACAAGAATCTGTGGCAATTATGTACCCCTGGAATTGGCCACAGATTCTTGTACAAGTCATTCTGAATTGAGAAAGCCAGTCGGATGACTAGCGAAACGTCTTCAAGAACTACATTTCAAGTCCAGTTGATCTAATTGAATACAACAGATATACCATGACCTGGATGAATGAGAACCTTCACAAGCATATTAGTAGTAGGTAGTAGTACTATACTTTGTATGGTGTTATTTCTTATGGTGATTTTAATTAAATAGTGCTAATTACACACATACATATGGACCTTTCCTATGTGTAATAATGCTATATACCCCCACCTAGTTAGTTGCTCCTAAAAACACTTAATGCAATCTCCGTAAAAATATAAATTTATTTATATAATATAAGGGATATGCTTATAAGAAAATGTAATACAGAAAATTCTAGTTAGATTTTGGTTAGGCTAAAAAACAAAATAGAAGGCATAAAACTATGCCTTTTAGGCATAAGGATAAGAACTAACAGGGAGAATTAATAAAAATTTAAAAAATGGTGCTAATTTTGCTCTAACCAATCAGATATTAGCTTTCAAATCTTAAATAGGATCTGTTTGGTTGGGGCAAAATTAGCACCATTTTTAACGATAAGACCTTTTATTGAATCTCCCTGTATGTACCTATGAATCATATAATATAAAAGCCTACAATAACTTTTTGGGCTTTGATTACATACTGACAATAAGCTTTAATGTTTTGGCTTACATTTAGGTCCCAGTGTAATTTTTATACCACAATTAAATCAATCATGATGAACTAAGCGGTTTATTAGCATCTACTTTGGATGCCTTTTCAAAATATTAATCATCAATGATATATACCTTACAAGAGTCTGGTTGTGTAAATCCCACACTGCAATGTTGCCATCACTACAGCAAGAGAAGCAGACCTTGGAATCAGGGCTGATGGCCAGTGCATAACAGGCTGGAGCAGATGATGTCAATTCTGCTTTTATCCTTGGAGTTGGAGCTGCCAGATCCCAAATAGATAATGTGCTGGCTTCCCCTCCCACAATCAGAGTGCGCCCATCGGGTAGCAATCTGCAGGAACGAATGTAATTATCTCTATTCTGTGGGGGAAAAGACATTATAAAACATAGTTAAAAGAATTAAAACTGAATATAAAAGTCAACATTTAACATTTGATAATAGGTACAAAGATAAGTGTTTAAATAGAAGATACCGCTACAATGCTTTATTAAAGAAAAATTACAGCATTTATGCACAGCAAGCCAATGATATCAACAGCCTGTGTTACCAGTCGGACTGAAGGAGTCTTAAAGGGTATCTCCACTCATATTTTCAAGGTTTGGTAATCCAGTTCTATTGAAGAATGGGAGGTAAAGGAGCTGTGCCTTACCTTCCGTTCTTCAATAGAACAAACAGGAGACTGGTGAGAAGGTAAGAAACTTACCCGCTCGCTCACTCCCTCGGCGCGTAGTCTGATAGGTCCCGACGGACCTTGTCTTCTATGCACATGCGCGATCTATGCGCATAGAAGACAAGGTCCGTCAGGACCTGTCAGACTAAGCCTCTGTGCAGAAAAGTACTCACTGGGTAATAAATGCTTATTAAAACTGCATTACAGAAAAAAAGTGTGCAACATTTGTACATTAGTACACATGTGCGACACAAGAAGGATAAATGTCAGCTAGAAAATGGTTTTGTGAAAATTCCTCACAAATAACAAAAACATTCAAGTTACAGCTATCAAAAGAAGAAAGTTTGAAATGTGGTACAATTTAAATATTGACCTTGCACATTAAATGTTAAAGGGCAACTGTGGTCACCAAACAAGTTGGCCACCTTTAAAATGAGCCATCAACCACCTCTCTGTGCTGTATGCTGTACAGCCCAAGATATGTCCCACATGAGTGACACATTCAGATGACATTATAGAGGCTGCTGCTCCACCTCGCCTCCAGCAAGTACAGCTGCATATAACAATGCATGTGGGGAAAACAGAAGTCCCTCCACCTCCCTCCTGTAGACCTATCAGTAGTGCTCATGTTCTTTACAGTGCAGATGTCTCTCCCTGCTGTGTGCTGCTCAACCTGGCCCCTCCTTCCTGTTCTGTCTGTTTTTTCACTGAGGGATTCACTGAGAGGTAGGCAGTGTATTCCCACCCCCATGGCCCCACACCCTCATGGGCCTCCATGGCCCCTCCCCCACTTGCACCTCAGACCCCTACCCCTCCACAGAAAACTATTTCACGCAGAGCCAGAATCAGACAGAATGTAGAGGATTTCGACTCTGCCATTAAAGGCTGTTTTAAAACAGTTTCCTGTAAAGGGTGTAATGGGTCTGAGGTATGAGTGGGGGAGGGGCCCAGCACCCAGCAACGGACAGGGCCAAATGGGGTTGCAAATGAAAGGGCCAAGGGGAGTCTTGTAAGGTAAGGGGCCTTGAGTGCTGCAAGGAGAGGAGGAGACACAGGGAAAAGGGATTGTTGCATGGTTTTAGAGCAGGAAATGCAGGGGGTCTGGTGATGCGGATACCATATCTAACATTCAATTTAACTATCTTCAAAACTATGGAAAAAAATTTAAATTAAGTAAATTGCAAAGATACTCAGGAAAGCATTTCCTGTCAATTTACCTTAAAGGGCAATTCCAGCCCCAAAATGAAAACTTACATACAAGTAAATCACCCCCCAAAACCCTAAACGGTAATAGTTTGAAATCTTAAATATATAAGTCTAACCTGAATTCCTGCACAATATCCTGTTGCCCTTGTTTTTACTTCCTCGTTCTTCCAGTTAGCAACTGTCAGTAATGGATTTGACAGTTGACATCACAGCCAATGACAATGGTAATCCCCTGCCTCTTCTGAGCATGTCCAGGCTCAGTACAGGTTTCTAAATTGCTCAGTTTCCATGAGGCATCCAGAAGCATAGCAGACATACCGTAATGAATTAATAGGACAAACTATGATATATCAACATATTTTAAAGAGGCCATTCTTTCTATGAGGGTGGAGTTGTCCTTTAATTCATTTTTGGTCCACAGTTCCCCTTTAAAGTACATCTTCCATAATGTATTCCTATTTCTGCAGGAGGTTTACCCTTTAATGTATTTAGATCATACCGCAACATGATAACATCTGCCTGGCCTGATTATTTTGCAGTCAATACCCAATATGCTATAGCACAATGAATGGGCCAGGATATGGAGCACTGAAACTGCCACAGTAAATATTGGAAAAATGTGTGGATTAAATGTCAAAGCTAACCCAATCTAACGTTTTACAAGTGTATGGCCAGCATAAGTTAATTTGTCCCTTATAGCAGCTACTGTTATCAGCAGACTGAACTATTATTACTCATACTATGGGTGCATAATACAAGCAAGGTTAAAAACCATATCAGTTCCTATAAGCGCAACAGAAACACTTTTTAAAGGGGTTTTATTAAAAAGGATTACTGCTACTATATTAGCAAAGAAAAGATAATCAATGCAAATTCCTAGACCCCATACAATATCGTATTATCTGCACACTGGCATACATTATAAAAAAAAAGGGGTTTTAGTGTATATTGCTGTGATCACATGAATGAAAAGCCTTTCAGCCACGTCAAGGTAACCCCAGTCTGGGAGTTACCTTCCAACCATGACATGGTTGGAAGGCTTTTCATTCATGTGATCACAATAATATATACTAAAACCCCTTTGTTTATAATGTACGCCAGTGTGTCAATAATATCATATTGTATGGGGCCTAGAAATGTGCATTGATTGGCTTATCTTTGTTCTTATAAATGTCTGACCAGATCACGAGCAGTTCCGCAAAATGTAGGTGGAATTTAGCCTTCCACAGTCTTTCTATTGCAGTGATGGCGAACCTTTTAGAGACAGAGTGCCCAAACTGCAACCCAAAACTCACTTATTTATTGCCAACACAACAATTTAACCTGCATACTGAGATTTGATGGAAACAACTCAGACAGATAGACACAGACAGATAGTGTAGATAGATTACCTATTAATACCATATTACCAGAGTTTGAGATCCAAAACTGTGACTAAAGAAGAACTGAACTTTACCCAAAATAAAAAGAAATTGATTTTATATTTGTGCTCTAGATAACCATCTTTCCCCTGGCTTGCCATGTGCCCCCCCCCCCCCATATGAAACTCAGGGAGAATACCCCAGTACCCTAAAAACTATGCAGAGCAGACATCAGTACAGTACAGTGAGTAATTTAACATTCCTCACCTCCTTAGCATGCTGTGGCAGCCACAGAACAGAGAAGGACAGAGAGCTCATGTGCAGCAGTTTCTCAATTACCACACTCCCCATCCTTGTTTGCTAGAATGTGCAGAAGCAGAGAGAGAGAGAGAGAGAGAGAGAGAGAGAGACTGGTGTTCACTAGTGATGGCCCAATTCGCAGATCCAAACCCGAATCCGTGGCGGATTTACCTCGTTCGCGAATGGCTGATATCGCAGATTTTCCGGTTTTCCGCCTTCCGAACTGCGTTTTCGAAAATTTTCAAAATTACGAGGATTTCTCGTATTTGAGGATTTTTTCGTTTTAATGGGTTCGAAAATCCGCGGATGCTCGAGCGGACCGGATTTTGTGAAGTTCGGACATCTCTAGTGTTCACTTGACCTCTCTCTGCTATGGACAGCCACTACACTTTCTCAAGGGCTGGATTTTAAAAAGGGGAGCAAACCAGTCTGTTTCTGGTATAAAAACTCTGGTGAACTTTGCTGTGCATGAGTGCCCACAGAGAGGGCTCCGAGTGCCATCTCTGGCACTCGTGCTGTAGGTTTGCCACCACTGTTCTATTGTATGCTTCTATACTAGCACATTTAATTTCCACTTCATTTCTTATAAATATTTAGTAAAGCACAGGTTATTCTTTAAATAAAACCTTATTTTTCTCCGTCCAGTGGTAGATACCATATTGTTTACTCAGCTGATGCACATAAATACAATTCATTGTCAGTAGTGAAACACCCCAGTGGCCAATTAGTATTAAAATAAAAAGTAACCTATCTATAAACAGCCAAGCGATACCTTTCAAAATCATATTTTTCAGATTTTTCTACTTGTGATTTTAAAATACAATACAGAGGAAAACAGCTGCAGCAAATGAAAGCAAGGATATAAGAGAATATAAAGTGTTAATTGTTTTTCACATACCAGACAGTCCAGTTGGGACACTGGACTCTTGTTCCCTGGATGACTTATGTCCCAGACTTTGACACATCCCTTCCCTCCAGTGTACACGTGTCTTGTGGGATTACTAATGGTTACAGCACACACCACTTCCCCGTGATTAAGTGTGTTTATCTGCCGCGCATGTCTTGGAATTCCTGGTCCAATTAGAGCATCAGGAGGAAAAGGGACTGGCTGCATTTGTCCATCAGCACTTACGTGGAATGAATAGGCCCTAGTAAGTAAAGGTGGAAAGATTGTATTTCTATAACTACAAAATAAGTGACAAAAGCAAATAAAATATCCTTTTGTGAAAAACAATTCTGTGCTACCTTCAGAACTGATACACTAATGACTTAAAAATACTTTTTATAACACAACATTAACCAGAGGTATGATAAGATACAATATTGGATGACCCAAAAAATCTTGGTTTTGCAATAGCTAGGAAATTATGTGCTAGTCATTGCAAGTTATAAATTATTTGGTAATAATAATAATACACTGCAGGTAAGCTGCAGTGTAATGTATACAGTGAATAGCTGGACAGTAAGTTTAGTCACTGCTTGCAAGTGTATATTCACTACAGCAGGATATATACAAATGCTATGCTTCCGTCAATAAAAATTTACCTTTGAAAAAAGCTAGCAACATCTCATTTGGGGTTTACTATCTTTCCAAGAAAGGGTAGTTTAAAACTCAATCTTAGCACTATACTAGCATAAAAGAAAGTCCAGTAGTAGTAATTTTTTTTTTTTTTTTACTCACGGTTTTCCACCTGGGATGCCTGTTAGATTAGGAGGTATACCAGGTACCCTCATATGGTGATGTGGATCGAAACCAACCTAAAAAAAATAAAAGAAATAAGCAAATGAACTTGGTTTCTTTTCTAAGAAAAGCACTATTATTATTCTAAGAAACTGGTTATTATTTTGTGGGTATATGCGATTACGGAGTTTGCATGTATTACTGATGTAGCACTTAAAAATAACACTTAAACCTACTTCCACAAAGAGAGAATAAGAGCTTGCAGGTCACAGACAATAACCTTGTATTAACAATAGCAAACCTTCCTTAAGAGGTTTGGCTTTGATCATTTACCTAGTGTGTCTTCATGTATCTCAAATGCATACATGAGGAGTACATTTAAATGGCTTTTTAACATACTTTACATTCATTAACTATCAACAAGCCTACAGTATATGCTCCTCTCCTGTGTGATTGTAGTAAAGTAGTATATTATAAAATAACAAAAATGGTAGTGGAGAGCAATGGAAATAAGTATTAAAAAGAAGATGCTGGTTAAGGCTTCTTTATTGTGTATAATAGAATATGTTTTGGACCATGTTGAAACATGGTGAGTTAGAAACAGAGCGGTCTATAAGAAAGGCCCATTAAGGTCTGAAACATGTGGTATTTAGACCCAATAAAGTAGGCTATATTGAGCAGATTATATATATATATATATATACCTTGAGAAGAGTTCTGTGCCTTAAATCCATCCTACACAATTCACCTGGTCTTTTCCAGCTCCTAAAATTATTTCAATCTAACCTCAGTTATTAAGGAGGCTATACACAAAAAGATGACCATTGTACATTATCAGAATAACCTGGAATGACATCTGGATTGTGTGTTAACTGATGTTAAAATCATTCTCATCTTTTCTTACTAAACATTCTGAAATTTTTTCCCAGATGGATTACCTCTGCATGTACGACCTCCATAAAATAACCCGCAGATTCCAATGTCAATAGGTGTACATGCTCACAAGGCTCTTAGAAACCTACATGGGTTGTGAGTTGTACTGGCAATAACATGGAAGCCTTCTTAGTCACATTATCTACTTCTCTATTAAGTTTTATGTACATGCAAGAAATATCTTACAATGTGTAAGTGTTCTGGGGAGAAAAGCATTCATATTAAAAAAAAAATTATGTTTAGACCATAACTAAGCACACCGCTATCACTATAGGGATTAAGAAGCCAGGTGCTGATAATTAAATGCATTTGACTACTATTATAGCTCGTGCCAGTTTGCTGGTCTTGAGTATTCAGGTGTGTATAATCTCAACAAGGTGGAAAGACATCAGTAACAATCTTTTAGAAGATTGCTGCAAATAGCCTGGGAAGAGTTATAAGGCCATCTCTTAACAATTTAGAGACAATCATTTTAGTCATTAAGTTTATTTACAAGACATTTACAAACATTCAAGACAGTGATAATTTTTTCCCCCCAGAGGTGGACATTCTAGAGAATTTTTTTCCCTGTGCAATGCTCAGAAAAACTGCTAAAAACCCAAGAGCTGAACCTCAGACTTTAGTTGGTAAAATTGTTACAGTACAATTAGACCACATGTATAGCTTGTTTGGAAGGGTTGTGATGAATAATCCTTTCCTCCCTAAAAAGCATTTGGAAGCACTACTTAGGTTTGTAAAGTTGCAACTCAAAAACCACAAGACTTTAGGAAGAGTGTCCTTTGGACAGACAGGACCAAAGCAGTGTTGCAGTGCCACATATGAAAAAAGGGATGTATACTAAAACGGTCAAGAATAGTGGAGGAGGACTAATGATTTGGCCTTGATTTGTAGCCGCAGAACCTGAGCCCCTTGTAGATGATGTACTTTTCCTTATTTTGTGAGGGCATATGCTTAACAGCTAAAGCTGGGACATGCAACAAGCGAGTGATCCTAAACACCAGTAAATCTACAACAGAATGGTGCTGTGCATAAACAAATATCTGCAAACCTCAATGAACAGAAGCAATGTTGTGGGTCAAAATGCATTTACAATGTAAAAGACTGATGTGATGGGAGTTGTTCAGAAAAGATTACCGGTATTGCTGCTAAAAGTGGTCCTACAAGCTATTGAATTATGGGGTGTACATATTGCTTTTGCATTTTAGCCTTATTTTTGTTAATTAAACAATACAAAGTTGCAATTTTTTGTGTTATAGATTCCTTCAACCTCTTACATTTTGCATTCGTAACATAATTCAGTTTAAAAGTATTTCTTACCACTGGAGATCTTCCATAAGCCGCAGCTGCAGCCGCTGCAGCCGCTGCTGCACTCATTTGTGGTGAAATATTGTGAAGACTAGCATAAGCAGGTCCTGGACTGGTCAGTTCTCCATTCATGGCATGAGGCACAATCCCAAATGGAGTGGGATAAGGGCATGGAACCGCCATGGGTGTCCGAAGACCTGCTGCTAGAAGACATAAGACAAGACAAGTACTGTCATCACTCAAACTCCTTATATACGCCTCAGTTATTTAAAAATGTACCCAGACCCAGCTGTTTCGGCTGTTACCCCAAGAACAAGAATAAACATAAGGGCAAGCAATTAAAAATTAATTCTAAAAACATTAAATACTAATGTGCAATACACACTATAAAGTATGAAGTCTCCACTTCACATTTAATTACCAATAGATTTCTTAGGTGCATTACTAAAAACTGTGATAAAATGATGCTGGTAGCCGGACAACTGATCCCAAATAAAAACAACTCAAGTCTATCTAAATAATAGAGGAGACACTTTGTAAATCAAAAAAGGCATGGGTCCTTACGCTATTGCTGCCAGCGCCTTAGCGTCTAATGTATTCAGAGGCAAACAATGTTTTTAATACAGGATCTGTGATCTGTATTAAAAACAGAATTCAAAAACTTGCATAAGAGTTTTATAAAGACATCCTAATCTTAATTCTTAATGATAAAATAAATCTCGAGGGAGAAATGCACTGCACATTAATAACTACACAGCTGTGACTTTTCTGGGTCATATAGTTTTGCAAGTTAAATACTGTGAATATATATTTTTTTCAAGGCGAGTTTAACAATACGTACAATGCATTATCAGCATAGACATTTAAAACAGGAAAGCATCGAAAGGACTAAATCATAACATCACCAACCCTACGCACACAAAAATTAACAAGGATGTCACAGATTTCAAATTTTTTAAATATTTAAAACTTTTTTTTAATTTTAAAACATGCTCTTTCAAATAAAGCAAAACTTACTTGCAAAATAAAATCTTGAACAGACAATATATCTGTGATATATTACAACTTATTGCTAAGACTGATAAACAGTAGGTCCCATGTTAAATTAAAGGGTATCTCCACCCCTAAATTAAAGTTTTTACCATAGCCCACCCCCAACTACTGAGATTCATTTGCAATCAAATTCCCAAAAAGTTACTTACAGTCCTTCGATCCCACGGCACTCTGTTCCCTTCTCTCTGCTATCCAGAAACAGCGTCTGTGATTGGCTAGCCGGAAGTCAATCACAGTAGCGGCTGCCGGCTATTCAGAGTTCAGGGAGAACGAAGGTCTCTAAGTACATTTCTGTTTCTTTTCTTGCAAATGTAACATCGACGGTTGGGGTGGGATGGACTGCACAAACTAAAAAGATTTTAAATGCTAGGGGGATGCAGCAGACAGAAGGGATCCGAAGAGAGGGAGGGCTACCCTGCGCATGTAACAGTCCTTATTGAGGTTAAGGCAGCAGCAGGGACTGGATGACTCACTGACAGCTCCTATTCTTCATTTTTCTGGACACTGAACAAGCACTGCAGGTGAACCATAAGGACCGGAGATGTAAGGTAAGTATTTTTAAACACTATGCAGTGGGGCCAGTATGGGGTTAAATTTTAGTTTTGGGGTGGACATACCCTTAGTAAAAAGTAGTCTCAGTTTTGCTTTTATTTAATGGCCATTCCCATACTGACAAGCAGTAGAAGAAAATGCATTTGTTCGTATTAACACAGCTTAAGCCTGTTAACCTTGAGATTCCCAGTAAATCATCAAGAGATAGTGACAGGAACTGTATGGATCCACCCTTGTAATAAAATTGGGCGCATTTGTTAAAAAAAAAAAACACCTATATTTAATGGGAACCGACACGATTGGTGAAGACGGGCGGTTATCTTCTGCATGAGCGAAACAGACATCTCAGCCCATTTCAGCTGCCACCCAGTGAGGTTGGAATAGGCTTTCTAACCCCCTGAAACCAGCGTAAACCTTTAAAATTAAATAACAAATTTCTTACTTAATGGATCAACACCTGGTGGCTTTCCAGGAACTGATCGCAATCCAGAAGAGTTGCTGCCAGGTGTGGGTGCATCTGTTCGTGGAGTGGGTGTGTTTGACTTTGAAACTGGAGTTGTGGACTTCTCATTCTTCAGGAACAAAATTAAAGAAAAAAAATCCAAAGTGAGCAAAATAGTACAATCAACAGGCTTTAAAATGTAACTACATTTGTGTCTTCAAAGAATATAAAAATGCATTTTTACCAACACTGCACTGTTAAAGACAAAACACTCACCCTTGTGAAATTAAACGAAACAACAAAGAATTAACGCTCCGTGATCTCCCAAATGTAAACAGTTCATGTACTTTCAGGTTTACTCTACTTTAAACCTCAATCACCTTGCCTAAGTCAATAGCTCTAATGGAAGAGTCATGTACATATAACATGGGAGTTTAGCAAGATGACCGAGTACATGGATCAGAATGAACATAT
The DNA here is from genome assembly GCA_019447015.1 of Hymenochirus boettgeri. Taxonomy (NCBI): domain Eukaryota; kingdom Metazoa; phylum Chordata; class Amphibia; order Anura; family Pipidae; genus Hymenochirus; species Hymenochirus boettgeri. Next base: position 252,238,846 of record CM033469.1, on the reverse strand, counting down.
CAGTTTGCCTGTTCATAGTACCTGTTACACAGAGCATGACAGCGTTGTTCAAATGCATGTCAAAGAAAAATAAGAGGTTTTATAACTCAAGAATTTCAAAGTTAGTTTAGGTCACCAAAGTGACAAATGTCTGACTAGGATAAGTGCCACTTGTGTTCAAACTTTGATAATCTGCAAACCATTTTTTGGAGAGAGATATTTTTTTAGGAGAATATCATGCAAACACTGCCAAAATTAAACAACTATGAGTCTTTATTAAGATCTCTTACAAGGCTGAGTTCTTTGGACTTTGACGAAGGAGTACTACTGGATGAGGCAATGGAGGCTGGACTGATAGGGGCATCTTTCTTTAAAAGACGGGGTTTATCCAAACCATTCTCTCTTGGTGAATGTGCTGGGCTTCCTCTGGGTGAAGAAGGATCCTTTAAAAAATAATTTCTGATGTTATACAAAATTTTAATGTGTTGACTGCCCATCAAATGCAAAATATCTACAATGTATTTATTCCATGCATAATGCAAACAATTATTTAAACTGTAGGCCACACAATGATAACACACCTCATTGGAAACATCCACCACCAGGTTATCATCACTTTTTTCACCATCACTATCCTGTGTGAAAAAGAATACACTTGTTATGACCAAGCTGTAAAAAACAGGAATGTGATTCATTGTTTTCATTTTATGTTTGGAATTATATTCATGAATCAGTATAATCCAGAGAGATTTCATTACATAACTTTTTTTATGTAAGCATGTAAACCTTTCTATTAGACTTTGGTATATCTGAATCATTGCTAGTATTCTCATGCTAGAAATCTTACAATAGTATCAGCGTAGGCAGCTATCCTAGGCTGATAAAACAAGGGCAATGATTTAGCCAGCAGGAGAAGAAATGTCCCAGAGGCCACTTAATGATTGACTGTTAAATTAGCAATGTACTGCATTGTGTATTGCTAAAGTGTGATTTCTGTTTGCCTGCATTTTAACTTGGGGTACTTGCTATATTTAAGGCTTGCGGTCACAATCTGTAGATCTTCTTTCTAGATCTTCACTGCTGACTAGATTTAACAACATGAAGATCAAAACCAAACGCTTGCAAGACGTACTAGATTTTGAAAGTCAGCCATATACATTCCCCGACTATCTTTTGCTTTGGTCTAGTAAGCTGTATTTAGCAGCTCAATTCTAAGTTTATAATTTTTAATTACTTACACAAAGGATATTAATCACAACACAAACTTTCAGTTTTATTTCTGGCATCAGTAAAACCATAAAAACATTTATTTCCCATTTATTTGCTTGCTTTACAATCACAAACCCCCTACAAATGTCAAAAATACAGGTCATTAAATTTAGTTTTATAGTAAAAAGGCTGCAACGGTTTACTGGGAGAAACAACAGTTAAATGGCCATAGTTGCTATCACACAAAATAATGTGAAAGTTCCACATAATGATGACAAAATAAATGAACAAACAAACCATATGAGCTTTAATAGCGTCTCCCAAAACAAACTCTTGGGCTCGGTCACAAATGTACCTTAAATGGGAACTAAAGTCTCCAGGCAACATTAACCCAATAGAAAGAGCATATTCACAAAGATACAAAAAGCTGTGTTGCACCTCTCCCTTTGCTGTGGATGCTGGGTGATTTATGAAAATAACCTGTGGGTACTATGGGTCAGCTCCCATAATTCACCTTATCTGGGAACACCAAGCTAAGTGTACGCAGTACACTTTTCACAGAAAGCTGCAGCCTTGCTTCCTGGAAGCTGACAGCCAATCATGTTACAGTTTAGAGATCATCCCTCCTTCTGACACAGAACAAAGAAAAAATTTGTACATATGTAGAAACTTTATATTTTTCTAAATAAATAATAAACTCGGGTAGTAGACTATTTTGTATTCATTAGTATGAACTTGTGAATTCTTATGCTGTGCGTTCCTAAAAACACAGCATTTACATGGTGCACCACCAGCAACTGAACAATAAGCACAGGCACATTTAGAAAGTTTATCTTTCTCTGGAAACAGGAGCTAGAAATTCTGTGCATAGAGACAGTGAATCCTGGGGTCGGGGGTGTGGCTCTTTGAAGCCAACATGGGCTATGAGTTGTAGTGCCTTCTTTGTTAAAGAATCTATTATTTACATACACTAAATGCAACTTACTAGAGAAGAATCTTTCAATGTATGGGTGTTCTGGGGAGAAAATGTTTTACATTAGAATTGAAAATATTTTATATATAATAATATATATAAAATACATTATATAAGTTTAGTTCTCCTTTAAAGAAAAATATTTAGATTTTTAAATACTTATGCTTCTTCATATTTATTTGTCAAAGATAAAATGCATATCCAGTAGTCACAATGAAATACTATAAATAAAAAAAATAAATAAAAGAATTGTAGTAACTGGTATAAATCCTTTAAGGTCCATTAACGAGCGAGTTAGGCCCCCAACTCCGTCCGACAATGTCGACACTGGAACATAATTCAACGGTCCCTTGTTCGTCGAGGGAGCCATCGGGTTATAAACCGAGGTTCCCAATTTCAGCTAAAAATCCTAATAAAGTTATTGACCCGAGTATAAACCGAGGGTAGAAACTTGGCATTCAAGATGTTTGGAAACTACAACTCCCAGAATAAAGCATGCTGGGAGTTGTAGTTTCCAAACATCTTGAATGCCAAGTGAGGGTGGCATTCAAGATGTTTGGAAACTACAACTCCCAGCATGCTTTATAGCTGGGAGTTGTAGTTTCCAAACATCTTGATGACCCTCACTTGGCATTCAAGATGTTTGGAAACTACAAACTCAGCATATAAAGCATTCTGGGAGTGTAGTTCCCAAACATCTTGAATGCCCCCCTCCCCTCAGTTCAGTTGTCCCTGTGGACGACTCTTCCCCCTGTGGACGACTCTTCTCCCTGTGGACGACTCTTCTCCCTGTGGACGACTCTTCTCCCTGTGGGCTCTTCCTCCATTCAAGGGCTTCCTGGCAGGTACGGTATCAGCATTCCGGCAGCCGCGCGCCCATTCCTGTACCGGCCAAGCCCGGCGCCGGGCAGTGACGTCAGGCCGGCGCGCCAGTGCAGAAAAAGATCGCGCGGCTGCCGGAATGCCCAGGTAAGCGGTTGACTCGAGTATAAACTGAGTCCGAGTTTTCAGGCTGATTTTTCAGCCTGAAAAACTCGGTTTATACTCGAGTATATACGGTATATATGTACACATACATATTCTTGCAAAGTTAAAGAGTATCTTTAAAAAAAGGTGTATAATTGAAGAAAAACAAAATCCAACTCACATAACGAGCAGCTATATCTTTCTCTTCAGTTTTCTGTTTTTTACTTTCTGAAGAATAATCTGTTGAATTTCGATGTTTTTCTGAAGCTCTAAAACTTGCAGATGGAGATACAGATGAGCTCTGTAACAAAAAGTAAAATATGTTAAAGTAAAAACCAAGATAGTATCTAAAAGTTTTTGAATTACTACAACTTGATCCTGCATTTGGCAGAGCATCTCCAGACATTTTAGGCCATACAATGGCAGATAATGTCAAAAACCCATAAGGGTCATCCAGATCTTAGGCCTATGTATGGCCATCTATGGCTGGCTACACATAATTAGATAGTACAGGACAAAAGTCTGTCGGTCACGGCAATAGTGGACGTGACCGATTGTGTGGTCCCATAGGGAACAGCACCATTGGCCGTGATTTACCAAAGTCCAATCCGGACGAACGGGCAAATGACATCGGTCGCGGATGAAAGCCACAAAGATTTTTTGGCTCAACCGACCAATACACGGAAGTGTCTGTTGATTGGGCCGAAAAATCTGCCCGTGTGTGATGGTAGAATATGTTTAGCTAAGACATTATTCATTTAATAGTGCAAAGTATACTTTGTAGACAAAAATAATACTAAAGGAAGCAACACATTACAATAATTATATAATTCTCTGCAAGGAATGTTGCCAGTCAAATGCAACCTGCGTCATCAGGATTCTAGAGGCATATTTAGAATTGTCACAAATTAGTGGCTCAAACATTGTGGCAGTACAAATAAATTATTCTGCTCAAGGAAACTAACAAATTATAAAATGGATTTAAACACCGAGACATAATTTCAGACAGTACATGTTTTTGTTGTTTTGTTTTTTTTACATTGTGGTGTACAATTTTCGTTAGGCCAAAACGATTAAAATACCCGATAAGGGGAAAGAAAAAGAGCAAAAATAAGTCAGCTTTTTTTTTTTTTGTACGGCTTGCTTTGGTAAATACAAGGTGAAAAATCACTATCACCATCACTAGTTTGTTAAAAAGAGCCTGGGGACCTAATGCAGACAAGAAAATACAGCAAACAAAAATGCCTGATCACAATTTTAGAATAAACTGCACCCGTTCAAACCACACAATCATAGCTCAAACCTAATTAATATGCTCTACACATTGTATAAACAAATGTAATTTCTCCAAACGAACAGTGTAAAGCCATACATTCAGGTAATGGCAATGCAAATTGAACAGAAACAGAATTCAGCACAACAAAACCTCCCCAACACCATCAGTGTGGAGCTCCCATAAACAAGACATGTTTTGCATTTCTGGTTAATATAGCAATAAATTAGAAGGCAGGTTAAAAAAAAAAAAAAAGACAGAAAAATGTCAGGAAACTACAAATAAATAATAAAACAGCCATAACAGTTGTAATACACAAATCTACACTTTCATAAAGTACAGTAATAGAGGATTACATACTTATAATAGTTACATTCTAGGACCAATTCACAAAGTTTCTTCTGCACTCATCCATGCATATAACAGGTGACTTCACATAAACAGTCCAGTATTCACAAAGATCATTATCGGGGCACACTGAATTTGTTAAAAAATATATATTTTATTATATTGGTACAACATTTCAGTACATTGATCAAGGTGCTTTAGGTAGTACTGAAATGTTGTACCAATATAATATTTTTATAGAAAAAAAAAAAAAAAATCAGTGTTCACGGATAATGATCTTTGCAAATACTATGATTCTAAGAGTAATCCACTAGCATGTTTCTCTAAATTTGACAAAACTCGTATGTTGGTTTGCAGGATTTTGCACTAGAGTTAAGGTGCCCAAACATTAGCATTTACCTGCAGCCATTACCATAACGTTCCTTACAACCACCCAGCCTGATAACTTTACAACAGATATTACAAGCTGAATGTCGATCGGAAAGAGTTATCTGGCCCAGGAATGTCACAATTAAGAATGGCAGCAGCATTAGATATTAAAGCAAATTCGGCCCAACGTCAAATTGGCTTTCATGTGTATTAGGAGTATGGCCAGCTTTTATCGATTCACTACTGAATGATGCTGGTAAAGACAAAGAATCCAAACTTTTTTTTAATTTTTATTAAAAAAAAACAACAGCTTGTCCTGTCGCAATAAAGGTGGGCATTAATTCTCAAAGAAATGTTGAAAATAGAATGTAATTGGACCCTTTTAAAAATATAATACAATACACAATGTATATAACACAATGTGTAATCTAATAATGCAAAGTATATCTGATGTGAAAATTTCCTGGCGAGTACACAGCCCAAGAATGACTTGCTGTTGTGAAAAGTCAGCTAAAATTTTTAACTAAAGAGAACAGTGTATTGGGCAAGGCACCAGAAGGCTTCAAGTATAATGTGAAAACCTTTTTAAAAATAAAAAGGTAACACAAAAAGTCAGTGCATGCAGTCTCAAACTCTTTAAAGCCTTTATTTAATTTAATGCCTTTGTTTGATTTAATAACGGTGTGAGAAAGCACAAAAGTGAATCTTCTTTATAAGAAACATTCACGGATGGGTATATTGTAAATGTGTGTCTGCAATCTATGATTTAGCCCAGTGCAACCTCCCAACTGAACACAACTTTTCATAACAACAATTAAATACAACGGGAGGAATTATTCCAGCATCTCAAATAACTTGTGCAATTAAGTCTATGCTTGTCAATATGGTATTTTATATGCTCAGTCATTAATGGTGTCAAAAGGGCACTCAAAAACATGAACAAAAACTGAGCCTATCACCTTACAATAAGCTCTACAGCCATGTTATCCAGACATGTCAGGGCTCACACTGTTCACCAGAGACAGTACCTTACACTTGAGCGCTTAGATGTTTGTGTATTTCATTATAACAAAAGTAGTTTTTAGATGTTTGATTTAGATATAAATGTCAATCTATCCATTTAAATACATCAGCACTATACAATTTTTACTTTTTTTTTTTTTTATTTTCCTAAACAAAGGTTACAGGTTTACATGGCTATTCCCTCAATAACACATATACACAAAGCCCAAAACTTCTCTTGTGCATCCCTAAGTTTTAAAAGTGATTATAAAGTAGTAGGTGCTTTTCCAGCACATGAAAAAAATAAACCATTTCTTTTGTTTCCAAAAGGCTGAACAAGATGAGTTTACCGTATAAAGAAAATTTCCCCTTAATGCAAATTAAATTATGTTCCAGTAAATGACTTCTAATTCTACTGGCTATTCTATTTCAGGGTATACAATTTCATTTAATCCTTAGTCAGTCATTACTTTGACAACTGCCTTTACTATTTTTGCCCAGGAACGTCGGCTTTTATTCCAGTTCAGTTAATTAGCAAACATTTACCTTAATGAAATTTACAAGTTAATACTGAAATGATGCATATGTATTTCTCAGAGTTAAAAGAACATTTTATTTCTCTTTATGTGTTTTTCCTTATTAACCCCCAAGGCACATTACATAAAGCACTGATGATTGTTTTACTACAGAAGCCACTTGCACCATATTCCTACCCCCAACACACTTTTTTTAATGGCATGTAAACTAAAAAATATTTGTGTCCCATCTTAACCTATAAATGAATGCATGTAAGTAGCACGCACTCTGAGGTGTGTGCCTTCAATCCAGTACTTGATTTGCTCAGGCTAAGCATCCCCCCTTCCACTTTTATGCCTTTATCAGGCACGACTCACTGTGAGGGCAAGCATGCTCAGCAATCAATAAGAGCCAGCCACAGGGAGAGGAAATTTTCCAGAATGCATTTCACATATACAAACTGTTACAACCCAAACTGCATACCGCAGATGAGTTTATCATGTCCAGAACTGACCATCTGTGAGGGCAAGCATGTTCAGCAACCACTGAAAAGTTACAGTGGTTCATAAACGTCACCTGACCGAGCGCCCACAAAACAACCGATAGTTTGGACTTAGAATTGGCTTAAAAGGAATTGTAAAGTACAAAAAGTACTTTCCCTCATTTCAATCTATAAATAAATACATTTAAGCAGCCCTTACGGTGTGTGTTGCTGCATGACAATCCAGTATTTATTTTGCTCAAGCTCAAACCCCAAGTCCCCCCTGCCAGACTATGACACTCTGTAAGGGCATGCATTCTCAGTAATCCATTTTAGTGTATAGCTAGATTTAGCCAGTGTTGTTCTGTGGCATTAGTTGTCCTTTAATTTAAGTAGATTTTGGACCCCAAGCAGTTTGACATCTAAAGCTTGTTTCTGTTTCTTAATTTTTACACAATATAGTTACATATGTATGACAATGTAAGTATAAAGCTATGTCTATAGAGTGGGCTTGGCTCTCACATGGGCTGTTTTAATCATGTTAAAATCTAATATTATAGGTCAGGGAGGTAAATTTCCTGTTAGTCACCTTTAACAATAGACTTTTATATTTAAGCTGACCATAAACTATACTGCTCAGTTAAAAAAAACATCTAATCAATTGAAAATGAATGATAGAGCAGTACTATCTATTGATATGCAACAGACTAGTTTGTTTTCAATCTATATTTGATTATATATATTATATTTTAAAAATGATCGCACAATCATTGGGCAAGGTGGTTTCATAAAGAAGTTATTGGTAAAAAAAATGCATGGTATATAGCAAACATATAGGTCAGTGGTGTCAAACCAGCATCAATACAGATGTTTTCAAACAACTGGAGTGCTGCACCACTAATGTAGGCAGACTGAAAGCGTAACTGCTGGCAAAAAAACCCCAAACTAATCACAACAAAAATAGAATGTAAGAATGCTTGCTCGTGCATCTTAAAAAATATAAATTTAGGGGGAATGTTTTTTTATAAATAATTCAGAATTTACAAATAATTTATAATAATTTGGGGGTTTGGTGGTTCTTTTCTAAAAACAATTACACAAAACATTTTGAAAGCTTTGATTAGTAGATAACTTCATAACTTCCACTTTTTATGTCTCAATTACCCTGGCAGATGTTAGAATGTCAATCTTATGAATCACATGCTGACCAGGAATCAATTATTTATTTGGGTGACAGAAAAAGGAAAACTGTTAAATCAGGGTTTAGGGAAGCTATTCGTTTTTCTTGTTAGAACAGCTGGTAAAAGAAAGTAGGTCCATATCACCAAGCCTTTCTGGCACAGCTTCACTTCTGCTTGTTCCCATTTGTACCTAAAGCTTTTGTCAACAGCTCAACAAGTATTAAAAGCAAACAACCCACTACAAACAGATTGGTGCAGAGTGTGAAACATTCACTTAGATTCCAGCTGCTCAGTGTCTGTTCAAACTCACTGACAAGGTTAAGAGGGTGAGGGGGATAAGCAAAAGGCTACAAAACATGATGGTGTAGTAAAGACAGGTAGCTAACATTTTATTTTTTTGATCTAGAACTATGCTTAGAGGTATTTTTCACACTATCATAATGTATACGGGCACAATATGTACACAATTACATGTATTTTTTTTTTTTTTTTTACAAAAACAGTTAAAATGGAAAGTACTTAGGAGGTAGGATTAACATTTTCCACACCCCAATGTGGAGCACCAACATGAAGAAAACTGCTTCTGCCAGGTTTCCTACTGGCATCAGAGCTATCTTTAATACAGGAAAGTTCAGGAGATAGGCATAATCAATCCTACCTCCCTGCCCCAGGTACTTTTAATTTTTAGAAATTTAATTTCCACAGTGTAGTTAAAGGGGCACTGACCTTTAATTTCAACTTTTTGAAAAGCAAAATCTTTACTTTCAAGGGAGGTGGGAGGTATCATTTAAAATCTGCTAAAAATGGATCAAGAAGATTGCACGTTGGCTCCTGTTTGACAGCTCCTACCCCTAACATACACCCGCAAAAAACAGCAAAGGAATAAAAAACAAGTATCACTATACATACGTATGTATACACAAGGACATCACACATTGTGTGTATATGCACAAATCTAGAACCAGATTTTTTTTTCTTTGCTGCACTAGATTATTACACCAGTTATTTAGATATACTATTGCAGGGAAGTGGATCATTGTATTGCAATTTTGCCAGTATTGCTTACGCAGTGGGAAGAAGTAAAATAATGAAAGATAAACAGGATATATTTTCCCATTAAATGGTGATGGAGCAATGGTATCTATACAGCTTAGCTCCCCAGATACTTGTTTCAGGACAAAACACTAATTATACACAAGCATGCTTCTGTAAGTCATCTATCACCTCAGGGACTTCCATTCTGTGACTCCAGTAAACTGCAACAGACAACCATAGCAGTTTAACAACAGAAAAAGATGCACATAATAGAATCCCCTGTATTATCATTTCTAGAATAAACTAGTTAGAAATGGAATGCCTACATTCTTTTTGCTCTATATATATTTAACAAGCTTGTTTGTTACTAACAACATTATACACAACTAACCTCTACTTTATAAATGTAGATGGTACATGCAAAACTTGGATTATTTGACATACTTAACCTATTTAAACCTGCTAAAAAACAAACATTGTGTATAAATGCGTATTAAAATAATTCAATAACAAATAATCATGCCATCATGCCCTCCTCACACCCAGTCTGCAAATATTGGTTTAAATGTGTTTCTGTAACAATGGGATAGGAATTCAATGTTATACTCTCACACTGGTTTGTTACATTAAGCCTTTAAAAGTAAATGTTTGAGCTGTAAGGCTGCAGAAAAATGTAAATTGGCACATGTAAGGTTTCCTTTACTATAAGCGTATTCACAAAGATGCTCCTCCTAATCTGACTGGTAACATTTTGCTCCATCTTAGAGCATTCAGAGGGGAGGAAATAAATAGAAAGTAATGACAAAAAAATTGTGGTTTGCACATAAGCAATTTGCTTCTATTTTCCTTTCATTTTATTCACTCTGAGGCACTCCAATAATACCAATAATTTCTAGATTTACCAGATCATTTTGTATTCATGTCCCTGTGTAGCAGAAGCAAGCTAGTAACATTCCACTGAGAGTACTGTCAGGCCAAATCCCTCAACCACTGAAAATACTGCCTAGATAAATCTCACTTCACTTTCCATTCTGCCAACCACTTAGGGCAGGACTCAGGGGAGCTCTTTAGCTTATCCCTGCTCACGCAATGTCAGACACAAGCCAGACTGGTGCAACCAGTGCCAAGAAGAAAAAAAAAAAATGCCTGAGAAAGTGGGGGGGAAATCGCAGATGTTCACTCATTTAACATACCCTATGCCCTATGGCCGGTTGCTAGGGTAACAGAGACCACAAGTGTGCAAGTTATTAGCTTTATAAGGTTATTCTCAGGGGCCATAAACAAATAAAAACTGAATAATGATAGATTCTTTTTTGCTCCGAGTTTTAAGCATATATATGCATATATGTACATGTCCAGTCAGGGTATTACACTGTATGCATACTTAGATGTGCATTTCACATGAAAGCTCATCCCGTGTTGCAGATTGACCAAGGTTCTTTTTCTATCAGAGACAAGTTTAAAAAACCTAATAAGTCCCAGTTTTCTGGATAACACCATACGTGCCTTAGCTTATAGCCCGACTGTACATGTGTTTTATTAGAATTCAATAATTCTGCTACAACCGATCAATTAGTATTGGTTCATACAACATTGTGTACTTTCATACACTTTACTGTATAAACCTAAAATGGCAATGTAATATTCTGTTTAAACTTAGCTTATTTTTTTTTATCGCTGATTGCAGTAAATGTATATTTTACTATTTAGAAAAATTAAGGAAATACATAGCAACCTACCTATGTTAATAAAATATTTTTAAAGTAAGTAAATGTCTTTTTTTCTTTACAAAATACAAGAATAAAATCTGGTGGGACTAGGGTAAACAAATCATGCTCTGCATTAAAAAAAAATTGAACAAAAAGGCATAACTTTTGTAGTTAATACTAAATTCCAATGAAAAATCATTTGACAGCCAATACACACAACAGATGCTTTTGTGGCAAGGGCTTTCTAGTTAATAGCAACCTAGGGCCGGATTTCCATATTATTTCTAACACCTGCCTACAAGTTATTTGTTTACACTAAAGAAGGGAAAATACTCAAATCAGACATCTGCTTCTAGTTCAGCTATATCTTAGTATGGCATCTGAAAAGTAGCTGTTACTATGGTAACATCATTCTCTTTTCAGCTCTCCTTGCCACACACTAACATTTTCATTTTTATTAAGCTACACAACAGGCCCAACATTTAAAAAGATCTTTCAACAGCAAAACACATGCAAAATGATTTTCTAGACTAACTTAAAGGAAAACTAAAAAGTCACCATATAACACTGCCCCAATAGAGAGCAAATTAAAAAAAAAAAAGAACTGTATCTCACCCCTCCCTTTCTTGTGGCTGTTGAATGATTTATAAAATGTGGGTACTAGGAGTTAGACTACCACAATACAAAGAGGTGGATTATTGGAGCTAAGTGTACGCAGCACACTTCACAGGATCAAAGCAAAGAAGCTGCAGCTTTGCCCTCTAGAAGCTGACAGCCAACCATATTACAGCTCAGCCTCTATCAGTTAAAGAACAAGGATTTGTGTGTTCTGTTTTTGCAAACTTGCATTTTTTTTTCTTTGCTAGTTTGGATGTACCAAACAGAATATAAAAATTTCAGTTAAATAAAAAAAAGTAACTCTAGGGATCTGAACCTGCAAAATCATGTACTCTGTCTCTCTAAAAGTTAAAGAATTAGTCCACTCTCCCATCAGAGACAATATTAATAATTTCAGTACATTTCAAAATTTTATCTCAATTTCCAAACAGAACGGACAAAAGAAAAGAAGAAAAAAAGCAGTAAAATCAGCTGGCTACTTAGCATTGTTCCCAGTAGGCTGTACTTTGTGCAATTCATACTGGCTCGAAAATAAATTGGTGTAGGCAAATCTGTGAAGAAAATACTCGTAGAGCCAGTGAATACCGGTTGTCGGGGGGACATGGCCACTAGGTGCACATGCTCAAAAGTCTGTTTGACAGAGACATATACTGACAACAACATGATAGCCTTTTTAATTAAATTTTTACACAAACTTAAATTCAACTTACTGGAATATTATCTTACAAATACATGGGTGTTATGGGGAGGAAGGATTTCACATTAGAGATAAAAATGTACAGTTCGTTTTCCATTAAGTTTTGTCTAATTTGAGCTACTTAAAGGGCATGTCCACCCCCAAAACTAGAATTTAACCCACTACTGGCCCCACGGTGTAGTATAATAAAATCCTTGTAAATGTGAACAAACTTTTATTGAACCATCAACATAACATGCACAACGTTTGGGGGGCTTCTCCCCCTTCCTCAGGTGCTGAAAACTGGATCCTCCCATCCCCTTAAATAGAGATGAAAAATGTAATGCGCACTGCAGCCCTCCCCCTCTCTCTCCCACCCTTTATCCTCCCCCTAGCATAAATCCCCTTTTCTGTAGTGTAGGGCTCCCTCCCCCAACCGCTTTAGTAATATTTGCAGAATCTCCCCTGAACTGTACTTACATTACCTATTTCCCCTGGTGTTCTGGATAGCCGGAAGCCGTGTTGGGGCTAGGGGAGGGAGCTCTACACTACAGAAGTTACAAATAGTTACAAAAGTTGTACTCTGCATGAAGACCAAGTTGTAAATGACAAAAAAAAGTACAGTATCTCAGAAAAGTGAGTATACCCCTACCATTTTAGTGTATAGTATTATATCTTTTAATGTGACAATACTGAAGATATGACACTTGCTATACAACCTGGTAACAGACTACTTTAACTATACCAGAAGAAAAGCGGACCAAGACTCCATCCAATCGTGGGCTAAAAAGTAGCCTTTTATTTTTAAAGGATTAAAACGAGGTGAAAAGGAGGAACGTTAAAGTCCTGACGCATTTCGTGATGCCATCACGTCACTTCATCAGATGAAGTGACCCTCTGATGAAGTGACATGATGGTGTCACGAAACGCTTCAGGGCTTTAGCGTTCCTTCTTTTCACCTCATTTTTTAAACCTCTAATAATAAAAGCTACATTTATCCCATGAATGGATGGAGTCTTGGTATGTTTTTCTTCTGATATAGTTACTGCCTGCTTCGGATTCTCCTTGGGACAGACTCTCCGCCGTTGGTGATCACGGTAGAGGAGCAGAAGTACGATACATACATATCTACTTTAAACAGACTTCTTTACATTGCATCAGTGTAAATTATTGTTCTGCATAAAAATGAGCTACAGGAATGCCAATTGCCTGAAACTGAGCTGCAGCATGGTGGCCAAGGCAAAAGTGTTTAACAGGACAGGTTCCACTTAAACAGTCCTTACCATGGATGAGCAAAGAAGTTGGGTGCACATGCTCAGTGTCATATCCAGAGCTCATCTTTTGCAAATAGACGAAGCAGATGTTAAACAGGTGGAAATTAGCCTGTCAGTGCTCAGGCCATACGCCACACACTGCATCAAAATATTCTGCATGGCTATTTTCCCAGAAAGAAGCCTCTTCTAATAATGGTGCAAAAGTAAGCATGCAAAGTTTGTTGAAGACAAGCAGACTAAGGACAGGGATTACTGGAACCATGTTCTGTGGTCTGATGAGACAAAGACAAGCTTATTTCGTTCAGATGGTGTCAAGCATGTGTGGTTTCAACCAGGTGACGAGTACAAAAGGCAAGTGTGCCTTGCTTACAGTCAAGCATGGTGGTGGGAGTGAGATTGTTTGGGGCTGCATGAGTACTGCTGGCACTCAGGAGATACAGTTCATTGAGGGAACCACCATGAATGCCAACATGTACTGTGACATACTGAAGCAGAGCATGGTCCCCCTCCTTTCAGACTGGGCAACATGGCAGTATTCCAACATAACCCCAAACACCTCCATGACGACCAATGCCTTCCTAAAGAAAAGGGTAAAGGTGCTGGACTGGCCAAGTATGTCTCCAGACCTAAGCCTATACCTTATTGAAAATCCTCAAAATGAAGGAAAAGGAGCACAGGGTCTGTAACACCCACCATATCGGTGATGTAGTTATGGAGGAGTGGAAGATGATCACCTAAGGTACTTTGTTTTTAAAAAGTAAATTTTTAGGAGTATAGTTATCCATTAAGTCAGTTGTGGAAAATAATAGGGCCACACAAAAAAGTCGATTTGTGCACAATTGTTTTGATTTAGGGGTGTATTCACTTATGTTGCCAGCAGTTTAGACATTAATGGCTATGGTGTGGAGAGTTATTTTGAGAGGACAGCAAATGTACAATTATACAAGCTAATATATATATATATATATATATATAATATATATATATATATATATATATATATATATAATATATAATATATATATATATATATATTATATATATAGATATAATATTATAAGCATTTCCTGCTATTCAGCACTTACATATCAACTTAAACTAAACAGCTTTGTATTGGCAACCAGATTGATATAAGCGAGTCTTGAACATTTTTTATGTCCATACTTTCATGTATCTCAGAGAGGCAATGTCAGTGCCTGTCAAAAGCATGGGAACGCACCTCTAAGGAATTTACAAGCATTGCACTTACAGTTTTTTGTCAATTCACCAGTGCAAAGCTCTATCTATCCTCACATGATGCAAAATAGATAAAATATGAGCTTGTTCCCGCCCCTTTTTTGTTTTTTTTATAATATTTTATAAATGGGAAACCTTTAATATGACAAAATTAAAAGTAGTTTTTTTTCCCATGTATAAATGTGAAAACATTTTTATACAGAATATTTATTGTTTATTTATATTGATATTATTGCCTGTTGAATGGGTCAAACATTTCCAGATCTCTAAAGAGTAAAAGACAAATCCATAACACTCTAAGGCCCGATTCGCAGTCAATTAAGACTCTATATTTTAGAATCAATCTTAGTTTAACAATCTTATCGTCAGTCTGACATCACAAAAAAATTTTTTTGATACCAAGTGCGCAACCCATGGAAGTCTAGTTGAGCTTTCATACAGTCTTTAATAACACGGTTTAAAATATATCAATATATTTAAAAGCGAATGCTGGCCAAATAATATATTCAACGTTCATTGAATCTAATTTCTTTAAGAGTATTTTCAGCTGGAAGTTCATACCTTCTAACATTCCAGCATGGCATGCAAATGAAAAGCCTAAACATCGAAAGAATGTAAAGGGAATAGCGGAATGTTAGCATGCACTGTATGGGCAACTTAACTCAGGAAAAGAAGCAAAAAACTATGAAGGTCTGTGTCCATATTGTAGACTGGATGAAGAAATAAATAACACCACAAAATACATCTCATTGGCAACAACAAAAATTCTTACAGTGAGTGGCCTATGTAAGGCCCAGTTAAAAACCCCTTATAAATGCATGTAGGGGAAAATCTATACAGAACATTAACATCAAAGAATGATTCTATTTGAAATATCTTAAAAATACGTAAAAACTTTTTCCCTTTTTAACTGGCATGGGTGCAATAAAAACCTGATAGTAAAGCAAGTTTAAATTATGTGAGCTTGAAGAGAAAGTCCTGTGACTGCTCAATAGAACATAGAACAGACCCTTACATCTATATATTTATGTGCTTACTCATATACCTATGTATATTTAAACTGTATAAATATTTATGCTTTATATAATATGTTTATTTTTATATGCATTTTTGTATGTATGACATATATGCTTAAATTGACACTGAAACTATTAGATAATGGAGTGAGAACATGGGATCATTGACACAGGTAGTATCATAGCAACTATCTATGTGCAAAAAGTGATACTAAATATATAGACAAGGAAAATAATAGTATCAATGTGTTGTCTCTGGAAGGAAGTTTTCTCCAGGGTTAGTTCATTATTGTCCACTGACTGTCTCAAACAGTCACTGCACGGGAGCTTGAACAATACAAGTGATTCAGTAGCATCTAGCTTCCTTCAATCGGGGAAGGTTTCTCCCAGGGTTAGATGATGAATGACCACATGTCCTCAGGGGGAGGAGTTTATGAATATATCCTGATCGGGAGTAGGTGGAACGGAACCCAGCAAGTTACAACAGGTCAGTATGGGTAATGTAGTTTTAACACTGATTGGTTTCCAAGATAGACTAGTGGGAACCGGCCCCGGAAAGGGAGGGGCTTATAATTTTAAATGGAGGAGGCAGAAGGGTGAGAATAAGCCTATGAGTAAGGAGACAGCACGTTACCGAAACGCGTCAGGCAGTTCTGCATTTTTAAACATGTATGTATAATAAAGAAATTTGATTTGAACTGAAGTGCCGAGGAGCTGTTTGTTGGGAACCGAGAGTCCTTTATCATATTACAAGTTTAAATTAGAACTAAAATGTAACGCATAAGGAGAACTATACAGAGTATTACATTTTTTCAAAAAAAGGTAAAATGTACCCAGGGCAGGGAGGTAGGATTGGTTTGCTCAATAACATTTCTATAAGGAGTGGTAGCATGAAGAAAACAACTTCCCCCAGGCTTTCTGGGTGATTCAGCACTATCTGTAAAAAATGATGGCCCAAGGCACTAACCTGGCAGATAAAAACTGTATGAGCTGTAGCTCCAAAACAAAACAATATTGAGAGGAGGGAATAATACTTTTTTAAAGTGAATATTTACTGTAGTCTCCACCCAAACATATGACTTAACTTTTTTCAGTTTAATTGAAAAATGGGAGGAATCATTAACCTTTTGTCCTTCAATTAAACCATCAGAAGACAGGAGGGAACAGAAGAAATGTGCCCACAATCGCGCTCATCTGCTGCTTCCTCTAACAGCTGTCTCCTGATGGTTTCAATGAAGAAGGAGATGTAAGAGATAGTTCCTTTCCCATTCTTTAATTATACTGAAAAAGTCAAGTCATATTTATGGGTGGAGACACCCTTTAAAGGTAGCAATCTCAACACCATATACGGACATTTAAAAAAAAAATTCAGTACATGATTTACCCAAACTTACCCAATGTGCAAACACCAGCCTAGATAGAATTTAGCAGGTCTAAGAACAGTAGGAAAGAGCTTATAGTTAAAATGACAATTTATACAACCTTCTACTTCCATTTAAAGCAGAGTGTGATAATTATTTACAAGTGCTTAATAGCACCACAAGGCATGTAGTACTTTCCAGCAGAAGTGCTTTTAATTAAAACAACATTGAATGTAAATAAGGTAACAGGATATTTAACAAGCAAGTCACAGTTATGAATATTAACAACAAATCGAAAGTTTGCCTTTATCTTTAACATATAGAAAAGGAATTGCAAGTCTTTTTAAAAAGGTTAACTTTACAACACTATAAATCCCTAATCCGAATACATTATGAAATTCCACGATAAACAGAACTTTCAACTCTGAAAACATCATTGGCTAGTAATTACTCGAATTTTGTTTCTTAAAAGACTATTCAACTAAGGGCAAAAACACATAAAACAAAGACCAGGTATTGCCAATATGATTGGTCTGAAGTATTCATTTTTTCAAAATTACGGTTGGCCAGCTTAAAATAACTGCAGTACTATGTGCTAAAGACCAACTGAAAAATCATGTCGGTATAAGGTTAGGTCCACCAGTACCATGAAGCTTTGGGATGGTCTCAAAATTCTGCCTAGAGTCTTCCACTAATAACCCAAACTATATTAGACCACTGACATGATAGAAAATCATGTCGGTATTAGGTTAGGTCCACCAGTACCATGAAGCTTTGGAATGGTCTCAAAATTCTACGTAGGGTCCTCCACTAATAACCCAAACTATATGGTAGACAGAGACAGGGACTATGCTGTGAAGGTATTTATAAGTAATCCATGCGCCACAAAATGTTTCTGGTATCACGTACCCATTCTCAAGTGACAGAAAATCATGCATGAATGTGCGGTCTTCTATGGACCGCAGGATCAGTCATGCTGAATGATCGTAAGTGGCTATATTCGCTGTGACTGATGATTTTCTTGACTGGATGGTTGGCCCAATTTTCCTGTGTGTACACAACTTAAGAGTGTAGCATAACAAATATAAGCAAGAAACAGTTTAAAGCACAATTTCCTTTAAGGGCAGTTATAGTCCTAAAACTCTTCCCCCTCCCCCATACAGTATCCAGGACGAGGACCTGAATCACTAAGTCCTCATCCTTGGGTACACTTTGTAAATCAAGTAATACTTACTCAAAGTATCCTTCATTCCCCCCAGTGTAACTCCACCTCCCAGATTGGGAGACCAAATGGGAAGATGAGATATGCAAGAAGAGCATCTTCCCATTGGCCAGATCACAGACAGTCCTAGAAGGTAGAGCTACACTGGGTGCATGCAGGAAACTTTGGGTAAGAATCATTTGACCAAGAAAGTGTACCCAGGGGTGAGGACTTAGCGATTCAGGTCCTAATCCACGGTACAGAAGGTAGCGAGGAGAGGATCGGGGAGTATAATTGTCCTTTAAGTGTGTGGATGTCCTCAAAACCCCAAAACCCATGGGGTTTAATACACCAGCTCCAAATTAAGATTGGGCTGAATTCTATAGCATTTCTAGTGGTAAATTTAATAACAAAGGTGGTTGCATTTATTGTTTCCCAAAATATGTGTGAATGAGTGTGTGGGGCACAAAACACAACCTATGCCCCCAAATCCTAAGCAAAGCCAGTCTTTGTATAGAGAAATTATGACTGTTAATATACTCCCTCATTAGCAAAACTGCAGGAAAGTGTTTATTTTATTATTTTAAAGGATAACTGTATTGCCTCAATGCATTTTTTAAAAAATTGCTTTAAAAAGAGTAAAGGTATGCAGCCCTCCCCATACATTTTTTTCCCGATTTCGAGCCTCACTCTGCCATCAAACAGCCTTCAATTAGCCATGCTGTGAAGGGGGCGTAACAATTCTGTCTGCCTGTAACTGTCATTCAAAGCTAGCATGCGAGAAAATACTCCTCCACCCACCCTTTATCAGCTTGATTATATAGGCTGTATCCTAGCAATAGGACATTTTAAGTTTGTTTAACTGGCAGAGGAGGAGAGAGGTCGTAACATTCCCACCAGCCAATGACAAGCGTTATGTTAATCATGGCCCTGGGCCATCTAGGAGGCAGGCTTTTAGCACTCATCTTTGCTGTGCGATATCTAAGAAAGGGCAGCACTGCTGTAAATGTTAGTAAGTGATTTCAGCTGCTGGAAGTGTGGACATGTAATGGGGGTGATTTTTTTTTTTTTTTTTAATATTGTTGCCCTTTAAGTTCTATTGAATGCTTTCTTTTCAGCAGGTAGTTTTGTTACCTGATCGCTAAAGGAGTCTACAATTTCATTTTACCAACAACTCTAAAAAAATAACCTGATTAATTAAAGGCAAAAATGATAGTCATTTAAGCCTGCTCAGTGCCTTACATAAATCAAGATTTTGCTACAATATCAAACCGTTACAGAGGGGCCTGGTAACACTGCCCATACACATTATATGGTACACTAATTACTAGCAGCAGATACTGAATTTTCTGCACATTAAAGGCTTTTAGAGAGGCTATAAAAATTCCAGGCATCATTGATTTAAATTTGTATTGAAATATCCTTTGACAGATGGCCAAAAATTACTTATTACTGAGAGTATGTATGTTCATATATTAGTACAGAAAAAAAAGTGATAAATATGGAGCTGCAGGAATCTGTTATATTTCTGACCTGTAACTGTAAAGCAGTAAAAACACGGCTACATTATTACGCTTAAAAACAATGTGATTCCTGATTCTAGTAAATTCAAAGTCACACAACAGTCATATTAGAATAACAAATATAACCAGAAGACACTTTAAGGGAGGGCAGATCAATAAAAAAAGCATCTAAATACAACTCTGTGCATTGCTAAAAAAAAAACATTTAAAGAATTTACCAAACTAGTCTAGTCAACCCTGACTTTAAAATACCATAACATATAAAATCTATTGGGTCTAAATTATATTTACATTCTTTGCTCAAGGTTAAATTATATTTACAAGCAAATCTTGTGAATATGCAAATAGATTTTTAAGCCAATTTTAATACCATATAAAAAATGTATTGACCCGAATTACTGACCTGTGTTTGCCAGTCCTAAGTAGCCATGTGTTAGAAATTAAATGCACCATCACAAACATCAGGAACTAGACTTGGCAGTTTTTGCTGCTTATGGGATATCAGATGCATAGCAGTACAAAGCCAATGAGGAGGTTTCCCAATGAGGAACACTTGCAGGGAGATTCAATAAAAGTTCTTATCATTTAAAATGTTGCTAATTTTGCCCCAACCAATCAGATGCTAGCTTTAAATGTTAAATAAGATCTGATTGGTTGGGGCAATAGCACCATTTAAAACTTTTATTGCAGAGCAGCTACTAAAAGGATACACTTTCCTCAAGTATATACAATTATATAATTAATAATAATAAATTAAATGGTGGGAAAAAAAAGTTAAAATGCCAAGAAATGTCATTAGAATGTTTTTTAAAGGACAATTATACTCACTTCCCTCCGCTCCTCTTCTTTGGTCAGTACCTTAACCCAGGGTGAGGACCTGAACCGCTAGGTCCTCACCTTGGGTTCGCGTAACTTGCAGCATAGCCTTATGGACATGCTGCTCCGGTAGGCTCCCCCTCCTCCGCGGCGCCGAGGCCAATAGGAAGGCATGCTCTGCAACGAGCATGCCTTCCATTGGCCTTGTCGCAGAAGAGGAGGAGGGGGCGAAGCCTACCGGAGCAGCCTGTCAGTAAGGCTATGCTGTAGGGTTATGCGAACCCAGGGGTGAGGACCTAGCGGTTCAGGTCCTCACCCTGGGTAAAAGGTACTTACCAAAGAAGAGAAGCGGAGGGAAGGGGAGTATAATTGTCCTTTAAGTGTGCACATTGTGCACACACATTGTATGCCGGTGATTAAGGTCCGCATGGTCCGAAACGTGCCAGGCCGAGTAGGAATAAAGCTGGGTGTTCACTAACTACTTAGTCCTGGCTTTCCTTCCTTGTGGTCCAGTCGATGCAGTGCTACGTTCTTCTTTACTGTATACACGGATTGTTGGCCTAAAGCGACGGGCCTCGGGCACCTTGCACCCGGGTCACCTAGGAGTACGGGTAAGCACCTGCTATAGGTGTTTATATCGTTGGATTGATCCATGTACAAATTTGTGAAGCGAAGGGTCTGGGGTTTCATACACCCGGACCACCCTTGTTAATAAGTAAGCAATTGTTACTTAGACTCAATGGTTAGTGTCTTTTATATCTCTTGGATTTACATGTGTGATAATGCTAAATACAGGTTAACGGAACGTATATATTTATGTTTATATTTTGAGCACTTAACTTGTAATGCAGCAAAATATTGCACCCAATTATATCAGTTAGCTCTTTCTTCCTAGCAGATAATTAGCATTTAAATTACCATGTTACTATGTGGTGTGTAATGGAAATTTTTAAACATGCTTCATCTACCAAACCACCAATACTCATGGGACTGTGATTGGTTTCTTTTTTTTAATCACAGATGCACCATTACCCAACAGGATTGGGGTGACTATAATAGCTTTGTCAGGCCAACCTCTGACATAAGAGGGCAAGAAAATAGCTTTATCTAATGGAAAATATTCCGATACTATAAAAGTCACATATTTTTAGATTTAAAATTGGTTCAGCGTGTAACAGGTTTGTGCATAAAATGTTATAGGACCATTATTGATGACTAAATGAAACGCAGCTTAGAAAAAGGTGTCCCTTTTTTAGTAATTCCTGGTACTTACCATATAATAACTAGGGGGAACTCCATGTAAAGTATTATAAATCCAGTTACTAATCTCACAAAACAAGATATAATTTCCCGTTGGGAAATGTGTTTGTATAATATTTCTTTTGTTTATGAACAAAAACATACATACACAAAACATGTGTACTTACTTTGATGGAATCCCGGTCTGTATACAAATTCAGCACAGAAATAAGAGGGAGGAAAAGGAAAATTAGTAATTACTAATTTTGTACTTCACATATCTGAACAAGATCATAAAATTCAAACAACAAGTATTACAGTACCTCACTCGCAGTTCAGGTATTTTCCCACATACATTATTAATAACAACACCCTAAGCTGGGTTCCTACAGATTTCTGAATATAAATCCAGGGAGAGAAGATGCTGTTTTCCTGAACATATGTACGGTTATAATCATCATATCCATAAAGCCATGCATTCTGTTACCGACACCTTAGAATTCGACATGACTAATAATTTTAAAGGTTCTCAAAAGATATCAAAGTGTAAATTGATGCCAAATCAATAAGATGGGTTTCTGTTTTTATGAAGAAGGATGGAGCTTGCTCTCTTTTCTTGTAAGCAAATTGTAATGACCTCAGCATCTGAAAGGCTGGTCCATAAATAACATTTATAACGCTAATATCTGCAGATGTTTAAGGCCTTAGGGACACCCCACAATCACTCGACTCTTGCTATACACACCCCTATCCAGCTAAATAGTTAAACTACACCACTCACTCCAGCAACCAAAGGGTTAATCTCGCTTCCCACATTCACACTTTCCTGACAGCAGTTACAGAGTTAATTGGCATTCCAACAAGAAAGCATTCAAACAGGGTTAACTTGCCATTGCAACCCACATTACTTTATCAGAGGCTACCAGAGTTCTTTTAGAGCATCAGTCAAAACTTCTTAATTTTTAGATTTAATATTTCAAATGGTGGAAAGTGCATACATTACAAAAATAACTGAAAGTAGTATTAAAAATAAATACCACAGATAAATAATAGTATCTCCCTTTCTAATTCAGTAGTAAATAAAGAACACAGGGTGATAGCCTGGATCCCAATCAGGCTATCAACAACTACTCCAATAGGAGTGTCTAGAAAAAATTAACCAAAAAAAACCCCCCTTTAAAAAAAAAAAAATAAATAATAAGGAACAGACCCAGAACGGAGTTAAAAAGTAAAAAAGGGGGGAATGCAGTTTCATTCATACACCTTTAAATACAGTATACTACCAACTATATAAACCTTCTAATAACCTTATTCTAAAATTGGCTGGCCAGCCACCATCAACACAATAAATCAATACTTAATACAATCTCGAATTATTATTATAAAAACAAATTTTTCAATTATAAGAAACTTATGCCCAAGTCCAGATTAGATGACTTATTGAAATTGTAACAATGTCTCTCAGATAATTAGTAACAGTTAAAGATCGATACTTATAGTTCCTGTGTTCTTTGTTGTTACACATCTTTCAATAAAGTAGATACTGGGACGTGACTCCAATGGATCTCTTTTTTTTTTTTGTGCCTTTATGTACATAGAGTTCCCCGACGCCTTTTACGGATCCTGCTGCGAGGTCCCTGGTTTTGGGGATTCCCAATCTCTCCACTCCAATATCGTGATGTTGTTAGAGTCCACTCACTTTGCGGCTATACATTTCATCCCCGTTCCCTTTTACAGACCTTCTGGTGGGTCCCTGGTTCGGAGTAAAGATGTTGATAATCCTCCGATCCCTTTTACAGACCTTCACACTGGGTTCCTGGTTCGGATTATCACAAAACTGCTTAGTTTGAGTTCACTTTTTTAAATGGACACAGTCACCGTTATGGTCCACGTCCCATGTGTGAACGATAGGTATAGTCGTGCAGGCAAACAGTTCTTAGCCAGATATTCCGCCAGACCAGCTTGACTTAGCGGTTCCAGGAACACGCTCACCTCCGTCCTTCACCAATGACGTCAGCCACCCAGAATATGGAGCTAACCGTTTCCTTAGTGAATAGTCCGTGCCTGCACTTCTTTCAAATTCTTTAAGATCAAAGTTACTGGGCACTAAAGGTGACTGTGTACCATTTAAAAAAGTGAACTCAAACTGTTCGAACTGGAGACCTGGTAACAGCTCCATAAAAGGACTTTGCTTCTAACTCCAAAAACCACTCTGCTAAGCGGATTTGTGATACTCCGAACTAGGGACCCAGTGTGAAGGTCTGTAAAAGGGATCGGAGGATTATCAACATCTTTACTCCGTACCAGGGACCCACCAGAAGGTCTGTAAAAGGGAACGGGGATCAAATGTATAGCCGCAAAGTGGCCTCGCAGCAGGATCCGTAAAAGGTGTCCGGGAACTCTTTTGTACATAAAGGCACAAAAAAAAAAAAAAAAAAAGAGAACCATTGGAGTCACGTCAGTATCTACTTTATTGAAAGATGTGTAACAACAAAGAATTTTGAAACACAGGAACGATAAGTATCGATCTTTAACTGTTACAATTTCAATAAGTCATCTAATCTGGACTTGGGCATAAGTTTCTTATAATTGAAAATTTTTTTTTATAATAATAATTCGAATTGTATTAGTATTGACTTATTGTGTTGATGGTGGCTGGCCAGCCATTTAGAATAAAGGTATTAGAAGGTTTATATATTTGGTAGTATACTTATTTAAAGGTCTATAAATAAAACTGCATTCCCCCTTTTTACTTTTTACTCTGTTCTGGGTCTGTTCTTTTCTTTTTTTTTAAAAAAAAAAGGGTTTTTAAGACATACAATCCAGCTACAATATAAAAAGGATAAAAATATTCACTGACCCTAATTACCACTAGAAGTCTTGTGTCTCTGGGCGAGAAGAAACTCAAGATCCATACCCCATTCAGTATGGCAATGTTCAGGAATGTCCAGATATACGACTTGTCACAAACATTCCTTCCATCCTCAAGTTACACAGATTACACATTAACTTTAGATATTTACATTGTACTGGAATATAGACCCCTTATTCCACTTCTGTAATAATTATCTATTCCTACAACACCAAACATGGCCCATGTTTAAAACACATTTTTCAAGATATTAATTTCTCCCCTTGACAGTGTAATAAGGCCTCCATGTTGGGAATCTATTTGATGGGCTTTCCTTCCCATTTATAAATAGAATATTGGTTAATGGATATCACATTCTAGTACAAGAATATTCTTATTCTCCATGTATGGCTGTCCTTTGTGTAACCTCTTTCTGGCTACCTGACCTCTGGCTTGTTGAGAATTCCAGAGCCCTGTTGTCTTCAGATAAACACTTTGGTGAACTATGACCTATTTATGGGTCATTTGAAGAGACTGATCAATAATTAACCTATTCAAAATAACTGTACCTTGTCATGAAAAAAAATATTCAATCATGCACATGAAATTATATAGCTGCTTACAGGTGTTACTCGACCTTGCAAAAAGATTAATGTATTAAAGAATTATTTATTTGTTCACATGACTCCATTCTGGAAATATTTTGTATTATAACTTGAACATAACATTTTCCTTATATAACTTTATCTACATACATTTTAGGAGTATTTTATATTCATTCTGACCTCTCTGATGATCACTGTCATGGTGCTTTTTTTCATCTTTGATTGGAAGATGCGACTGTCCACCTAGAGCAGTGGAAAGAGCGAGCAGCCCTGCACTGCTTCCAATGGGAGGAATGGATGGAGGCTGAAGTCCAGAAGGATGCGGAGTCAAAGGTACTGGGAGACCATGTCCATGAGACAAATGCTGAGCCTGGAGTTGCTGCTGCTGTGAAAAATTAACCACAGATATTGAATTTGTTCAGAGATATAATCTCAAAAATACAAATATAGGATACAGACTAATAATGTAAGCCCTTTTACTCTATAATAAAATAGGAGGCCTTTTCCTATGATACCACATGACTAAAGTAAATCCCAAAGGCATTTGAGATTTATGCCCCCCTTGGTGACCTTTTAATGAGGTAGTAGGCAACCCAGAAAAAACCTCCAAGAAAAGTGTTTGTACATGAAATGGTATTAACAAAGAAATCAGCAATAGGGATATTCAGTACAATATAATTTTAGGTATAACTCACAAGATCTAGGAATATCCTGCAAAATATACACAGGCCACACTTTTCCTGCACTAAAAACATAAAAGAGGCCATACATGTGCGGAACAGCTAATCAATACTTTAGCACTATTCTATAATAAATAGTAATACAATAGGCCCCTACATTTGGCTCAGGTACCTGTGGGTAATTTATTTGCCAGTCTTGCCCTGCAGGCCATTAAAAATAAGTTTAGGTGCTGCAGGGTGTGTGCAGATAAGGACCCACATTACTTCTGGTCTATAAATAGGAATTGTGGGTAAAGTAGCACGGTCAGGTTACAGGTTATGTTAAGGGTCAGAGATCTAGTGGGTCAGATTGGGCTGGGCACAGAGCTTCGCAGTAGGGTGGAACGAGGCCAGGTATTAACATCCAGACTGATAAATTAACAATTCACAACTGACTCAAGTATACAATCAGAAAGAGCAATAATCAAAAGAGCTGGATCTACATGGTTTAAATGCATCACAATGTTACCTCTGGCTTACTACATTTAAAATTTTAGCAGTATGCCTTTTTTCATCATCATATGTACAACTGCTACATTTGAAGATCTAACAAAGAACATTTTTAAATCAAACAAACCAAAACCTTTATACAGTAAATGGAAAATTAACCAAACACAATTGAAGTGCTGTAAATGTCACAGCTTTGTTTTGCAAGAAACTTAATTTGCACACAAAAAAAAAAAATGTATGTAAAAAAGTATTCTTTGAAGATGAACTAGAACAGGAGTTGGAATTATTTTCCAATGAGATAATGACAGAAAAGAGGGTGTGTATTTTATCATTGCTGTTGCACAGTATGTAGAGAGTTAATTTGAAAGCAAAAATCTGAATTAACAACCCAGAAAAGAGAACTGGTTGCAGCTAACGTTTAAAGCTCTTTAAGTGTCCTCAGCGGTACTTCAGCAAATTACTAAAGAAAATCTAATGTAGCAAGGCATGGGTTCTCCTGTAGGCTTGCTCAATAATGCTGAAATAATTGGGCACTCTGTGCACGTTTAGTGATGCTCGAATGAAAAGCTAGAGGCCTGCCCTTGTACTCTTTTCTTGCTGCTGACTCTGTGTTGTGACAGGTTTATTTGAGTGGGACTGTGATGCATGCACCAGTAACTGTGCTGACAAGAGTTTAAAGTCATTTTTACCAGCACATTGGCAACACATACAGAAAGCCCTTGAGAGGTTAGAACTGGGAGTGCTTGACCTCAACACAACTACTCCGTGTTCAGCATTTTAAAGGCTATTTACATGGGGCATCATTTATGAAATTAAAAAAATAGCCCCTTACAATTACAAATAACAGTACACCAGTAATCGGTTCAATATATACACAACATTTTAAAGACAATGAGTTTATGTATCAAGTGCCGCAAGAGCTCAACAAAGTTAAGGCCAACCTTTTGCAGAGATCTACCTATGAGTTAACTTTGATATAAAAAGGATAACTATAGTGCATATATGTATTTTAAAAAAAAAAAAGTTACAATGAAAAGTACCTGGGGCAGGGAGTTAGGATTGGTTATCTACCTACCAAATATGGTTTTTAGTTTGTATGCCATTTAAGAATTGGGGCTTCCAGGTAATATATAATAGGCAACAGCTTATTAAAAAGTTAGAGGCATCACAAAGCACAGTAGGGTTTCACCTTCAATTAGTTTGGGGTTAGGTTGACTGAATAAGATACATCTGGCCCAAAACCTTACTTAAAAAGAAGTAATTTGGTAAAGTTTTGCACAATGCTACACGTTGTGATTAGGTTTAATGAGAGTTCATAATGGTCCAAGCTATTTATTAATGGAACTGATGTTAAAGGGTATGTCCACCCGAAATTCGATTTTTAATATTCTGCTCCCCCATGTCCCCCAGCCCCAACCGCATGTTTTTTTTTCCAAAAAGCTCCCCAAACTCTTACTTACCTCCCTCGATCCTCCGCCGCACTGCCGGCCCTCTGCTTGCGAGAATGCAAGCAGAGGGGCGGGACCGGCAGTCGCGTCTGTGATTGGCTGGCGGCAGCCAATCACGGACGCGGCTGCCGGTCATTCAGTGCAGCGGAGGAAAGTGGAGAGGTAAGAAGAGTTTGGGGCTTTTTTAAAAAAAAACATGCGGTTGGGGCTGGGGGACACGGGGGAGCAGAATTAAGGGGGATAATGCTAGGGGGAGGGATAGTAGAACGGGAGGGAGAGGGAGGGGGGAGAAGGGCTGCAGTGCGCATGGCAAATCTAAGGAGGCAAGATAGCAGGCAGAGCCCTGCTATCCTCCTGGTGGTTAGTTTTGGGACTTTGGGGGGGGGGGGTTTACAGGAGAACCCTATGGAGCTGGGATGTGAGGGTAAGGATTAAACTACACTACATGGCGGGGCCATAGTAGTTGGGGGGATTATAGTTTTGGGGGTGGACATGCCCTTTAAATTGTCTTTTCCTTGTATTTATTTTTCAAGTTATTAAACGTTATTAAAGGGTTACTAAAATAGAAAGAAAATCTTCTGTTGTTAACGTAGTCTTTAACACTAAACAAAAAAAAATAGCTTGAATGATCAAAACCTGCTCACATACAAACAGCAATACCATACAGAGAACAATGAACCGAACATGACACAATATGCATTTCAGGGTGGATTGATACTGCTGTAGGTCAGATAGAACAAAGCCTGGCCTTTGTTTTTAGATCACAACTAACAGACACCGAGACATGACACCTAGAACAAGATACTTGAAACTAAAGAAGCAGACAAATACATTTCCTTGTATGAAATGTCAGGCATGATTGATTTAAGAATGTAAAGTATGTGTGTAAAACTACTTCCCACAGCTTTTTGCAGTGACTTGTATATATACCACATACACTTTTTTCCCTGGCTCGAATACAACTTATAATATACCTTGAAATATCATTTTAGACTTGTATAATGGTTTAATTCCAACACTAAGCTTTGTAAACAATTACATATAAGAAGTATAATCATTTTTAAACGATTTACTTTTTCTTTCTATGAGATTTCTTTACATGACTACAGCATTATGAAGACATGCAAATCTTTCAAAAAGTTTGCAGGTCTAACTTTCTTAATCTCTCAATACTTAAGGTTCGTACACACGGACATTGCACACCTACAATAACCATTAAACGGTTCCCAACTGAATGCTTGCACATGGGCGGTTATCGCCCAAAGTGGCTGTTGGCTAATCAGGAATCACGGTCAAAATCACCCACCTTTAGTTCAGAGATATTTATTGTAGACAACTCAAAAGTTGATCTCTGTCTGGAGCTTTGGCTAAAACCTTAGCTGAGCATGGCTGGGCTGAAAAAAAGGAGGAAGGGGCTGGCACAAGGGGCTCTCTTTACCACAAAAAGAAATGCCTCTTTCCAATGCCAGGTGGTTTGAGGTGCAGCAACAGTTACATGTGCTAGATAATTGATGGTATGCATTACTGCTAATGTACAGTTACCTTTGCCCTGACCAATCCCAGCCACTCCTTGCTAGAAGAAAACGTATTTTAAACTAACGTTTCCTTTAATTAGGATAACCAGAAAATAATCACATGCTGAGTCCTCTAGAAAGAACATAAAATGACTAAACTGTGAATTTGGCTAAGAGTTCTAGGATAAAGATATGGACATGCAAAAACATACTTAAAACATACCAATGAACTTGTGCAGAAAATATAAAATAAAATTCTTGTTCAACCAGAACTTCGAGGCACTAATCTGCAAGGATTGTTAAGCATCAAAAACTTAAGTACAGACAACAGCAGTGGCCACACAACAGAAAATATTGTCATTTAAATATTGCAGGATTCAGGGAAAGTAGAGATGATTGTTATCCTTTTATTTTGTCAAAGGCCAAGGCCAAACTTCATCTCGTAGTATCCGACCAAAAACATCAATATGGGCGATTACGCAAGAAATGCTGATTGCAGCACAACGCATGGGAGCACACCTAATTAGCCAACAGTAGTGGGAGCTTTTTAACGCGCAATGAAATTGTGTGCATAGCCCAAAATGAAAATTGTTGCTTATGTAATTGAAGAGAAACATGAAAAAAAATTAAAAAATATAACAATTGAAAAAAAATCTTGCCATATGTAAATAAACAAATTAAAATTGCAACAAAGCTTTAGTTCAAAAAGCATTTCCTTTGTTAAGATCAGTTTATTACAAATCTAGAATGTTGCTCGGGTACACACCTTCCCGATAAAGGGCCAATCCCTTTGTAAGCGTGTACGGTCCAAACAATAGTTTTAGACGCCGACTAATGTTCTGCGACGGCACGGTCATTTGGGATGAAAATTTTACCTTGTTCATGGTCAGCTCCCTGTACTAAGGTATAGGGAGTCTGACATGATCATAGGGAGTATTGCAATCAGAAACATTCTCCCTATACCGTATATACTCGAGTATAAACCGACTCTAGTATAAACCGAGGCACCCAATTTCACCTAAAAAATCTAATAAAAGTTGTTGACTCGAGTATAAACCGAGGGTAGAAACTTGGCATTCAAGATGTTTGGAAACTACAACTCCCAGCTAATAAAGCATGCTGGGAGTTGTAGTTTCCAAACATCTTGAATGCCACCCTCACCCTTCCACCCAGTTCAGTTTGTACCTGTGGGCTCTCCTCCATCCAGTAACTTGGGGCCAGCATTGAAGATCAGCATTCCGGCAGCCGCGATCAGGTAAGCATTCCGGCGTCCTCTCCATTCCGGCATCCGCGCGCCAGTACAGGGAATGATCGTGCGGCTGCCGGAGTGCTAAAGTAAGTAGTGACTCGAGTATAAACCGAGTCCAAGTTTTCAGGCTGATTTTACAGCCTGAAAAACTCGGTTTATACTCGAGTATATACGGTACTTTATATAGGGAGTACGATCATGACTGGGTGTACTCCAATCTGTCAAAGATGCAGATTCTGTTTTTACCTCCAAAATGCATTGTGGACAGCCTGCCAGGAACAGTACAAAATAATAAGCTTATTTTACTGACTTTTTTGCTTACATTCTGTTCCTAGTAAAAGGAAAATCAGCTTATTGAATTTGTGCATTCCACGGTGGCTCAGCAGTCTAAAGCCCTCATTTTAGAAATACACAGCCCATGAAGTCACAGGTTCAAGTGTTTTTTTTTCTCAAAGCTTGATGGGAAATAAACTGCAAAGATTACTTTTGTTTTTTGTATTAAATGCAAAGGAATGCATATAAAGATATTAGACATCACCTCAGAGTTCTGTGGCCTTTAGAAAATTATATAAATGGTCTCGCAACTCCTGTGACTTCAAATATCCTTATATTTTACAGTTGGGTGTACATTATTCACTATAACTAGAGCTAAGTGTCTGTTCTCTAAATATGTGTGCATGTGGGAGGATATACCTAGTGAGTATCAAAATCACTAAACCTCTATTTGTGCAATGAAATTTTAGTGATAGGCAGTTTGCAGAATTATTTGCCATCAATTGTAAAAGCAATAATCAGCCTTGGGTATGGTTTCATACTCTGTGTTGAGAGCTTCCAAAATGACAGCATAAACGGAGTTAGAGAACTCCAAAGAAGTAAAACTGATTAAAATGTTCACGCTTGAATGCTGCTGACAGAATAGTTCATTTGGACTTTCTATACCTCCTGCAGCTCACACTAAAATATTAAAATTCTGTGCATTTAAAATCTCTCCCCTCAGCTCAGGGAAAAACATTAAATTTTAATAGGTTTTGAAGTCATAATTCATTGGTTTAAAGCAGCATATATTACATCTTTTTAAATACTACTTAGAAATGATTTACGGATTTAATACCCAAAGTTCAAAATTAAGGTTGTTGTTGTTCCTGATAAAGTGGCTCAAAAGTTTAGCATTAATGTAGCATTTTCTCTTTATTATACAAATTACAATATACTGGAGAAGAGTTATTTTCACAGGTACTTATATTCACAAGGCACTTAACACTAACGGTGTATTTATTAAGCAGTGTATTGCTGCTGCTACTTGCCTTCTCCCAAATTCACCTTTATTGACACTGTGGAATAACTTGCTAGATTTCAAATTCATAAAACATTACATTTTCTCTAAAACCACAAATTGCACCTGCAAGTTAATAAAATAATGTAAATCAAAATTTGGATGTAGCCAAACAAATCAGTACTGCTCTGACCTGACGAAGAGGGTATAGCCCTCGAAAGCTTGTCAACTAAATAAACTGTTAGTCCATAGATCACAGTTGTATTTTTTTTTCACAACCAAACAAATTTGGCACTACATGTTCTACATTAATATGGAGCTGAGCATATAGCACAACTTTGCTTGGATATCTGCATATAACTGGAAAAGTACTTGGGACTGGGGTATAGGCCTGATAATTCCTACCTCCCTATATTGTTTCAGTGAGGAGCACCAGCCCAAAGAAAAGAGATTTTGCCAGTGGATAAATCTTGGCTTCAGTCCTATCTTTTATACAGGATTAGTCCAGGACTAACCTGGCAAATGAAAACTGTACGTGCTGTAGCTCCTCAACAAAATTATATTGTGAGGTAGGAGAATAAGCAATCCTAACTCCCTGCCCCAGGTACTTTCCATTTCTAATTCGTTAATTTTTAGTTATTTAGTTGTATAGTTATCATACTCTATCAAGTCCTTGATATATTTTACTAAAATACTAAAATCACAGTGGCAAAATGTGTTTTAGTCAATGCATAAGTAAGAATGGCCAGATGTTCTCAACAGGCAACTACAAAATATTTTAGTCCGGTTACCCACTGAAAGTAGCTAGCCACTAAATTCCCACTATTATGTATTAACAACACATGATTGCCATCAAGGCAAGAAATGGTGGTAAGTCTTTAGTTAACTTGCACAAGATCAAAGAGCATGCTGGGTATTGTATACTATATAAGGAATATTTTGGAATTTTTTTTTTGATCTGTTAGAAGGACATTTCCACCCCCAAAACTAAAAATCGACCCACTGCTGGCCCCACTATTTACTGTGCTCCATATAGTTGTCCTGCAGTGCCTATTCGAAATCCAGAAAACTGAAGAGTAGGAGCCTTCCTGTGTAAAAAGGTATCTGCCCCTTGCTTGTCCTCCTGGAGGACACTGGCATTTGCAGGGGAGCTCACCCCCCTACCTCCAGATTTCTTGTCCCTGCAGTTCATGATGAAAAAAAAAAAAAAGTGAAGTAGTGAAGTGTAGTTAACGAAGGTTCGTAAATCGGTTTCTCTGCACTATTTTAACTTTTAAACCTGTCAGTTAGGGTTGGGAGGGAGTATTCTTACACTACAGGGAAAAAAGTAGATTTTGGGGTGGAGATGCCCTTTAAAGCAGTTTTAGTTTTAAGTTTGAAATACCGAGGTATATCAAGGTATTTGATTATTGTTTTTTCAATGAAATGCCTTTAATTATAATTACTGAGGCAGCACACTTACATTTTAGGTTATATAGAATATAATAAAGCACACAGTTTTCCCTTCTGTATATTATACATGTAATAGAAAGTCAAAACCACACCGCTTGCAGTCTCAAGCTTTTATATACTAATAAATTACATGGGGGGAGAATACATTATCAACTTTATTTTTTTATTTTATTTTTTATTTCTATTTATTGAAATACAAATCAATGGGGAAAAAAATGTACAAAGCCTGCAAAATTGGAAATTTGTTATAATTAGCAAGTCTACAAAGGTCCTTACCCACCTCACATCCAGTCATGTTGGTGCAACCTTGCAGAACCAGTGCTGCTTAACCAACCATATCAACACGTCAGCTATTGTTCTGCCTAGACTTACAAGGCTATCATATCAATGCACACAGAAAAAGTTACACATTTTTGCAATGAAATTATCAATTAAAGTAAAATGGTATTACATTATTATTTTTGATCAATTTTAAAAAGAGTCCGTCCATCCATCCATCCATCCACTATAAAGGAGTGTAAGTTTGTTTGTACGATTGTTTTCTGATTTCATTGCCCTTCAAATATGTCACTATTGGCAGTATTTGTTCTGCTGTCAATAAATGTATAGAAATATATGCAAACAAGTTATTTTAAAGTACCGTATAAACTAGAGTATAAACTGAGGTTTTCAGGCTATAAAATCAGCAGCGGCAGCCACTCATTCACTCCCTGTACTGGCACGCCGGCTGACGTCACTGCCCAGCGCAAAGTAGTGACGTCAGCCGGCGCGCCATTACAGGGAGAGAGCGAACGGCTGATGGTTATCTAAAGTAAGTTACCGACTTTGCAGTTACCTTTAGATGATGCACACAGAAGTATTCCAACAGAAGCATTCCCAATAAAGTTATCCACTGAACTGGGATGGAGGGTGAGGGTTTAAATGTTTGGAAACTACAACTCCCAGCATGCTTTGGTAGCTGGGAGTTGTAGTTTCCAAACATCAGGAGTGCCAAGAATGCTTTAGCTGTCTTTTAAATGGACAGCAGAATTCTCATACAGTAATAGCCATATCCAGTATCTGAATTGTATTGTTTTGAGGCTTTAGTTGCCCTTTAAAGGATAGGTGAACTGTAGAATCAAGTTATGTTTATTTGGAAGCTGCAGCTTTAAAAATACTGTTGCCATATTTTTTTTTTACCTATGCCCCTCCAGAGCCTACCTTCTGCCTTGAAAGTTGCTGACATCTTGTTACTGGTTTGCTGAATGTTAAGGAACTCACAGGCATTACTGTTTGAGGCTCAAGCAGGAGAGTGCACGGAGGGGTTGAGCTTAACATTCATCAACCCAGTAACAAGATGTCAGCAACTTTCAAGGCCAAGGTAGGCTCTGGAGGGGCATAGGTAAAAAAAATAAATAAAAAAAAATAGCAACAGTATTTTTAAAGCTGCAGCTTCCAACTGAATATAATTTGATTTTACAGTGCACTTATCCTTTAAATGGACAGCAGAATTCCCATACAGTAATAGCCATACTGGATTTGGCTATTACTGTATTGGACTACTGTATGGGAATTCTGCTGGTCATAATTTCTACCCTCGGTTTATATTCAAGTCAATCACTTTTCCTTGTTTTTTTCTGGTAAAATTAGGTACCTCGGTTTATACTTTATATACGGTATAAAGTACAGAGTATGAAAGATTTAGCAAATTTTAGAAAAACATTTTCTTCAGCATTTCAGAGTAAGTAAATGTGTTAAGATCTGCAGTGTCAGAATCAGCAGTGCAGAACTCACCGTCTGTTCTGAAAGCAGGTTGAAGAAAGATAAAAGTGCATAGCAAGGAAAGAATACAAAGCCGCAATACAAATGTATTTTTTTTATACGAAATCTGTGCTATATCTATTCTAATCAATTAGGACCAGGAGATAGGTAAAGGTTAAGCTGGGAAAAAATATACTGGCCCAGAACCTTACAGGGCATTTATAGTGGAAAAAAACCCATTGCCCTGTTGCAAACTTAAATGAATGTACTCTGTGCTGCCCGACAAGCTTCTCATGTGCAGTAAAGAGAGTTAAAAGTTCAAACTCCTCGAAAACACCTCGTCACAGTGGCCATTAAAAAGCAAGCTGTCCTGGAGGCACGGAGGAAGGAGAAGAACTTACAGTTTACTGCTGCAACAAGATCTCCCATTTGTGACCCATCACCAACAGAGAAATCTATCAAGAAGGGGGGTCTAGTGCAACCTTATCTCTGCAGTCAAAGCCCTGCTAATGTTCTTATCACTGTTTGTGTGGTGTTTAACAGAGCATGGAGGCACTTGAGAAGGGAAGAAGGTCATGTCACAGGGATTTGATGACAGTACAAATAGGTGTGGAGGATTGAATCAAGCTTCTATTTTGTGCATCTCAGGACAAAGGAGGAAACTGAAAAAGGAAAAACACTCTGGGGGTTGGGGGAATTATAGAACACATGGAAGAAAAGATATTCTAGGGATTTAAAGGGCATCTATAGTGGTAAAATTACATATATTTTTTTCGAACTGTTTAAGAGATTATAGTCTCCTTGCACTCCATTGATTTTTGGTGGTGATATAACCTTAGAAGCTAACACAAAAGTAACATATCCAAATTAAAACATTGGGTACACAATGTCTTTATAGTCAATTAAAGCTACATGAAGAGCTGTGAGTGCATCCTTTATTGTATATTAAAAAGCTACTGCTCTTACATTCTATTAAAGGGGAAATGTCTCTATACAAGTGGCCTTTAAATAAAAAAAAATAAAAAAAAGCCTACCTAAAATGATTCGAGGATCATGATTGTAGGTGCAGTCTAATTAAAGTTATTAAAGCAGTATAAAACGGTGTGTGTAGTGTGCTAGTACTGTGAGCTGGACATAACCAGCACCACTGCTCTGCCCTAAGTCTCAGTCGGGAGCATGCCCACTACCAGAAAGCACATCATAGCGCATCATAGGCCCTGCAACTGAAATTCTAAATTATTTTAAAGCTAACCACAAGCTGAAAATATATTTTTTCTCTCCCTAAGGTGTCCATAGGTAGAGGAAAGGACAGATAATTGGTTGCATGTCTGTAACTAGCTTCAGAAAAGATTGCTTTTTTGGGGGTAAGTCTTCTTTTTACACAGCTCATCATGTGACTGTCACAAACTCAGTCAGGACTAACAAGGAACTGTTACTTGTAACTGTAAAGGGTATCCACACAAAAAAAAAAAAAAACATTAGATACATCTATAGTTCACAACCTATTGGATGGAAAAGTGGTGGATGATTAATCTCATAATATATGAATTTACAAATCTTAATTTTAAGCATGAAACAAGAATTATATTTAGAAATTAAAACATAGATAACTAAACGTATAGCCACTTCTTCCCAAACGTGAAGCGCATGCGTTCCCATAAAACAGCTTTCACAGGGTCTGTACATCCATAGGCAAAAAAATCCTAAAGGGCCCATGTTTGAGGATGAGAAATGCCTTTTCACCTTCTTAGCATTTCCATCAAGCGTTCATGGGTGAACAGGGCTTCTTCAGGTTGCCTTTTTCCTGTGTAACTTCACAGGAAATAAAGGTTACTCCCTTTCGATTATAAACCTTAATTGACTACCGGTGTTCTCCTGGGGTCAAAGAGGCACAAAACAGATAAGAAATTGCCATTAAACACAGGCCACAATCGAAAATTGCACTCTGCCTCAGTCAGCAAGGATCAGAGAGTGCTGATTTTGTTAAAAGACAGAGGCATAATTGAAGCAATACTTCACTTCAGATTGATTATTCGGCGACCCTTATCCACATCTTCACTCAGCAATTTGAATTTTAATGAAAGTAAATGGAATAATTAGCATTTCAAAGTGTGTTTGATCAATGAATAAAAGAGGAAAAGATTTATGTATAATCTATACACAAAAGAAAAAGCATTTGGGAGGGGGAAGAATACGAAAAGTACAGTTGTAGTGCCTTCATTAGAATAACTTAGCGGCTTGCACCAGCTGTATAATTATAGATGGGAATAATGTGTTATTAAAGCACAATTTCTTACCTCTGCATTGTAAAGTGAAACAGAACAATAATTCATTGTTTTTTTTCTTATTAAAATAATAATAAATAGACGACTGCAACACTACTCCATCTGACAGTACACATATAGAAATGTCATTAATGGTGCTAACACAGGACCATTTACTTAATCACTGCTTTGGCCGTGGTTCCCAATTTTGTATTGCCCTTATATTCAAAGGTACTAGCTTGCAGTAAGGGACTTTATGGACACTCACTTGTATGACCATACTGTTGCATGCTTAAGTATAGTCCTCTGTAGACATTAACTAGTGGTAGAAGAATAAAGGTTGCTTTGTCGTGAACTGTTGTTCTATGCCAAAAATACATTATTCTCCAAGGGATGGCTACAGAGCACCTAAAGTGCAGCAATGGGCACACCTAGTAAATACAGGCTTGGCACCATTCCACTCCACCCTAAAGAAACATAAGCATTTAATAACACTGTATATATCTATCTTTTTTGGAATTTTATACCCAGATCCCACTGTATTATTTTTCAATCAAATTCTTTGCTTACCTTCTTTCACACACACACCTTTTACTATGTTCAAATAATGCTATTGTTTTGCAATACCATAAATGTGTATAGAATTTTGAAATCCTTCGTATGAAGAATCCACATTGAAACAACAATATGGTTATTTTCATTTTTTTTATCTGTTTTTTCCCCTGTTACGGACAATACCATTCCAGTTGATGTTAAGGTTCCATCAATACTGTTAGAATGGGCCAGCCGTTATATATTTGAACATTTCGGAAGTGGAGTAGAGCTTAAAAAAATAAAGTGAAAAGACCACATACCCCAATTATTGCATTAAGTTCTGCCATGGTGACTTGTTTGGCACGTTCCACAGCCTGCACCACTTGCTGCTGATGCTGAAAGACAAAAACTCATTATTTAGAGAAAACTCAGCTCTCATATTTGCAATAAAAAGTGTTGCATTTGTTCTACTTTACAAATAGTCTGTTAGGACAAACCAATGATGCTGTTTTAAGTGTAACTTAAGGTGGCCTAACCCTACTATTATGGGGACATCTATATGTATAACTGTGAATAATGATGTAGGCACCAATAAATTAATTTAAAAAGGGCATGTCCACCCCGGAAACTAAAATTTGCCCCACTTTTGCCCACTATGTAGTGTTAAAGATCCCTACCTTTCACTTCTGCTCCATATGGTGTCAGAGGGCCTGATAAAAGTCCAGGAAATGATGAGTAGAAAGCCTCTGTGTGTGTAATCCAGATCTGATCTTTCCTGCTACTCTGAGGTTTGTAGCATGCGCAGACTCCAAAGAGGTACAAGACAGGGATGTCCTCTGTCCCATATTTATTCGCTCTGGTTATAGACGTTCTGACTAAAGATTAGAGCACACCCCAAATCTATGGACTAAAACTGGGTTTGTATGAAGAGAAGCTGGGTGTATATGCCGATGACGTGATTCTTTTTCTAGATACAGCTAACTGATCACTACAGCAGCAATTCAAGAATTACAAGATAGGCCCATAAAATGGCCCCTATGTTTTTACTGTTTGCACTAGCATAGATATTATGATATATGGGGCCCAGGAATGTGCATTGATCATCTCTTTTCTTATTTGTTCTAATGTTTTGGTCAGATCAGTAGCACTTCCACTATTTGTTATAATGTAATTTTGCCACAGGAGTGCTCCCAGCCCCTTTGGTCTTTGTGTATATATTGTAGCAGAGTTTCTGCAGGAAGATTGACCAAGCTTCCATGTGATAATAGCATCCCCAACACGTCCCCTAATTGGAGGTCTTATGCCTTGAATGCTAAGCATTGGATGAAAGTCCTCTTCCCTCCTTGTTAAAAGCCAGTAGGCGGGGGGAAGTGATAGCCTGAATACTAATCAGATGCAAGGTCAGGGAGACAACCTTCCCAAGAAAATGCAACCAAGCAGAGAGTGTCAGCCCAGAAAAATGACCACAGGTAAACTGTTAGGCCTCCATACTGGGGTTACTTGACGTGGTTGGAAGGCTTTCACTTTTTGCATAAAATTGTAACTAAAAACCCCATGTTTTTACTGTTTGCACTAGCATAGATATTATGATATATGGGGCCAGGAATGTGCATTGATCATCTCTTTCCATTTCAGCACTAGAGATGGGCGAAACTGCTAAAATCCGTTCCACCTGCAGCTAACGGATTTTCTAAAAAATGCAGAAATCCATGGATCTCGAATATCACATTCGAAATTTTTCAAAAAATTATACTGTAACTTATTGTAAATGGCTTTTAAAATGCTAGGATTTTAAATGCCTTTTCGGGATTACCACAGAGCGATAGCAGCCTGGTAATGAGCCTGAGAATAGTTACTTTCAGAAAAGAATCTGATTGGTTGGTATACCAATCAAATGTGTGTTAAGGCTGGGTACACATGGAAGATTTTCGCCGACCACCCGATAGTGCGTGTCTTTCCAGGCGAAAATATCTTACTGTGTATGTGGGGGCGGCCGCGACGAGCGGTTGCCCGTTCGTCTGGATTGGGTCCGTGGTGGAATCACAGCCCTATGGGACCGCACAATCGGTCACGCGGACGGTTGTCCCGACCGATCGCTCACACTAGCGAGGTGAGCGAGTGCTCAGTCAGGGCAAATAATCTTTCTGAAATAATTGTATCCAACCAGAATTGGTTATAATCAGATTCTTTCAGAAGGAATGATTGTCTGTTCCCAGACTATTTTGCAGGTCCCAGAGCCATTTACAGTAAGTAATGGTATATTTAAATTTGAAATTTGAGACATTTTAGAAAATTTGCATATTTTCAATAATAAAGAAAATTGGAACCGGTTCGGAAAAAAAAAATCTGGAAATCGGAATTCTGGAAATCCGCCACATTTGAAGAAACTGCTGAGCAATTTTAAACTCAATAAACAACACTATTTTAGATTCTGCATAAGGGTGGAGTTTCAAAAACAGCACCAGACATACACGCCTCATCCAAATTGGGCATACTAAAATACCCCTAAAGAAAAAATTGATACCTAAAATATATTGGTTTTTCTGCAACCTATACATCCTCTGAAACTTCTCTGCTTTTAGATAAGAAAAATAAGAAAATACCAATACCCAAATGTCTGTTCCCCAGACTATTTCGCAGGTCCCAGAGCCATTTACAGTAGTAATGGTATAATTTTAAATTTGAAATTTGAGACATTTTAGAAAATTTGCATATTTTCAATAATACAAGAAAATTGGAACAGCGGTTCGGAAAAAAAAAAATTGGAAATCGGAATTCTGGAATCCGCCACATTTGAAGAACTGCTGAGCAATTTTAAACTCAATAAACAAAACATATTTTAGATATCTGCATAAGGGTGGAGTTTCAAAAACAAGCACCAGACCATACAGCCTCATCCAATATTGGCAACTAAAATACCCCTTAAAGAAAAAATTGATACCTAAAATATATTGGGTTTTTCTGCAAACCTATACGTCCTCTGAAATTCTCTGCTTTTAGATAAGAAAAATAAAAAATACCAATACGGGTGATGAAACTGCTGGCATCACATTTTTTTTCAACATCTCCTGAGAATTCATGGTACCTTGCACATGCTGAAGCTT
The DNA here is from genome assembly GCA_019447015.1 of Hymenochirus boettgeri. NCBI lineage: Eukaryota > Metazoa > Chordata > Amphibia > Anura > Pipidae > Hymenochirus > Hymenochirus boettgeri. Next base: position 252,197,642 of record CM033469.1, on the reverse strand, counting down.
CCCTGTACCTGCAGAAGCAAAAGAGCCCCAAAGCATGATTGACCCCCCCATCATGCTTCACAGTAGGCAAGGTGTTCTTTCTTCATAGGCCTTGTTCTTTCTCCTTCAAACATAGCGTTGATCCATGGGCCCAAACAGTTCTAATTTGTTTAATCAGTCCACAGAACACTTTTGTGGTTGTCCCATGACTTTGGCATACTGCAGTCGACTCTTCTTATTTTGGAGACAGAGTTGACTCTTCTATTCTTTGGAGACAGCAAGGGAGTTCTGGCATGGAGGCCTTCATTACGCAGTGTGCGCCTTATTGTCTGAGCTGAAACTTCAGTACCCGCTTCTGAAACTTTTTCAGTTCCTCAGCAGTCACACGGGGACTTTTCTCCACTTTGCGCTTTAGGTAGCGCACAGCAGTCGAAGTCAGCATTCTTTTTGCCACGACCAGGTAGCGTTCAACAGTGCCCTTGCCTTGAATTGCAAATGATGCTTCCTATGGTGTCTCTTGGTATGTTAACATCTTGCAAACTTCTTATAGCCATTGCCCTTCCGTGAAGAGAAATCACCACTCCTCTTGTATTCTGGACCATTCTCTTGACTTCACCCATGTTGGTAAAACACCAGTAAATGTCTGAAGACGCTAAGTATCACAGTCATTTAAATCTGCATAATTGGTGCTTATTATGCTTGATTGCTGCCGATGACATACCACAATGTTTTAAACCTGATCGAAAAACACTTAACTGAACCTCTGTTCTTAAGAGTGGTAGTCTTTAAGGGGTTGAATAATGTGTCAATAATAAACACAAAAAAACATTAATACTGTATTAAAAAAATTAGTCATTTTAGTTGCATTTGGTTCTTTGAAAAGTCCTTGTAAGATTTCATTCTGAACACAATTACAAATGTACATTGAATCCCTAAAACCCTTTACAGCATTGGGGGTTGAATAATTTTGAGCACAACTGTAACCGGAGACTATTCCCATTTTAGTCACTTCAATTAGACTTATTTTAGTGTTTTTGACCTTTCAAATATTTATGTTAATGTTTCAAGGACACAGCTGGAAATGTAAAGATTCAACTATCAATCTAGCAATCAGTGAAACCAGTACCCAGACAATGATGTGGTTTGCTCCCTGTACCTTAGTATAGGGAGCAGACAGTAGCCACTTGAACGTATATCTATCCGAGAGAGATTGGGTCGAGACTGTGCGTTTTTTCATTTGTAACAAATCGCAGATTAAATCCAATAGAAAATAATGAATGTTATTATTCCCGGTTTGTATTTTTGATTGCATTGTTTAAAATTGAAAGTTACCATATAATTGGGAGAGAGGAGCAATAATTCTATTGTCTTTGTTGCTTAAGCAAAAACCTCTAGATGGAGAGCGCACATGTGCAGCGCTTGAAAGCTCCTACATAGTCCACCCTCCAACTTACCCCTGTTTCGCAACACAAAATAAAAAAGGGTAAGGAGTAGGGTTGGGCAAAACAGTGCTTTCTTTGTTAGCAAAACTGGATAAAGTTATCTTTATTTTTTATATTATTTTATGGGTTTATGGCAATACTTTTCTGAGAGAAAAAGTCCTATAAGAGGTTTACTTGGCATTGGCTAGTGCACTATATAAAAAAAAAAAAACCTATAAAAGAGTAATTGTATTGAAAAATATATATAATGTGTGGATATAAGAATCTTTATACAAGTATATTTTAAACTGTTATTCAGACACCAGTATCCAGATGTTACTATGGATCGGAGAATTATGGGTAATTTCCAAGTTTCAATGGCAGCTCCAGGAAAGCTACCTTTAAAAAGGATTTTACAGCATCCACAATAAAGCGGAACCAGTTGGCGCTCTTGTTTTGAATTTAGCTTGTGGAATGCTGTAAAGCCTGTATAGCTTTCCTAAGAGCTAGCATGGAAACTAGGATATTAGCCAGAAGTCCGTTCCTTATTTACATATAATGAAAGCTTTTTCTCTCCCTATCTTATTTAAATTTTTAGTGACGTCTGTCTATAACCAGAGGCCTGCACTACACTGATGGCTCATAAAGCCAAAAACTGGTCTGGAGTGGTTGCTCTGGTTTTGCATTTAGCGTGGAATGCTGTTAAAACCTTTGTAAAGGTATAGCTTTCCTGAGAGATGGGTGGAGACATGCAAAGTATCTTATTTATAGCCTGTGGCAAATGCATGTGTGCGAGATGCAATACAGCCTAATAGTAATATAAACTTGTTGTTTTGACAAATGAAAGTCCCAACTCCGCAATTCTCTGTTTGCAGTTAGTTGTCTTCCTAATGTCCTATAGCTAATGCATGTGTCCAGATGTAATAACAGCCTAATGGTATAGAGCAGGGGTGTTCTTTCACATGTTTAAAAAACACATCCTTCACATGTTTAAAAACAACAACTCCCAGATTCCCTGGGTGCACAGAATGCCGGAAAATTTAGTTTTCATACATTTGGAAAACCATTTTCATACATCCTGGAATAAATCCATTTTCTGACTTACTTATACTTATTAGTATTTACTACAGCAAGTTCCAAATGTACAATGCTATGGGGTTAGGACTTGAGAGTACAGGATACTGATTAGCTTAAAGATAAAAGGTGAGGTACCCCCACCTCCCCTAAAAGGAGCTAAAAGCTCCCCACGCGTATAAAATTAAATAGAGCCTTCTTATAAAAGAAGGTACCTCACAGCTCATGTTATTAATATATCAATATTGGGGAAAAATGCCGGGTAGTGTCCGAGACATGCAAAGCCATTTTATCTTATACGACATCACTTCTGTCTAGAAAACAGAAACTGGATTGTCTTAGTCCTTTCTATGAAGAAGGGAGGAGGGAGAAATGTTTGAACCTGAAGAATTTTTGATTGACTAAGACTGCCACATGTCTTACAAAACATCAACATAATTGGGTGTAACACAGGAACTTCCTTACCCTTCTTGTGTAGAGAGAATTTTTGATTTGCTAACATTGTAAGATCAGATGTTACTAAAATTCCACTCCTTTTAGTGTCTACATGGAGATCCTTTAGCACTTAGAGGTGTGGCTTAACCTACCAATTTGCGTTTCCATTCAAACTTAGGGGTGTCAAGTAAAGTAAGTTACTTTATTAATTGTACATCATTTGTTTTGTAATCCAATAGTAAGTAGTAGTACGATACTTTGTATAGTGTTTATTTGCTATGGGTGATTTTAATTAAATAGTGATAATTACACACATACATACAGACCTTTCCTATGTGTAATAGTGTTATATACCCCCACCTAATTAGTTGCTCCAAAAACTCAATGCAATCTACGTAAAAATAAAATATATTAATATAATATAAAGGAGATATACACACACACAGTGACAATAGCTTTGTGACCAGTGGAAGATATCTTTGGCTATTGTAGAAGTATGATTGAAATGAATTAAAGGGCAATCTTTTGATTAAGCTTTGGGCCAAAAGAGGGCAGAGCAAAAGCACTACAGTTATCCTTTAAACCGTGCTTATAGAACTGTATAGAATTAGCTTAACATATCCAGGGTGATGCACCGTCCTGTTAGATCAGTTAGGTGATAAACTACTTCATTTCTGCACGTAGCATGGCTACCGCAAGGTTGTTTATGCCGAAAGCTGCATTTCTATTGCTAATAGCTGGTGTTAAAGTGGCGAAATAAAAAATGGCACTATTGCACCAGGTTGCTGATGCAGCTCTCTCTCTAAAGGGTGTACAAAAAAACAAGACCCCAAAATTAGAAATGGCACCAAATGCCATGATCTTTACAGCAGTTAAATATAAAACAAACTGGACCCATTGACAAAAAAAACCTCCTGCATACAATTGTTTAAAAAAAATGCAACTTGTAAAAGCAAAAGGCAATTAGTAAGCCTTGTACTTTAGTTAATGCGCACTTGCTTTATAACTTTCTGGAAGTGTTTAAATCCACTTTGGGAGAAAAGAGATTTTCTTCTAGCCTATTCTACCAATTTTCAATCTACTTATTAGATTCCATTCTGACAAACCTCATAATTCTGAGAAACACTGAGCGTACAATGACAGGAAAACAGCCGCATTACGCTTAGCGCATTATAACATTTTCCATTATATAAGAGCATTTAAATTATATTGTTCTGAATTTTAAAGATGCTGTGGTGAAAATGAGCAGAGCAGCAAGAAAATGAAATACAATCATGAGATTCACAAGATCAAGGTACCACAAAGAAAAAAAAAATCACCCTTCATGTCATTTAAATGGTATCATTTAGCTGGTGCCTGCAAATGAAGTTTCCTTACTCCTGGGACAAAAAAGGAATGACTGTGCACAGATAGCATTCAGCCTCTTGACAATTTCTGCCTACAGAGAGAAAGGGGGAGGAAAAAGCATTTCATAAGGAATCCATTCCAAGACTTTTTCATGAGATGAATATGTTAACATGATATATTGAATTACACATTCTCTAAATAAACACCTAGAAGAGACTAAAGGAACATAGGATACATATGAATTACACATGATTTTAAGTGTGAGGACCAAATCCAAACTTTCTGTTCTACACTATGATAAACTACTCTTCTATATTTTATGTTTGAATAAAAGTACAGAATAAAATCCATTCATAATTTGCATTCTAAAGTCATTAGAGATTGATCAGGGGACCACTGAACACTGTAGAGGCTGCCAAGTCAGCTTTGAAACCCGACAGGAGCTCATTAATGGTACATCCGCATGGCATTTGACACCATCTGAGGAGTTAACTGCTGAACTATGTATAGGTTATATTACAGGTCCCTAAAAGATCACACAGAAGGAATCATGTTCTAGAACACACAGATTACTACATAAACACAACATGATTTAGTTACATAGTTATTTAGTGGGCAAAAAAACCCCCAGAAAAGCTACAATGGCATATTGAAAAATTTTTCTTTATTTAGCCTCAGTATTATTAATTTACAAATAATATCATTTTGATAATAAACTATTGTCACGTAATTAATAAAAACAGCAGTGAAATGTACAAACTTCTCCACCTTTACTCAGACACAATAATAAATAATAAGGATACATCCCACTTCCAATTTCCCATCTTCACTCCAAATCATTAATGTACATTTATGACCAGTGAAAAAAAAAATCTGTTTTTGCAAACCTTACGCAATTCGCCTCCCAAATAATTCATTACTGATGGATTTATGTCTCTTACAATCTTACTAGCTCTCTCGTTCTTGTGTGAATGAAAAGCAATTCGAATACACTTCTTAGCCACTTTTCATACCTTTCTCAATATACTAACCACGTGTTCACATAACCAATGTTATCCCTAATGTTAAAATACTTTCCACTACCGCAGTATAAAATACCTTACAATTTGTGAGCTTACCCACACTTCCAAAGTTGTTGTGTCAAAAAATAAGATTAGCCGGTGCCATTCCTTAGGTACCTGAACACCATATGTTCAGCCAATGATAAATCCTGTTAAAACAAATCCTAAATTCTTAAACTGCCTAATTACCTCACCTGGGGGTCATAAATGGTTAAAGGAACACGCTTCCTAAAATCGATAAATGAATGCTCCTATTTTTTAAAAAAAATCATCTAACCTATTATCCTGCAACATTTAATTAGATTAATTCTCCACATCACCATTTGTACTTTGTCCCTACCATGTGAAAATCCCTTTCCTGTGTCTTCCCCTTCCCTTGCAATCCCCCCCGGCCCTACCCTTGCAGCACCCCAAGGCCCCTCCTACTCAGGCACCATGACCCCTCCCACTCATCAGTCCCTTACCTTGAGGCGACCCTTGATCCTTTCATTTACAACCCACTTGGCCCCCACTCAACAGATGTGTGGGTCGCACTCATGGGTGTCATGGACCCTCCCCCACTCATACCTCAGACCCATTCCCCCTTACAGAAAACTGTGTGCAAAAAAGCCTTTACAGGCAGAGTCCGAATCATCTACATTCTGTCTGCTACTGGCTTTACACTACCTACATCTCAGTGAATCTTTCAGTAAAGAAAAAACAGAGAGGGTTGAGCAGCCCACAGCAGGGGACATCTATACTGTAAAGAACATGAGGAATAAAAGCACATACTCTACAGAAGGGAGAGGGAAGGGACTTCCGGTCCCCCCCACATACACTTTGGAATGTCATCTGGATGCCTCCACCCCTTTACTTTGATCAGAGATTTGCCACAAAATCAACTTGTAAATGCTACTGGTCTGTAATCAATAGGAGGATTTTTTCTTCTTTGCACCGGAACAACTAACGATTTTTAAAAACAAGTGGTACTGAACAAAGACTGCTTAACAGACTCATTAAAAATCTGAATAAAAACTATCAACCAGCTGATATGCACAGTCCCCAAAACACCACCTGAAATCTCATGGGACCTGCACTTTCCTGAATGGAGGACTAGAATCGGATGCGCGTTAAAAAAAGCACGTTAGTGTTAGCCAATTGGTCCACTGTAATCCCCTTGTCCACTTACATTACTGGATGGAACGCAAGCACAAATCGGACATAACACACGCTTGCGATTTCACTGCATTGTAGTGTGGCCTTAGCCTAAAAGCCTCCAATACTTCAATCTTCACTTTCTTTCTCATAAACAGAGGTTGAATCACCAAACTAAATCTGTTGGGATTCTTGTCTATCTTCCCGTGTATTTCAAGAGGGTCGGTTAATAATTCTGGCAAATTTCTTGACTGGTTGGTTTAGCAAAAACAAAAATGGGGGTCAGGAACAATTAGTGTGTATCTGTTGTATTCAATTAGATCAACTGGACTTGAAGTTAGTTCTTGAAGACGTTTCGCTCAGATCATCCGACTGGCCTTCTCAATTCAGAATGACTTGTACAAGAATCTGTGGCAATTATGTAGCCTGGAAAATCCCAATTAGCATATCAAGCCAGGTGTTGGGCGTGATTGCATAGTGGCTAGAGGGTTATAGGAATGCCCAGGTATGGTGTCAAAACAGCATGTACATGGCAGACAGTTGGTGCCGAACCCCCTCCTACCTCTATTTAAGCTTGTTTCCAGGGTACATAATTGCCACAGATTCTTGTACAAGTCATTCTGAATTGAGAAAGCCAGTCGGATGACTAGCGAAACGTCTTCAAGAACTAAACTTCAAGTCCAGTTGATCTAATTGAATACAACATATAAACCATGACCTGGATGAATGAGAACCTTCACAAGCATACAACAATAGTTGTGTTTAAAATCATAACCTCCAGGAGGGCAGATTAGAGGCAAGAAACCTTTGACTGGAAGACGCATGCCTGCTCTTCAGTTTCCTGGACTTTGGACAATCATTGCAGGAGAGCCATAAGGAACAGAGATGAAAGGTAAGGATTCTTTAAGCCGTACAGTGGGGCCAGAAGAGGGTTTAAATTTTAGTTAGGGGTGGTGGGCGTGCCTTAAGCGTTTTAAACCCCACCATATTTAAAACTGTCACTATTCTACTGATGCAATAACTTTTCAAGTTTGCCATACTTATTGTGGTAAGGGGAAGTAAACAGGTCAGCAATAAAAAAAGGGAGGCTAATGATAGCTTTTTGCAGTTCAGGAAAGACAGACCACAGAGTGTGGCTATAACACCCACAAAATTATAAAATCCACTGTACACAGGTATTTCGTCAAGATTTAAATACTATGTTATTTCCGATAGATAAAGACCCCCTTAAATGAATCATTATAGAACACCTTCTCAACACCCCAAATCACCCAACATGTCTGTTTTGGTTGCCTTGGAACACAGCTACTTGCATGGATCATCAAATTTGCTTTTGTTGTCCCTTGAGACCAAGCTCTCAGAGACATTCACAGAATCCATACTGGGCTTCTGTTATTGCCCAATTGCACTATGGAAACACACTCCTAATGCTTCTGTTTGAAAGAAAGTTTAAACTAATGGCCATGAGCCCAATCTCCTTTTCCAGCATAGCCATTAAAGGATGTAGGTTATTGTTGTGTTCACCATTGATATTTGTCATTGTAATGTAATTAGGGCCCTAAAATGATGCATTACAGCCCTGGCAACAATTCTATTAAAATCTTTTCTTCTGCTCACTGAACTGCGACTGCTTCCTGATGAATAACAGACAGCTAGCTTTAGGGAGATAAGATTCACAAGATATACACATTTCTTCTTCTTTCTTGTATTCAACACACACAAGCATTTTCAATGTACAAAAAAAAATGGTGTGTGGGGATCTGGGTGCAGCGAAAGCCAGTAACAGGAATTTTATTCTAACCTCTTGAAATTCTGATTGCATCTAATAAATAGTGTCTGACAACAAATTTAGAGCTTGTAAAGTGCTGGATTCTAATTATATCCATAGTCGATGTCAGTCCTGTAACTTCCAATCAAATCTGTAGGCTTAGTGTACATCCTTGAATACATACATTATGAGGATCCTGTTTATCCAGTAACAGATTTCAAACAGCTAATAAAGATATAGGTACACAAAAAATATTATCTAATGAACAGCTGCTAAGTAACCACATAAGGCTTTTTATGTTTTTTTGGGTTTTTAAAAAAAAAAAAACTGGCATTTAAACAAATGTGGTAAGGGCAAGGGGATCAGAAATAAAACCTAGAAAGGGCATAAAAAAAAACCCCATTTGTTTTTTAATTATATGCATGTATTAAATTAATGATCACAGAATTTAGAATTAAAATAAAACTAGATAAACCAAACAGTTGTTACTGTCAATTGTTCAATCAATAAACCCATTTCTGCTTTGAAATGAACATCACTACACAATGGCAAGTCTGTTAAAGAGAACAAAATATTAATACAAGTACAGGAGGAAGGAGGGTGGAAGAAAAAAAAATCGATGCAAAGGAAATAGCAATGCTGTTACATATACTACTGAAGTCTTTCAGACCGATCCTCCAACTCTAAATGTGACAAAGCGAGCAGCATGGGTCAAATCAATAATCACCATCTTCTTCATTTAACAAGGAGCAGAAGCAGAGAGGTTTTCAGTCTGTTAACCATTTGCACAGAAAGAGAAGTGAATGACATTTATTATTGTATGGGACAATTAATTAAAGTGTCACCAAAAGGTCTTGCTAAATTTTGCACTATCTTCTTAGGCTTAATTTCTGATATTCAATATGAGGCCACTCAAGGTGACCACCGACATACAAACTTGATGGCCCATATGGTGTATTTTATATGACCTATCACCAGTGGAAACTGAAGGGCAAAAACAGTTGAACTTAAACTTTCTAATCAGACAACAGCTGAAGTGCTTGTGCAAACTGATTAAACTAAGAGCATTCAAGTACTTTGTCTTTATTTACTAGAGTCAATCAATGTCCAACAAAGGAAGGGGGGGGGGGAAACCACACAATAAATCTGTGCAAGATTAGCATACCATAAAATAGATAAGGTGAGCAAATGGTAAATGGACGCCAAGTTATTTGTCAGTATTATATGAACAGTTGTATACTTCTATAAACATCAGTTAAAAAACTAACAAGAAATATGTGCCCCTTCACATTAGAATATATTACATCATCTCAGAGATCCCTGCCTGTTTTAAAGGGACACTAATTGAAAAAATGACTTTGCCTTTATCCTTTTCTATATTTTTAGTGCTGCCAGGAACCAGCATCTCTGTGCTCCCTATCCCTAGATCCTAATGTACTGTTCAGCTCACTCCAAAGTAGCATTTTTCTCACTATGTAACCACCCCCCCAAAATTGAATCACAGATAGTGTGGAGCATGTGCAGTGAAGATGATCTGTGCCTTCAAACAGCCAATAGCATTAACCCAGCGATTTTGTGTTTATGTGAAAGCGAAACTTTGCAATGGGAACAGGTAAGCAGCACTGCCAGCTGAATGGCTGCGTGAATCAAATAAGATTTCTGTTAGCTGTAGGAATTTGAAAGAGAGGGGGGGGGGGGGTACTGCAGACACAGAAAGAGCACAGAGCAACAGATAAGAAGGGGAGAAAAAAAAAAAGGTGGGAAACTCCAGGTGTCCCACAGTAAGGGGCGGAGATATGTAAAATACCCTTTATGTCCTTAGCTTATGCATGTGTACAGAACCGCTGGCTTAATAACATGCAATATTAGCCTAATATTGACATGAAGTATTTTGCATATTCTCGCCCCTTACTCTAGGAAACCTGGTAGGAGAATTACATTAGTTTCTTAGATTTTGTGGGCAATGCTATTCATATAGCATGAGACTGCAAGTGCCTTCTGTTATAAGAGGTGTTCTCCATTTAAACTATAAAATACAAATACTAACCCTAGTAGAGCCCCTCTGTAAAGGAGGAACAGAGACTTCTGGTAGTTTCCATGGCAGCTTTTAGGAAAGCTATGTCTGTAAAGGAGTGCATCACAGCAAAATGAAACCTCCTATAACATCCCTACCTTTTGCCTCCTAGTAGATGTGTCTCAGTGTAAGGCATTATACTGCAAGGTCCTCACCCTTAGATCACTGCTAATACTTAGCTAAAAGCTGTGATTGCTGGTCAAGCTCTCCCTGCTTGTGTCAGAGACCTAGAAAATGAAAAAAAAGTAAAGAAAGAAGACGCACCACAAAATGTAGTATATGGAACTAAATATATTTGCACAAGCACACAAGCAAAACCAACAATTGGGGGTGCCTTACTCCTGGAACTAACACACAGTGGTTGGTGCAAAATTAAAAAAAAAAAAAAAAAAAAAAGGACAGGATGTTGTACTCACTGCACTAAAACATTAATAAAGTTAGGCACTAAATAAGTGGTGTGCTCGGAACTATTTCAATGAAAAAATATATATAGATCATATAAAAATAAGTTGGCGGGGTGGATGTACTTAAACTTATGCCCAGCTAATGGGAACATGCACACTGCAAGAGGCAGGTCCTGGACTAAGGTAAGGGGCTTGGATGGACTGGCGATCACACTAGTATAGAGTGTGCCTACCTTTTCAGTTTAGCAATCACATTGCAAGTAAATTTTTACTATTTGGCTCCAACGAATGGCCAATATAAAAGAATTAGGCAAACTCAAGGAAACAATATTTATAATATAATTTTACTTCTCACGATTATTGCCAAAAGCCTCTTTCATGACTAGTATTAGAGGTCTACACACTACCCAATGATTTGTATTAAATGCCTTCTAAGTAATTCCCAGTGAAAAGGTGCACAGTTAAATATTCAGTACAGTCTGAACCTCATCCCTAGCTCATGGATCTCAGACCTGCTCAGGTTTTAAATCATCCAGGAGGGAGGTATTCAGTAAGATATACATGGCGGATAGGATAATCCAAAAATATTTTTGTCAGTTTATCTATTAAGCTGGGTAACACACGATGAGATATTTCGGTCCGATAGTTCAGGGATCGGTCGATCAGACCGAAATTATTGCATCGAATGTGACATGTCCGGTCGGACCGTTCGTCTCCGAATCGGACATGGTGGAAAAACTCGGTCCGATCGTGCGGTCTTATGGACCGCACGACGGTGCTGGTGGTAACTATTGGACGCGGCTGCTTTTGCGTGACCAACATCCTTCCTCTGGCTGACTGGTCAAAAGTATCGAACGGTCGGTCAGGAGGAAAAATCGGTAGGGTTGTAATAGCTTAGAAAGGGATCAGACACAATCAGATTTCACCAGAAAAACATTATATAGATAATTATAAAAAAAAAAAGTTAACTATCCATCTCTGATCTATAAGATAGCAATTACATAGAAATAAGTAAGTCATTTAATTATTTTGTTTATTTGCTTTCTGAGGGAGGGGCAATGGGACATTGGAGGATTAACTCATTCATTAAGAAATATTTAATCCAGTTATTTTTAAATTGTTTTATTGTGCTTTAAACATAAGTGCGCTATCATTTGCACAACTTTTTTCAATTGACAAGTTTCACCATTTTTATTTTATCAAATGTCTTTCAACTTTATTATCCTAAGCACATCCTTGATGCTATGGTTACAATATTAATATTGCTCCAAAGGTTAAGAATGATTGAGAGGGTAACACCGCATTGTGGATGTTAAGAACTAAGAGTTCCGTTGCTAATGCAAGGTCAAATTAGCTGAACACTAAAAGAATGAATAGGCTACCCCATGGTACTTAAAGAGTAAGAATAATACACAAAAAAAAGTTTCATACAGAACAGACAGAAGTCATTTTTTTTTTCCCATCCCACCGAACCCCAGATATCTCAACAAGAATGAGAATGCGTATATGAAAGAAACACAGTAATGAGGTGAATGAAGAAATAGTTTCATCAAGTCCAACCTTTTCAACCTTTCAGTGGATCCAGAGGATATGTGACCCAAAAAAAAACCAAAAAAAAAAATAACAGTCTAAAAAAGGACAAGGGGGGGGGGGAATTCATTGCCGGACTCCAAAACGGCAATCAGGCAAGTGTAACCTGGATAAACCGGAACCAGGGAATGTATTACATACCAGTAATTATTAAATCTTATAGTTTTAGAAAATTGTCTAGCCACTTTTAAGGGTATTCATAGAACTTGCCATTAGCATCTGTGGAAGAAAGTTCCGTTTTCACCATAAAGAAACTTCCAACTGAAGATAAACTTATTTTCTAACTTTAAAGGATGTCCACGAGTCCTCCTAATATGACCTATTAGTTAAACCGATTGCACCAACGTACTAGATATAGCCATTAATTATTTGTATAAAGTTATATTATCCCACCGCAAATGTTGCTTAATCCGAGTAGTAACACGCCCTATGCTTGAATAATCTGCCTTGCATAGCCCAAGCCCCTCATTCCCCTTATTATAGTTACCTATCTCTGAAAACTGCTTCCATTACCAAGATTTCCCTTTTGTATATGGGATTCCAAAAATGCACCGCCTATTCCAAATGAGGCCTAACCAGTGCCTTGTAAAGAGGGAGAATAATATTTTTTTCTTTCGCTAGAATTGAATACCCTCCTACACAAGACCATATCTGCTAGATCTAGCCGTTGCGGTCTGGCTTGTTGGCCACAGTTAAGTCGTGTTATCTACCAGAACCCACTTTTTCCAGGCAAGTAAACTTAACACATTTATAGTGTAGGTGCCACCATAACCAATTCTTATCTATGTACAAACGTTATTAGGCCAACAGTCCTCAGTTTATATATTAGTCGCCTATGTGGACAGTATCTAAAGCTTAGCAAAATCTATGTATAATAATCTACTGCTAATTCTTACTCCTTATAAAAAACAGTTATTTGTCTGCACAAATCAATTTCTCATAACCCATGCTGACTACCTATTAAGATCAGTTTGGAGATAAAGTCAAGGATATTGATCCCGTAACAAAGTTTCCAGACACCTTCCCTGCCACTGATGTTAAGCTTGGAATATTGGTATTACATTGGCTTTTTTCCAATCAAGCGGCACATCAGATGTGAATTGAGTAAATAATTGAAAGCGCTGGGATATGTAGCGCTGATATAAGAAATTAAATACATACAAAAGTGAATCTGAAGAGATAAGAAAACAGTGGTTAGATAATCTGTACTAAGCTCTTTTAGATCGAGAATGTATTCATACGGACCTGTGACTTATGATATTAACTTTGTCTAATTGTTTCCATACCATATCCTCTGTCAGCCAGAATGAATATTCCTCATTTGACCTTTCATATTATTACAGTCCCTACTATAAGGACTAAGGTTCTGTATAGTGAATACCGAGGGGGGAAAAAAATTAGGCACATTAGCCTTCTCGGCATACTCTATAACCATCTCAGCCCATTATTTAATGAGCCCACATTTTCGTTCCTCATCTTTACTATTTATATATTTAAAACACATTTTGAAAAACTTGCTTGTTCGCTATCTGTATTTCATTTTCTATTTTAGTTAGTTAAATTGATTCTGCAGACTTTTATACTCCCGTGTAAGCCTGTTCGGTTCCCTAGATTTCAAAATTTTAAAAGCCTTTTCTTTTTTTCCATTTCCCTTTTTACCTGGGCATTAAGTCAGGCAAAGATAGGACCTGATATTTTTACACTGGTTCCCTAAAGGAAATTTAGAAATGCAATAGTTAATATCCCTTTAAAAGCGGTCCACTTCTGGTCAATATCTTTACCTATGAACACACAATCTCCCCATTTTGAGGCAAGCGATTCCTTATATATTATAGATAATAATGGGCAGGAAATAATTCAATTACAAAAGTTTTTTTTTGTTAATGTCCATGTTTCCAACAGTTAGCAACTGTATTTCTATCATCTTCCCTAAAAATAAAATCACATATTGTGTAAAGACTTGGGGATAGAGATGAGCATCAAAGTAGTTTATTAAATTGCATAATAACAGCTAAGTCAAATATTTACTTATGGCATGTGGATAAATACAACATTATCTAAAAACAATCTAAATAAGGACAGAAAAACAGACTTTGTACACAAAAACCAAATGCGCAGTTCTTTATGGGTCGCACGCTTGGTCACAGGAACTGTGACCGCAGCTTTTTACCATGACCACATAGTCCTATATCTTGGCTGAACGGTCATGAAATGAAACCTTCCTTTCAGACATCCATTGTAACACCATGTTGTTTCCTTTGGAGTTTTTCCTTATGCCCGCCCAGGATTTTTATTAGATACGGCTGGTACACTCATCCATATTTTGGGGCAGGCCGACCATTTTCTTTTTGGATGCATCTTTCAGTCGGCCTACAAAGAAATTAGATGGTATTGCGGGCAGCCATAAAAAGATATCCACAGTTTGTTGCGGCCGACGTGATTCAATCTGGCCAAACCATCAATAGAGCTGAATGGTCAGTACAAATCCATTGCTGGTGTACCCAACTAAGGGGAAAAAAATGGAATATTGTTGAAAGGACTTTCACACCCAAAAAAATATTGTCAAAAATGTCACGCACGGGATACCATTTAATTGGCTGGTAATTTCAGATGACCATTATTGATTATATAAATTGGTATTCCTGCCAGTCAAAATTAAAGGACTTAATGAAGACCAATGATCCGCCACCAATTGAAACAAGATCCATGTTGGCTCAAAAAAAAAAACAAAAAAAACAATTGGTTGAAATATTGGGCATTAAATACATCATCATTAGGTCCTTTAAAAAGGAACTCTTTTAAAACTCATTTAAAAGAAATTACAGATAAAGCTGTCAACATTAATGTAAAAGAAAGGTCTGGTAAAAGCCCGGAGTAGTACATTTTAGGTCGTGACCATATGAATTATGCAAATTTCAACCATAAGATTTAGACAGCAATCCAAAACCAAAAGTTTTTGTTAAAATCATAATATAAATCATAATTATTTTTACTTTGCTTGATGGTGGAGTAAAAAAATCACAGTCTGCCAAAGTTTTATGTATGTGGCTTGAAGCCAAAGAGATAATTCATTGGTTTACCGAAATGCAGTAAACAGGTTTGTCTGGATTTCATAAATTTTCCAGGAACTTTTCACTAGATCTGCAAGAATAAAATTAATCTCATGTATTGTCAGAATTCCACATGATGAGTAAAACGCATTCGTTCAGAGAACTTAATGTATAATTTAACAATATTATAGCTTTAAGATAACATTAGACACAGATAACAGCAATTAGGTTTACCCAAGAAAGTTGCCAGCTATCAATAGCAGAGATGTAGCATTGGTGAAATACTCATTTACAAAACATTGTTCCAAGATAATCAACTTGTCAGTTGCACTGCATTACAAAATGCTGCCAGAAAAGTTGGCTAGGTTTATTCAACCAGATATTCTATAGGTTTTCACTCAAATAAAGAAATTGGAATCATGGGTTTCACTTCAAGAAAGAAAATGGTTGGGAGAGAATCTGTTTAACTAGATTGTTAGCAATTTTTAACAATACTAGACGAATAGGTATTATTCTTGTTCTTATCACTCTACAGATTACAGCAAACAAAGAAATAGGATTGTCCTACAATTGAAAAGCATTTAAAAGAAATTTACACAAGTCTAGTTTCCAATGACTAATTACCAAGAAAAATCAGGTTTTGAAAAAAATAAATAAATTAGTTTAATGCTCTTTAAATTGAGCTAAAATGTGCTCAGACATACAAATCACAACTGAAAAAACATAGCCAGGGAAAAAAAAAAAAAAAAAACTCAAACTGGTTGCAAAGCAGTCGATGCCCAACCCATGCCCCAATCACTGAAAACCAGGTCCCAAGTGGGAGGGTTTTGGTTGTTCAGGGGCGGCATATGTTCAGTAATAAAAGCAGCTTAGTTACAGGCTGGGTACTACTAGTACAAAGAGATAATACAATTGTTTCCCCATTGTGTTCCTTCAATCTATGTTACCAATCACAATAACAATTTGGCTGTGAGTTATTACCAGGCAGAGGAGCTTGGGGGAAAGCAGCTTTCATAATTGCATCAATTTTCATTAACCAACATTTTTAAAATTTTAAAGTCCTTACTCTATGGTGAATCCAAAAGTAATATTAACATTTAAATTCACCCCAAGACATATAAAAAGTACTTAGACTGTTAAAACCGTGACAGTAAAACTAATTTCAACTAATAAGTGGGAGACAAGGGTCAGATTCAGTTCTTAAGGCCAGAGAAATGCCGATCACCTAAACGCAATCAATTGAGCGATGGGGATCGACCATTTGGGAAATTTTAGCAACAATGACAACCATGGTCGCATTATCTTGGGCGGTTTAAAATGAAATCTGTCCAAGATATGGTGCAAGGTGGTGTGAAATTTGATCCTAACCTTCAAGCCATCGTGTTTACAGCTGCACCATTTTGCAGCCATCAAGCATGCATGGCCAAATTTACATTGTTACTGTAGTTGCTTTCATTAGAATTGCGTAAAAATTACCCAAACAAGCTTTTAACTTCAAAATTGTCGCGAGGACCCAATAGCTGCCAAAAACTCTTTGCGTGAAAAAAATATTTCTGCGCAAATACAAAGATGTGCGAGTTATGAAAATTTAAAGATCTATAGCAGTAATGTTCAAACATTGGCCGTTCTTTCTGCCATCTAAGTGCCGCAACCCTCCCACCCATGCGCTCCCACCCAGTTGGTAAAGTTTTAAAAGTTGCCCGCTTTGTAAAGGTGGGCACTTGTATATTAGTATGTGGCCGAACAGTGTCTTCCCCAGAACTAATTTCCACCCAGGTTCCTTGAAAAATTAGACGCGTAGAGGAAGGAAAAACTTGACTCTTTCATTGCCAGCAGACTTTACAAGAGTATTGTCTTTCCTAGTAATATTTTCAGTTGCCAGTCTCTTTCCCAGCAGATTGCATTAAACTTTCAGTGCAACTTAGTATTACTCTTTTATTGAACTCTCTCAGCTTGCCAGCATTGAATGATATAAAGTATGTACCGTTTCCATGTCTCCTCCATTGAATTTTCACTTTCACCTGTTAGGTTCAAATTAGAGAGTTTTGGAGGGGAGGAAAGGAAAACGGGATAGCGATCTCAATGGCTTCCGTTGTTAAAAGCAGTGTCTGACGGGGCATCTGGGGCCCACCAGGGAATATTGTGCTGGGGGCCCAACCAGTTACCAAATAATCATTGAAGGGGCCTGAGAGCCCCATCTATTTATTTTCCCCTATGACCAATACAGCTTTCCTTCCAGACAAATCCCTGTAGAGTTAAGCAGGGACAGAGGTCCCAGCATAGTTTTGCTGGGAGGCCTACATTGATGAGCAACTGAATCACATAGGGACTGACCACCAATAACAGTACACTATTAGGGGTCTTCCATAAAGTCAGTTACTTTGGAAACATTTTTAATACAAAGAAACAGGTGTATGTATGCGCTTGAGTTAAGAAGGTAGGCAGTTGGCTTTTCTGATGACCTGCAATGTATAACCTATAAGTCCAAATACAAATCATCATATCTGTCAGTTACAAATATATACAGGAGCCTTTATGAACTGCATACCACTAACCATTTCCATACAAACGGTCAAGACCACCACCACATTATCCCCCAGCAGTAGCAGCAGCCCCCATGATCACATAATCTAACCCCTCCCTGTACAGAGGCACATAAGACCTCTGACCTATCACCCCAGCAACAATCCTCATGACCACATATCACCTCTTTCTTACCTAGTAGAGAATGGCATCAAGACCCCAAACTTAAATGAATGTACTCTGTGCTGCCCGACAAGCTTCTCATGTGCAGTAAGAGTTAAAAGTTCAAACTCCTCGAAAACACACTCGTGCACAGTGGCCATTAAAAAGCAAGCTGTCCTGGAGGCACGGAGGAAGGAGAAGAACATTACAGTTTACTGCTGCAACAAGATCTCCCATTTGTGACCCATCATCAAACAGAGAAATCTATCAAGAAGGGGGGTCTAGTGCAACCTTATCTCTGCAGTCAAAGCCCTGCTAATGTTCTTATCACTGTTTGTGTGGTGTTTAAACAGAGCATGGAGGCACTTGAGAAGGGAAGAAGGTCATGTCACAGGGATTTGATTGACAGTACAAATAGGTGTGGAGGATTGAAATCAAGTCTTCTATTTTGTGCATCTCAGGACAAAGGAGGAAACTGAAAAAGGAAAAACACTCTGGGGTGTGGGGAATTATAGAACACATGGAAAGAAAGATATTCTAGGGATTTAAAGGGCATCTATAGTGGTAAAATTACATATATTTTTTTTCGAACTGTTTAAGAGATTATAGTCTCCTTGCACTCCACTTGATTTTTGGTGGTGATATAAGTGGTGATGAAGTAACATATCCAAATTATAAACATTGAGGTACACAATGTCTTATAGTCAATTAAAGCTACATGAAGAAGCTGTGAGTGCATCCTTTATTGTATTTAAAAAGCTTATGCTCTTACTATTCTATTAAAGGGGAAATGTCTCTATACAAGTGGCCTTTAAATAAAAAAAAAATAAAAAAAAGCCTACCTAAAATGATTCGAGGATCATTATTGTAGGTGCAGTCTAATTAAAGTTATTAAAGCAGTATAACGGGTGTAGTGTGCTAGTACTGTGAGCTGTGACATAACCAGCACCACTGCTCTGCCCTAAAGTCTCAGTCGGGAGCATGCCCACTACTCAGAAAGCACATCATATGCTGCATCATAGGCCCTGCAACTGAAATTCTAAATTATTTTAAAGCTAACCACAAGCCTGAAAATATATTTTTTCTCTCCCTAAGGTGTCCATAGGTAGAGGAAAGGACAGATAATTGGTTGCATGTCTGTAACTAGCTTCAGAAAAGATTGCTTTTTTGGGGGTAAGTCTTCTTTTTACACAGCTCATCATGTGACTGTCACAAACTCAGTCAGGACTAACAAGGAACTGTTACTTGTAACTGTAAAGGGTATCCACACAAAAAAAAAAAAAAACCATTAGATACATCTATAGTTCACAACCTATTGGATGGAAAAGTGGTGGATGATTAATCTCATAATTATATGAATTTACAAATCTTAATTTTAAGCATGAAACAAGAATTATATTTAGAAATTAAAACATAGATAACTAAACGTATAGCCACTTCTTCCCAACACGTGAAGCGCATGCTTCCCATAAAACAGCTTTCACAGGGTCTGTACATCCATAGGCAAAAAAATCCTAAAGGGCCCATGTTTGAGGATGAGAAATGCCCTTTTCACCTTCTTAGCATTTCCATCAAGCGTTCATGGGTGAACAGGGCTTCTTCAGGTTTGCCTTTTTCCTGTGTAACTTCACAGGAAATAAAGGTTACTCCATTTCGATTTATAACCTTTAATTGACTACCGGTGTTCTCCTGGGGTCAAAGAGGCACAAAACAGAATAAGAAATTGCCCATTAAAACACAGGCCACATCAGAAACATTGCACTCTGCCTCAGTCAGCAAGGATCAGAGAGTGCTGATTTCCTTGTTAAAAGACAGAGGCATAATTGAAGCAATATCTTCACTTCAGATTGATTATTCGGCGACCCTTATCCACATCTTCACTCAGCAATTGAATTTGAATGAAAGTAAATGGAATAATTAGCATTTCAAAGTGTGTTTGATACACTGAATAAAAGAGGAAAAGACTTTTATGTATAATCTATACACAAAAGAAAAAGCATTTGGGAGGGGGAAGAATACGAAAAGTACAGTTGTAGTGCCTTCATTAGAATAACTTAGCGGCTTGCACCAGCTGTATAATTATAGATGGGAATAATGTGTTATTAAAGCACAATTTCTTACCTCTGCATTGTAAAGTGAAACAGACAATAATTCATTGTTTTTCTTTCTTATTAAAATAATAATAAATAGACGACTGCAACACTACTCCATCTGACAGTACACATTCATAGAAATGTCATTAATGGTGCTAACACAGGACCATTTACTTAATCACTGCTTTGGCCGGTTTCCCAATTTTGTATTGCCCTTATATTCAAAGGTACTAGCTTGCAGTAAGGGACTTTATGGACACTCACTTGTCCATGACCATACTGTTGCATGCTTAAGTATTAGTCCTCTGTTAGACATTAACTAGTGGTAGAAGAATAAAGGTATGCTTTGTCGTGAACTGTTGTTCTATGCCAAAAATACATTATTCCTCAAGTGGATGGCTACAGATGCACCTAAAGTGCAGCAATGGGCACACCTAGTAAATACAGGCTTGGCACCATTCCACTCCACCCTAAAGAAACATAAGCATTTAATAACACTGTATATATCTATCTTTTTTGGAATTTTATACCCAGATCCCACTGTATTATTTTTCAATCAAATTCTTTGCTTACCTTCTTTCACACACACACCTTTTACTATGTTCAAATAATGCTATGGTTTTGCAATACCATAAATGTGTGTATAGAATTTTGAAATCCTTCGTATGAAGAATCCACATTGAAACAACAATATGGTTATATTTCATTTTTTATTCTGATTTTTTCCCCTCTGTTACGGACAATACCATTCCAGTTGATGTTTAAGGTTCCATCAATACTGTTAGAATGGGCCAGCCGTTATATATTTGACATTTCGGAAGTGGAGTAGAGCTTAAATAAAATAAAGTGAAAAGACAACATACCCCAATTATTGCATTAAGTTCTGCCATGGTGACTTGTTTGGCACGTTCCACAGCCTGCACCACTTGCTGCTGATGCTGAAAGACAAAAACTCATTATTTAGAGAAAACTCAGCTCTCATATTTGCAATAAAAAGTGTTGCATTTGTTCTACTTTACAAATAGTCTGTTAGGACAAACCAATGATGCTGTTTTAAGTGTAACTTAAGGTGGCCTAACCCTACATATTATGGGGACATCTATATGTATAACTGTGAATAATGATGTAGGCACCAATAAATTAATTTAAAAAGGGCATGTCCATCCCCGGCAACTAAAATTTGCCCCACTTTTGTGCCCACTATGTAGTGTTAAAAGATCCCTACCTTTCACTTCTGCTCCATATGGTTGTCAGAGGGCCTGATAAAAGTCCAGGAAAATGATGAGTAGAAAGCCTCTGTGTGTGTAATCCAGATCTGACTCTTCCTGCTACTCTTAGAGGTTTGTAGCATGCGCAGACTCCAAAGAGGTACAAGACAGGGATGTCCTCTGTCCCATATTTATTCGCTCTGGTTATAGACGTTCTGATCCTAAAGATTAGAGCACACCCCAATATCTATGGACTAAAACTGGGTTTGTAGGAAGAGAAGCTGGGTGTATATGCCGATGACGTGATTCTTTTCTTAGATACAGCTAACTGATCACTACAAGCAGCAATTCAAGAAATTACAAGATATGGCCCATAAAATGGCCCCTATGTTTTTACTGTTTGCACTAGCATAGATATTACGATATATGGGGCCCAGGAATGTGCATTGATCATCTCTTTTCTTATTTGTTCTAATGTTTTGGTCAGATCAGTAGCACTTCCACTATTTGTTATAATGTAATTTTGCCACAGGAGTGGTTTGTGTATATATTGTAGCAGAGTTTCTCTGCAGGAAGATTGACCAAGCTTCCATGTGATAATAGCATCCCCAACACGTCCCCTTAATTGGAGGTCTTATGCCTTGAATGCTAAGCATTGGATGAAAGTCCTCTTCCCTCCTTGTTAAAAGCCAGTAGGCGGGGGGAAGTGATAGCCTGTAATACTAATCAGATGCAAGGTCAGGGAGACAACCTTCCCAAGAAAATGCCACCAAGCAGAGAGTGTCAGCCCAGAAAAATGACCCAAGGTAAAATGTTAGGACCTTCCATACTGGGGTTACCTTGACGTGGTTGGAAGGCTTTTCACTTTTATGCATAAAATTGTAACTAAAAACCCCCATGTTTTTACTGTTTGCACTAGCATAGATATTATGATATATGGGGCCCAGGAATGTGCATTGATCATCTCTTTTCCATTTCAGCACTAGAGATGGGCGAAACTGCTAAAATCCGTTCCACCTGCAGCTTAACGGATTTTCTAAAAAATGCAGAAATCCATGGATCTCGAATATCACATTCGAAATTTTTCAAAAAATTATACTGTAACTTATTGTAAATGGCTTTTAAAATGCTAGGATTTTAAATGCCTTTTCGGGATTTACCCACAGAGCGATAGTTACTTTCAGAAAAGAATCTGATTGGTTGGTATACCAATCAAATTGTGTCTAAGGCTGGGTACACATGGTAAGATTTTCGTCCGACCACCCGATAGTGCTGTGTCTTTCCAGGCGAAAATATCTTACTGTGTATGTGGGGGCGGCCGCGATCGAGCTTGGTTGCCCGTTCGTCTGGATTGGGTCCGTTGGTGAATCACAGCCCTATGGGACCGCACAATCGGTCACGCGGACGGTTGTCCCGACCGATCGCTCACCACTAGCGAGGTGAGCGAGTGCTCAGTCAGGGCAAATAATCTTTCTGAAATAATTGTATCCAACCAGAATTGGTTATAATCAGATTCTTTCAGAAGGAATCTGATTGTCTGTTCCCCAGACTATTTTGCAGGTCCCAGAGCCATTTACAGTAAGTAATGGTATAATTTTAAATTTGAAATTTGAGACATTTTAGAAAATTTGCATATTTTCAATAATAAAAGAAAATTGGAACGCGGTTCGGAAAAAAAAAATCTGGAAATCGGAATTCTGGAAAATCCGCCACATTTGAAGAACTGCTGAGCAATTTTAAACTCAATAAACAACACTATTTTAGATATCTGCATAAGGGTGGAGTTTCAAAAACAAGCACCAGACATACAGCCTCATCCAATATTGGGCATACTAAAATACCCCTTAAAGAAAAAATTGATACCTAAAATATATTGGGTTTTTCTGCAAACCTATACATCCTCTGAAACTTCTCTGCTTTTAGATAAGAAAAATAAGAAAATACCAATACCCAATTGTCTGTTCCCCAGACTATTTCGCAGGTCCCAGAGCCATTTACAGTAAGTAATGGTATAATTTTAAATTTGAAATTGAGACATTTTAGAAAATTTGCATATTTTCAATAATACAAGAAAATTGGAACGCGGTTCGGAAAAAAAAAAATCTGGAAATCGGAATTCTGAAAATCCGCCACATTTGAAGAACTGCTGAGCAATTTTAAACTCAATAAACACACTATTTTAGATATCTGCATAAGGGGAGTTGTCAAAAACAAGCACCAGACATACAGCCTCATCCAATATTAGGCATACTAAAATACCCCTTAAAGAAAAAATTGATACCTAAAATATATTGGGTTTTTCTGCAAACCTATACGTCCTCTGAAACTTCTCTGCTTTTAGATAAGAAAAATAAGAAAATACCAATACCGGTGAAACTGCTGGCATCACATTTTTTTTCAACATCTCCTGAGAATTCATGGTACCTTGCACATGCTGAAGCTTCCCTGTACCTGCAGAAGCAAAAGAGCCCCAAAGCATGATTGACCCCCCCATCATGCTTCACAGTAGGCAAGGTGTTCTTTTCTTCATAGGCCTTGTTCTTCCTCCTTCAAACATAGCGTTGATCCATGGGCCCAAACAGTTCTAATTTTGTTTAATCAGTCCACAGAACACTTTTGTGGTTTGTCCCCATGACTTTTGGCATACTGCAGTCGACTCTTCTTATTCTTTGGAGACAGCAGTTGACTTCTTATTCTTTGGAGACAGCAAGGGAGTTCTGGCATGGAGGCCTTCATTACGCAGTGTGCGCCTTATTGTCTGAGCTGAAACTTCAGTACCCGCTTCTGAAATCTTTTTTCAGTTCCTCAGCAGTCACACGGTGACTTTTCTCCACTTTGCGCTTTAGGTAGCGCACAGCAGTCGAAGTCAGCATCTTCTTTCTGCCACGACCAGGTAGCGTTTCAACAGTGCCCTTTGCCTTGAATTTGCAAATGATGCTTCCTATGGTGTCTCTTGGTATGTTTAACATCTTTGCAAACTTCTTATAGCCATTGCCCTTCCTGTGAAGAGAAATCACCACTCCTCTTGTATTCCTGGACCATTCTCTTGACTTCACCATGTTGGTAAACACACCAGTAAATGTCTAGAAGACGCTAAGTATCACAGTCATTTTAAATCTGCATAATTGGTGCTTATTATGCTTGATTGCTGCTCGATGATATCCACAATTGTTTTTAATACCTGATCGAAAACACTTAACTGAACCTCTGTTCTTAAGAGTGGTAGTCTTTAAGGGGTTGAATAATTGTGTCAATAAATAAATCACAAAAAAACATTTAATACTGTATTAAAAAAATTAGTCATTTTAGTTGCATTTGGTTCTTTGAAAAGTCCTTGTAAGATTTCATTCTGAACACAATTACAAATGTACATTGAATTCCCTAAAACCCTTTACAGCATTGGGGGTTGAATAATTTTGAGCACAACTGTAACCGGAGACTAATTCCCATTTTAGTCACTTCAATTAGACTTATTTTAGTGTTTTTGACATTTCAAATATTTATGTTAATTGTTTCAAGTGACACAGCTGGAAATGTAAAGATTCAACTATCAATCTAGCAATACAGTGAAACCAGTACCCAGACAATGATGTGGTTTGCTCCCTGTACTTTAGTATAGGGAGCAGACAGTAGCCACTTGAACGTATATCTATCCGAGAGAGATTGGGTCGAGACTGTGCGTTTTTTCATTTGTAACAAATCGCAGATTAAATCCAATAGAAAATAATTGAATGTTATTTATTCCCGGTTTGTATTTTTGATTGCATTGTTTAAAATTGAAAGTACCATATAATTGGAGAGAGGAGCAATAATTCCTATCTGTCTTTGTTGCTTAAGCAAAAACCTCTAGATGGAGAGCGCACATGTGCAGCGCTTGAAAGCTCCTACATAGTCCTACCCTCCAACTTACCCCTGTTTCGCAACACAAAATAAAAAAGGGTAAGGAGTAGGGTTGGGCAAAACAGTGCTTTCTTTAGTTAGCAAAACTGGATAAAGTTATCTTTATTTTTTATATTATTTTATGGGTTTATGGCAATACTTTTCTGAGAGAAAAAGTCCTATAAGAGGTTTACTTGGCATTGGCTAGTGCACTATATAAAAAAAAAAAAACCTCTATAAAAGAGTAATTGTATTGAAAAATATATATAATGTGTGGATATAAGAATCTTTATACAAGTATATTTTAAACTGTTATTCAGACACCAGTATCCAGATGTTACTATATGGATCGGAGAATTATGGGTAATTTCCAAGTTTCAATGGCAGCTCTCAGGAAAGCTATACCTTTAAAAAGGATTTTACAGCATTCCACAATAAAGCGGAAACCAGTTGGCGCTCTTGTTTTGAATTTAGCTTGTGGAATGCTGTAAAAGCCTGTATAGCTTTCCTAAGAGCTAGCATGGAAACTAGGATATTAGCCAGAAGTCAGTTCCTTATTTACATATAATGAAAGCTTTATTCTCTCCCTATCTTATTTAAATTTATTAGTGACGTCTGTCTATAACCAGAGGCCTGCACTACACTGATGGCTCAATAAAGCCAAAACTGGTCTGTAGTGGTTGCTCTGGTTTTGCATTTAGCTTGTGGAATGCTGTAAAAACCTTTGTAAAGGTATAGCTTTCCTGAGATGGGTGGAGACATGCAAAGTATCTTATTTATAGCCTGTGGCAAATGCATGTGTGCAGATGCAATACAGCCTAATAGTATATATAAACTTGTTGTTTTGACACAAATGAAAGTCCCAACTTCCAGCATTCTCTGTTTGCAGTTAGTTTCTTCCTAATGTCCTATAGCTAATGCATGTGTCCAGATGTAATACAGCCTAATGGTATAGAGCAGGGGTGTTCTTTCACATGTTTAAAAACCACATCCTTTCACATGTTTAAAAACAACAACTCCCAGCATTCCCTGGGTGCACAGAATGCCGGAAAATTTAGTTTTCATACATCTGGAAAACCATTTTCATACATCCTGGAATAAATCCATTTTCCTGACTTACTTATACTTATTAGTATTTACTACAGCAAGTTCCAAATGTACAATTGCTATGGGGTTAGGACTTGAGAGTACAGGATACTGATTAGCTTAAAAGATAAAAGGTGAGGTACCCCCACCTCCCTCTAAAAGGAGCTAAAAGCTCCCCACAGCGTATAAAATTAAATAGAGCCTTCTTATAAAAGAAGGTACCTCACAGCCTCATGTTATTAATATATCAATATTGGGGAAAAATGCTGGGTAGTGTCCGAGACATGCAAAGCCATTTTATCTTATACAGACATCACTTCCTGTCTAGAAAACAGAAACTGGATTGTCTTAGTCCTTTCTATGAAGAAGGGAGGAGGGGAGTAAATGTTTGAACCTGAAGAATTTTTGATTGACTAAGACTGCCACATGTCTTACAAACATCACATAATTGGGTGTAACACAGGAACTTCCTTACCCTTCTTGTGTAGAGAGAATTTTTTGATTTGCTAACATTGTAAGATCAGATGTTACTAAAATTCCACTTCCTTTTAGTGTCTACATGGAGATCCTTTAGCACTCTTAGAGGTGTGGCTTAACCTACCAATTTGCGTTTCCATTCAAACTTAGGGGTGTCAAGTAAAGTAAGTATACTTTATTAATTGTACATCATTTGTTTTGTAATCCAATAGTAAGTAGTAGTACTATACTTTGAATAGTGTTATTTGCTATGGTGATTTTAATTAAATAGTGATAATTACACACATACATACAGACCTTTCCTATGTGTAATAGTGTTATATACCCCCACCTAATTAGTTGCTCCAAAAACTCAATGCAATCTACGTAAAAATATAAATATATTAATATAATATAAAGGAGATATACACACACACAGTGACAATAGCTTTGTGACCAGTGGAAGATATCTTTGGCTATTGTAGAAGTATGATTGAAATGAATTAAAGGGCAATCTTTTGATTAAGCTTTGGGCCAAAAGAGGGGCAGAGCAAAAGCACTACAGTTATCCTTTAAACCGTCTTATAGAACTGTATAGAATTAGCTTAACATATCCAGGGTGATGCACCGCTCCTGTTAGATCAGTTAGCGTGACTTAAACTACTTCATTTCTGCAGTAGCATGGCTACCGCAAGCGTTGTTTTATGCCGAAAGCTGCATTCTATTGCTAATAGCTGGTGTTAAAAGTGGCGAAATAAAAAATGGCACATATTGCACCAGGTTGCTGATAGCAGCTCTCTCTCTAAAGGGTGTACAAAAAAACAAGCACCCCAAAATTAGCAATGGCACCAATATGCCATGATCTTTACAGCAGTTAAATATAAAACAAACTGGACCCATTTGACAAAAAAAACCTCCTGCATACAATTGTTTAAAAAAATGCAACTTGTAAAAGCAAAAGGCAATTAGTAAGCCTTGTACTTTAGTTAATGCAGCACTTGCTTTATATACTTCTGGAAGTGTTTAAATCCTATCTTTGGGAGAAAAGAGATTTTCTATGCCTATTCTACCAATTTTTCAATCTACTTTATTAGATTCCATTCTGACAAACCGTCATAATTCTGAGAAACACTGAGCGTACATGACAGGAAAACAGCCGCATTACGCTTAGCGCATTATAACATTTTCCATTATATAAGAGCATTTAAATTATATTGTTCTGAATTTTAATAAGATGCTGTGGTGAAAATGAGCAGAGCAGCAAGAAAATGAAATACAATCATGAGATTCACAAGATCAAGGTACCAAAAGAAAAAAAAATCACCCTTCCATGTCATTTAAATGGTATCATTTAGCTTGGTGCCTGCAAATGAAGTTTCCTTACCTCCTGGGACAAAAAAGGAATGACTTGTGCACAGATAGCATTCAGCCTCTTGACAATTTCTGCCTACAGAGAGAAAAGGGGGAGAAAAGCATTTCATTAAGGAATCCATTTCCCAAGACTTTTTCATGAGATAGAATATGTTAACATGATATATTGAATTACACATTCTCTAAATAAACACCTATGAAGAGACTACAGGAACATAGAGCTACATATGAATTACACATTGATTTTAAGTGTGAGGACCAAATCCAAACTATTCTGTTCTACACTATGATAAACTACTCTTCTATATTTTAGTTTGAATAAAAGTACAGAATAAAATTCCATTCATAATTTGCATTCTAAAGTCATTAGAGATTGATCAGTGGACCACTGAAACCTGTAGAGTCTGCCAAGTCAGCTTTGAAACCCGACAGGAGCTCATTAATGCGTACATCCGCATGGCATTTGACACCATCTGAGGAGTTAACTGCTGAACTATGTATAGGTTATCTTACAGGTCCCTAAAAGATCACACAGAAGGAATCATGTTCTAGAACACACAGATTACTACATAAACACAACATGATTTAGTTACATAGTTATTTTAGTGGGCAAAAAAACCCCAGAAAAGCTACAATGGCATATTGAAAAATTTTTACTTTATTTAGCTCAGTATTATTAATTTACAAATAATATACATTTTGATAATAACTTATTGTCACAGTAATTAATAAAAACAGCAGTGAAATGTACAAACTTCTCCACCTTTACTCAGACACAATAATAAATAATAAGGATACATCCCACTTCCAATTTCCCATCTTCACTCCAAATCATTTAATGTAACATTCTTATGACCAGTGAGAAAAAAAAATCTGTTTTTGCAAACATACTGCAATACTGCCTCCCAAATAATTCATTACTTGGATGATTTATGTCTCTTACAATCTTACTAGCTCTCTTCCTTGTGATGAATGTAAAGCAATTCGAATACACTTCTTAGCCACTTTTCCTACCTTTCTCAATATACTTAACCACGCTGTTCCCATACCACAATGTTATCCCTAATGTTAAAATACTTTCCACTACCGCAGTATAAAATACCTTACAAATTTGTGAGCTTACCACACTTTTCCAAAGTTGTCCCAAAAAATAAAGCCGCTGCCTATCCTTAGGTACCTGAACACCTATATGTTCAGCCAATGATAAATCCTGTTAAAACCAAATCCTAAATTCTTAAACTGCCTAATTACCTACACCTGGGGGTCATAAATGGTTAAAGGGCATGTCCACCCTGAATCGATAAATGAATGCTCCTATTTTTTTAAAAAAATCATCTAACCTATTATCCTGGCAACATTTAATTAGATTAATTCTCCACATCACCATTTGTACTTTGTCCCTACCATGTGAAAATCCCTTTCCCTGTGTCTTCCCCTTCCCTTGCAATCCCCCCCGGCCCTACCCTTGCAGCACCCAAGGCCCCTCCTACTCAGGCACCATGACCCCTCCCACTCATCAGTCCCTTACCTTGAGGCGACCCTTGATCCTTTCATTTACAACCCCACTTGGCCCTGCCCACTCACAGATGTTGTGGTCCCGCCCACTCATGGGTGTCATGGACCCTCCCCCACTCATACCTCAGACCCATATCCCCCTTACAGAAAACTGTGTGCAAACAGCCTTTACAGGCAGAGTCCGAATCATCTACATTCTGTCTGCTACTGGCTCTACACTACCTACATCTCAGTGAATCTTTCAGTAAAGAAAACAGAGCAGGGGTTGAGCAGCCCACAGCAGGGACATCTATACTGTAAAGAACATGAGGAATAAAAGCACTACTCTACAGAAGGGAGAGGGAAGGGACTTCCGGTCCCCCCCACATACACTTTGGAATGTCATCTGGATGCCTCCCACCCCTTTACTTTCTGATCAGAGATTTGCACAAAATCAACTTGTAAATGCTACTGGTCTGTAATCAATAGGAGGATTTTTTCTTCTTTGGCACCGGAACAACTAACGATTTTTAAAAACAATGTGGTACTGAACAAAGACTGCTTAACAGACTCATTAAAAATCTGAATAAAAACTATCAACCAGCTGATATGCACAGTCCCCAAACACCCCACCTGAAATCTCATCTGGACCTGCACTTTTCCTGATATGAAGGACTAGAATCGGATTGCGCGTTAAAAAAAGCACGTTAGTGTTAGCCAATTGGTCCACTGTAATCCCCTTGTCCACTTACATTACTGGAATCGCAGCACAAATCGGACATAACACACGCTTGCGATTTCACGTGCATTGTAGTGTGGCCTTAGCCTAAAAGCCTCCAATACTTCAATCTTCACTTTCTTCTCATAAACAGAGGTTGAATCACCAACTAAATCTGTTGGGATTCTTGTCTATCTTCCCGTGTATTTCAAGAGGGTCGGGTTAATATTTCTGGCAAATTTCTTCAGACTGGTTGGTTTAGCAAAAACAAAAATGGGGGTCAGGAACAATTAGTTGTATCTGTTGTATTCAATTAGATCAACTGGACTTGAAATGTAGTTCTTGAAGACGTTTCGCTAGTCATCCGACTGGCTTTCTCAATTCAGAATGACTTGTACAAGAATCTGTGGCAATTATGTAGCCTGGAAAATCCCAATTAGCATATCACAGCCAGGTGTTAAGGGCGTGATTGCATAGTGGCTAAGAGGTGTTATAGGAATGCCCAGGGTATGGTGTCAAAACAGCATTGTACATGGCAGACAGTTGGTGCCGAACCCCCCTCCTACCTCTATTTAAGCTTGGTTTCCAGGGTACATAATTGCCACAGATTCTTGTACAAGTCATTCTGAATTGAGAAAGCCAGTCGGATGACTAGCGAAACGTCTTCAAGAACTAAACTTCAAGTCCAGTTGATCTAATTGAATACAACATATAAACCATGACCTGGATGAATGAGAACCTTCACAAGCATACAACAATTAGTTGTGTTTAAAATCATAACCTCCAGGAGGGCAGATTAGAGGCAGAAACCTTTGGACTGGAAGACAGCTGCTGCTCTTCAGTTTCCTGGACTTTGGACAATCATTGCAGGAGAGCCATAAGGAACAGAGATGAAAGGTAAGGATTCTTTAAGCCGTACAGTGGGGCCAGAAGAGGGTTAAATTTTAGTTAGGGGTGGTGGGCGTGCCCTTTAAGCGTTTTAAACCCCACCATATTTAAAACTGTCACTATTCTACTGATGCATAAACTTTTCAAGTCTGCCATACTTATTGTGGTAAGGGGAAGTAAACAGGTCAGCAATAAAAAAGGGCAGGCTAATGATAGCTTTTTGCAGTTTTCAGGAAAGACAGACCACAGAGTGTGGCTATAACACCCACAAAATTATAAAATCCACTGTACACAGGTATACTGTCAAGATTTTAAATACTATGTTATTTCCGATAGATTAAAGACCCCCTTAATATGAATCATTATAGAACACCTTCTCAACACCCCAAATCACCCAACATGTCTGTTTTGGTTGCCTTGGAAACACAGCTACTTGCATGGATCATCAAATTTGCTTTTGTTGTCCCTTGAGACCAAGCTCTCAGAGACATTCACAGATCTCACTACTGGGCTTCTGTTATTGCCCAATTGCACTATGGAAACACACTCCTAATGGCTTCTGGTTTGAAAGAAAGTTTAAACTAATGGCACTGAGCCCAATCTCCTTTTCCAGCATCGCCATTAAAGGATGTAGGTTATTGCTGTTGTCACCATTGATATTTGTCATTGTAATGTAATTAGGGCCCTAAAATGATGCATTACAGCCTTTGGCACAACTTCTATTAAAATCTTTTCTTCTGCTCACTGAACTGCGACCTGCTTCCTGATGAATAACAGACAGCTAGCTTTAGGGAGATAAGATTCACAAGATATACACATTTCTTCTTCTTTTCTTGTATTCAACACACACACAAGCATTTTCAATGTACAAAAAAAAAATGTGTGTGGGGATCTGGGGTGCAGCGAAAGCCAGTACAGGAATTTTTATCTAACCTCTTGAAATTCTGATTGCATCTAATAAATAGTGTCTGACAACAAATTTAGAGCTTGTAAAGTGCTGGATTCTAATGTATTATCCATCAGTCGATGTCAGTCCTGTAACTTCCAATCAAATCTGTAGGCTATGTGTACATCCTTGAATACATACATTTATGAGGATCCTGTTTATCCAGTAACAGATTTCAAACAGCTAATAAAGATATAGGTACACAAAAAAATATTATCTAATGAACAGCTGCTAAGTAACCACATAAGGCTTTTTATGTTTTTTTGGGTTTTTAAAAAAAAAAAAACTGGCATTTAAACAAATGTGTTATAGGGCAAGGGATCAGAAATAAAAACCTAGAAAGGGCATAAAAAAAAACCCCATTGTTTTTTAATTATATGCATGTATTAAATTAATGATCACAGCATTTTAGAATTAAAATAAAACTAGATAAACCAAACAGTTGTTACTGTCAATTGTTCAATCAATAAACCATTTCTGCTTTGAAAATGAACATCACTACACAATGGCAAGTCTGTTAAAGAGAACAAAATATAATACAAGTTACAGGAGGAAGGAGGGTGGAAGAAAAAAAATCGATGCAAAGGAAATAGCAATGCTGTTACATATACTACTGAAGTCTTTCAGACCTGATCCTCACACCTCTAAATGTGACAAAGCATAAGAGCAGCATGGGTCAAATCAATAATCACCATCTTCTTCATTTAACAAGGAGCAGAAGCAGAGATGTTTCAGTCTGTTAACCATTTGCACAGAAAGAGAAGTGAATGACATTTAATTATTGTATGGGACAATTAATTAAAAGTGTCACCAAAAGTGTCTTGCTAAATTTTGACACTATCTTCTTTAGGCTTAATTTCTGATATTCAATATGAGGCCACTCAAGGTGACCACCGACATCACAAACTTGATGGCCAATATGGTGTTATTTTATATGACCTATCACCAGTGGAAACTGAAGGGCAAAAACAGTTGAACTTAAACTTTCTAATCAGACAACAAGCTGAAGTGCTTGTGCAAACTGATTAAACTAAGAGCATTCAAGTACTTTGTCTTTATTTACTTATGAGTCAATCAATGTCCAACAATAGGAAGGGGGGGGGGGAAACCCACACATATAATCTGTGCAAGATTAGCATACCATAAAATAGATAAGGTGAAGCAAATGGTAAATGTACGCCAAGTTATTTGTCAGTATTTATATGAACAGTTGTATACTTCTCATAAACATCAGTTAAAAACTAACAAGAAATATGTGCCCCTTCACATTAGAATATATTACATCATCTCAGAGATCCCTGCCCTGTTTTAAAGGGACACTAAATTGAAAAAATGACTTGCCTTTATCCTTTTCTATATTTTTAGTGCTGCCAGGAACCAGCATCTCTGTGCTCCCTATCCCTAGATCTCCTCATGTACTGTTCAGCTCACTCCAAGTATGCATTTCTTCTCTCTATGTAACCACCCCCTCCCAAAATCTGAATCACAGCTAGTGTGGAGCATGTGCAGTGAAGATGATCTGTGCCTTCAAACAGCCAATAGCATTCACCCAGCGATTTTGTGTTATAGTGAAAGCGAAACTTTGCAATGGGAACAGGTAAGCAGCACTGCCAGCTGTAATGGCTGCGTGAATCAAATAAGATTTCCTGTTAGCTGTAGGAATTTGAAAGAGAGGGGGGGGGGGGGGGCTGAGACCACAAAAAAAGCAAAGAGCAAAAGATAAGAAGGGAGAAAAAAAAAAAAGGTGGGAAACTCCAAGGTGTCCCACAGTAAGGGGCGGAGATATGTAAAATACTCCTTTATGTCCCTTAGCTTATGCATGTGTACAGAACCGCTGGCTTAATAACATGCAATATAGCCTAATATATTGACATGAAGTATTTTGCATATCTCCGCCCCTTACTCTAGGAAACCTGGGCGTAGGAGAATTACATCTAGTTTCTTAGATTTTGTGGGCAATGCTATTCATATAGCATGAGACTGCAAGATGCCGTCTGTTATAAGAAGGTGTTTCTCCATTTAAATACTAAAATACAAATACTAAACCCTAGTAGAGCCCCTCTGTAAAGGAGGAACAGAGACTTCTGGGTAGTTTCCATGGCAGCTTTTAGGAAAGCTATGTCTGTAAAGGAGTGCATCTACAGCAAAATGAAACCTCCTATAACATCCCTACCTTTTGCCTCCTAGTAGATGTGTCTAGTGTAAGGACATATACTGCAAGGTCCTCACCCTTAGATCACTGCTAATACTTAGCTAAAGCTGTGATTGCTGGTCAAGCCTGCCCTGCTTGTGTCAGAGACCTAGAAAATGAAAAAAAAGTAAAGAAAGAAGACCGCACACAAAATGTAGTATGGAACTAAATATATTTGCACAAGCACACAAGCAAAACCAACAATTTGGGGGTGCCTTACTCCTGGAACTAACACAACAGTGGTGCTGGTGCAAATTAAAAAAAAAAAAAAAAAAAAAAGGACAGGATGTTGTACTCACTGCACTAAAACATTAATAAAGTTAGGCACTAAATAAGCTGGTGTGCTCGGAACTAATTTTTCAATGGAAAAATATATATAGATCATATAAAAATAAGTTGGCGGGGTGGATCCGTACTTAAACTTTATGCCCAGCTAATGGGAACATGCACACTGCAAGAGGCAGGTCCTGGACTAAGGTAAGGGGCTTGGACTGGACTGGCGATCACAACTAGTATTAGAGTGTGCCTACCTTTTCCAGTTTAGCAATCACATTGCAAGTAAATTTTTACTATTTGGCTCCAACGAATGGCCAATATAAAAGAATTAAGGCAACTCAAGGAAACAATATTTATAATATAATTTTACTTCTCACGATTATTGCCAACAGCCTCTTTCATTGACTAGTATTAGAGGTCTACACACTACCCAATGATTTGTATTACATGCCTTCTAAGTAATTCCCAGTGAAAGGTGCACAGTAAAATATTCCAGTACAGCTCTGCAACCTCATCCCCTAGCTCATGGATCTCAGACATGCTCAGGTTTTAAATCATCCAGGAAGGGAGGTATTTCAGTAAGATAATACAGTGGCGGATAGGATAATCCAAAAATATTTTTGTCAGTTTATCTATTAAGCTGGGTACACACGATGAGATATTTCGGTCCGATAGTTCAGTGTATCGGTCGATCAGACCGAAATTATTGCATCTGAATGTGACCATGTCCGGTCGACCGTTCGTCCGAATCGGACATGGTGGAAAACCTCGTCCGATCGTGCGGTCCTCTATGGACCGCACGATCGGTCGCGGTAACTATTGGACGCGGCTGCTTTTGCCGTGACCAACAGTCCTTCCTCCTGGCTGACTGGTCAAAAGTATCGAACGGTCGGTCAGTAGGAAAAATCGGTAGGTGTGTACCTAGCTTTAGAAATGGATCAGACCAATCAGATTTCACCAGAAAAATATATATAGATAATATAAAAAAAATTAAGTTAACTATCCATCTCTGATCTATAGATAGCAATTACATAGAAATAAGTAAGTCATTTAAGTTATTTTGTTTATTTGCTTTTCTGAGGGAGGGGCAATGGGACATTGAGAGGATTAAATCATTCATTTAAGAAATATTTTAATCCAGTTATTTAAATTGTTTATATTGTGCTTTAAACATAAAGTGCCTCTATCATTTGCACAACTTTTTTCCAATTGACAAGTTTCACCTTTTTATTTTATCAAATGTCTTTCAACTTTATTATCCTAAGCACATCCTTGATGCTATGGTTACAATACTTAATATTGCTCCAAAGGTTAAGAATGATTGAGAGGGTAATACACCGCATTGTGGATGTTAAGAACTAAAGAGTTCCGTGCTAATGCAAGGTCAAATTAGCTGAACACTAAAAGAATGAAATAGGCTACCCCAGGTACTTAAAGAGTAAGAAATAATACACAAAAAAAGTTTCATACAGAACAGACAGAAGTTCATTTTTTTTTCCCATCCCACACCCGAACCCCAGATATTCCTCAACAAGAATGAGAATGCGTATATAGAAACACAGTAATAGAGGTTGAATGAAGACATACGTTCATCAAGTCCAACCTTTTCAACCTTTCAGTTGATCCAGAGGAATGCCCCAAAAAAAAACCAAAAAAAAAAATAACAGCTAAAAAAGGAAAGGGGGGGGGGGAATTCTTTCCGGACTCCAAACGGCAATCAGAAAGTGTCCCTGGATAAACCGGAACCACGGGATATGTATTAATACCAGTAATTATAAATCTTTAAGTTTTAGAAACTTGTCTAGCCCACTTTTAAGGGTATTCAATGAACTTGCCATTACCGCATCTGCTGGAAGACAGTTCCAGTTTCACCATAAAGAAACCTTTCCTAACCTGAAGATAAAACTTCTTTTCTTCTAATCTTAAAGGATGTCCACGAGTCCTCCAATATGACCTATTAGTAAACGATGCACCACTATAATATAGCCCATTAATATATTTGTATAAAGTTATATCCCAACGCAAATGTTGCTTCTCCGATGTAAACAGCCCTAGCTTGAATAATCTGCCTGCATAGCCAAGCCCCTCCATTCCCCTTATTATTTTAGTTACCTATCTCTGAACTGCTTCCATTACCAAGATTTCTCTTTTGTATATGGGATTCCAAAACTGCACCGCATATTCCAAATGAGGCCTTAACCAGTGCCTTGTAAAGAGGGAGAATAATATTTTTTTCTTTCGCTAGAATTGAATACCCTCCTTATACAAGACAATATCTTGCTAGATCTAGCCGTTGCGGTCTGGCATTGTTTGCCACAGTTAAGTCTGTTATCTACCAGAACCCACTCTTTTTCCAGGCAAGATTAACTTAACACATTTATAGTGTAGGTGGCACCACTAACCAATTCTCTATCTATGTACAAACGTTTATTAGGCCAACAGTCCTCAGTTTATATATTAGTCGCCTATGTGGCACAGTATCTAAAGCTTTAGCAAAATCTATGTATACTACATCTACTGCTAAATTCTTACTCCTTTATAAAAACCAAGTTAGTTTGTCTGGCACAAATCAATTTCTCATTAACCCATGCTGACTACTACTTTTAAGATCAGTTCTGGAGATAAAGTCAAGGATATGATCCCGTAACAAAGTTTCCAGCACCTTCCCTGCCACTGATGTTAAGCTTGAATATTGGTATTACATTGGCTTTTTTCCAATCAAGCGGCACATCAGATGTGAATTGAGTAAATAATTGTAAAGCGCTGCGGAATATGTAGCGCTATATAAGAAATAAAATACATACAAAAGTGAATCTGAAGAGATAAGAAAACAGTGGTCTAGATAAATCTGTACTAAGCTCTTTTAAGATCCGAGAATGTATTCCATACGGACCTGTGACTTTATTGATATTAACTTTGTCTAATTGTTTCCATACCATATCCTCTGTCAGCCAGAATGAATATTCCTCATTTGTACCTTTCATATTATTACAGTCCCTACTATAAGGACTAAGGTTCTGTATAGTGAATACCGAGGGGGAAAAAAAAATTAGCACATTAGCCTTCTCGGCATCCTCTATAACCATCTCAGCCCCATTATTTAATGAGCCCACATTTTCGTTCCTCATCTTTTTACTATTGATATATTTAAAAACACATGTTGAAAAACTTGCTTTGTTCTGCTATCTGTATTTCATTTTCTATTTTAGCTAGTTAAATTGATTTCTTGCAGACTTTTATACTCCCTGTAAGCCTGTTCGGTTCCCTCAGATTTCAAAATTTTAAAAGCCTTTTTCTTTTTTCCATTTCCCTTTTTACCTGGGCATTAAGTCAGGCAAGATAGGACCTGATATTTTTACACTGGTTCCCTAAAAGTATAAATTTAGAAATGCAATAGTTTAATATCCCTTTAAAAGCGGTCCACTTCTGCTCAATATCTTTACCTATGAACAAATCTCCCCATTCTTTGAGCAGAAGCGATTCCTTATTATTTATAGATAATAATGGGCAGGAAATAAATTCAATTACAAAAGTTTTTTTTTTGTAATGTCCATGTTTCCAACTAGTTAGCAACTGTATTTCTATCCATCTTCCCATAATAAATAAAATCACATATTGTGTAAAGACTTGGGGATAGAGATGAGCATCAAAGTAGTTTATAAATTGCATAAACAGCTAAGTCAATATTTACTTATGGCATGTGGATAAATACAACATTATCTAAAAACAATATCAATAAGGACAGAAAATACAGACTTTGCTACCACAACCAAATGCGCAGTTCTTTATGGGTCGCACGCTTGGTCACAGTGAACTGTTGACCGCAGCTTCTTTTACCATGACCAATAGTCCTATATCTTGGCTGACCGGTCATGAAATGAAACCTTCCCTTTCAGACATCCATTGTAACACCATGTTTGTTTCCTTTGGGAGTTTTCCTTATGCCTGCCCAGGATTTTTATTAGCTACGGCTGTGTACACATCATCCAATATTTTGGGCAGGCCGACCATTTTCTTTTTGTGCATCTTTCAGTCGGCCTAAAGAAATTAGATGGTATTGCGGGCAGCCATAACAGATATCCAACAGTTTGTTGCGGCCGACAGTGATTCAATCTGGCCAACCACTCAATAGAGCTGAATGGTCAGTACAAATCCATCTGCTGGTGTACCCCAACTTAAGGGGAAAAAATGGAATATTGTTGAAAGGACTTTCACACCCAAAAAATATTGTCAAAAATGTCACGCACTGGATACCATTTATTGGCTGGTAATTTCAGATGACCATTATTGATTATATAAATTGGTATCCTGCCAGTCAAAATTAAAGAGACTTAATGAAGACCACATGATCAGCCACAATTGAACAAAAGATCCATGTTGGCTCAAAAAAAAAAACAAAAAAAACAATTGGTTGAAAATATTGTGCATTAAATACCATCACCATTTAGGAGTCCTTTAAAAAGGACTCTTTAAAACTTCCTTTAAAAAGAAATACAGATTAAAAGCTGTCAACATAAATGTTAAAAGAAAGGTCTGGTAAAAGCCCGAGAGTAGTACATTTTAGGTCTGTGACCTATTGAATTATGCAAATTTCAACCATAAGATTTAGACAGCAATCCAAAACCAAAAGTTTTTTTTAAAATCATAATATAAATCATAATTATTTTTACTTTGCTTGATTGGTTGGAGTAAAAAAATCACAGTTCTGCAAAGTTTTATGTATGTGGCTTGAAGCCAAAGAGTAATTCATTGGTTTACCGAAATGCAGTAAACAGGTTTGTCTGGATCTCATAAATTTTCCAGGAACTTTTTTCATAGCTCTGCAAGAATAAAATTAATCCTCATGTATTGTCAGAATTCCAAGTGATAGTAAAACGCATTCGTTTCAGAAGAACTTCAATGTATAATTTAACAATATTATAGCTTATAGATAACAATTAGACACAGATAACAGCAATTAGGTTTACCCAAGAAAGTTGCCAGCTATCAATAGCAGAGATGTAGCATTGGTGAACTACTCATTTACAAAACTTGTTCCAAGATAATCACTACTTGTCATTTGCACTTGCATTACAAACATGCTGCCAGTAAAGTTGGCTAGGTTTTATTCAACCAGATAATTCTATAGGTTTTCACTCAAATAAAGAAATTGGAATCTATGGGTTTTCACTCAAAGAAAGAAAATGGTTGGGAGAGAATCTGTTTACCTAGATGTAGCAATTTTTTAACAATACTAGACGAATAGGTATTTATTCTGTTCTTATCACTCTACAGATTACAGCAACAAAGAAATAGGATTGTCCTACAAATTGAAATGCATTTAAAAGAAATTTACAAGCAAGTCTAGTTTCCAATGACTAATTACACAGAAAAATCAGGTTTTGAAAAAAATAAATAAATTAGTATTAAATGCTCTTAAATTGAGCTAAAATGTGCTCAGAACATCACAAATCACAACTGAAAAAACATAGCCAGGAAAAAAAAAAAAAAAAAAAACACTGGTGCAAAGCATCGATGCCCAACCCATGCCCCAATCACTGAAAACCAGGTCCCAAGTGGGAGGGTTTTGGTTGTTCCAGGGGCGGGGCATATGTTCAGTAATAAAAAGCAGCTTAGTTACAGGCTGGGTACTACTAGTACAAAGAGATAATACCATCTGTTTCCCCATTGTGTTCTTTCAATCTATGATTACCAATCACAATTAACAATTTGGCTGTGAGTATTACCAGCAGCAGAGGAGCTTGGGGGAAAGCAGCTTTCATAATTGCATCAATTTTCATTTAACCAACATTTTTAACATTTTAAAAGTCCTAACTATATGGTGAATCCAATAAATGTAATATTAAATTTAAATTCACACAAAGACATCTAAAAGTACTTTAGACTGTTAAAACCGTGAGAGTAAACTAATTTCAACTAATAATTAGGGGACAAGGAGTCAGATTCAGTTCTTAAGCCAGAGAAATGCCGATCACCTAAACGCAATCAATTGAGCAGATGGGGATCTGACCATTTGGGAAATTTTATGACAATGACAACCATGGTCGCATTATCTTGGGCGGTTTAAAATGAAATCTGTCCAAGATAGATGGTGCAAGGTGGTGAAATTTGATCCTAACCTTCAAGCCATCGTTGTTACAGCTGCACCATTTTGCAGCCATCAAGCATGCATGGCCAACTTTACATTGTTACTGTAGTTGCTTTCATTTACATTGCATACAAAATATACCCAAACAAGCTTTAACTTCAAATTGTCGGAGACAATGCTGCAAAACTCTTTGCGTGAAAAAAATACTGCGCAACATACAAAGATGTGCGAGTTAATGAAAATTTAAAGATCTATAGCAGTAATGTCAAACATTGGCCGTTTCTAGCCATCTAAGTGCCGTCACCCTCCCACCCATGCGCTCCCACCCAGTTGGTAAGAGTTTAAAAGTTGCACGCTGTACAAGGTGGGGCACTTGTATATATGTATGTGGCCGCCAGTGTTCTCCCCAGAAATTATTTCCAACCCAGGTGCCTTGAAAAATTAGCCCGGTGAGGAGGAAAACTTGACTTTCAGTGCCAGCAGACTTTACAAGAGTATTGTCTTTCCTAGTAATATTTTCAGTGCCAGTCTTTTCCCAGAGTATTTCCATTAACACTTTCAGTGCCAACTTAGTATTACCTTTTTATTAACTCTCTCAGCTGCCAGCATTGATATGATATACAGTATGTACCTGCTTTCCATGTCTCCTCCATTGAATTGTTCACTTCTCACCTAGTTATGTTCAAATTAGAGAGTTGGGAGGGAGGAAGGAAGAAAGGGATAGCGATCTCATGGCTCCCGTTGTTAAAAAGCAGTGTCTGACTGGGCATCTTGGGCCCACCAGGGAATATTGTGCTGGGGGCCCACCAGTTACCAAATAATCATTGAAGGGGCCTGAGAGCCCCATCTATTTATTTTCCCTATGACAGATACAGCTTCCTTCCAGAAAATCCCTGTAGAGTAAGCAGGGACAGAGGTCCCAGCATAGTTTTGCTGGGAGGCCTATTGATGAGCAACTGAATCACATAGGGACTGAAACCATAACAGACACTATTAGGGGTGCTTCCAATAGAAAGTCAGTACTTTGGAAACATTTATTAATACAGAAACAGGTATGTATGAGCTTTAAGAAGGTAGGCAGTTTGCTTTTCTGATGACCTGCTAATGTATACCTATGTCAAATACAAATCATCATATCTGTCAGTTACAAATAATATACAGGAGCCCTTTATGACTGCATACCACTAACCCCATTCCCTATACAAACTGTCAAGACCACCACCACCATTATCCCCCAGCAGTAGCAGCAGCCCCATGACCACATAATCCTAACCCCTCCCTGTACAGAGGCCCATTAAGACCTCTACCATTATCCCCCAGCAACATCCTCCATGACCACATATCCCTCTTACCTATAGAGAAGTGCATCAAGACCCCCACCATTATCCCCAGAAGAAGCGCCCATGACTACATACCCCTAAACCCAAAGAACTAAAACATTACTTACAGCCCCTCACTCCTGCAGCATGCTGATCCAGCTCCCTGCTTGCCAGAACTAGCAAACGGGCTGGATTGGCAGCAGCATCCGCGATTGGCAGAGAGGCAGTTAATCACAGACGCAGCTACCGGCAATGCAGAGCACAGCGTGAACGAAAGACTGTAAGTAGAGTTCATATTCTTTTTTAGTAATCTGACACAGAGGTTGGAGGTGGGCAGGGGTAGCCTACACTTCAGAAAAAAGTTTTAATGTTAGATGGAAGGGCAGCCAGGGAGGGATCCGGAGGGAGGGTGGGCTTCCCTGCGCATGTCACAATACATCCTGGAGGCTAGATTACAGGAAGAAACCTTTGACAGGAAGACAGCTCCTACTCTTCAGTTTCCTGGACTTTGGACAAGCACAACCATAAGGAGCAGAGATGAAAGGTAATGTATTTTATTACACTATACAGTGGGGCCAGTAGTGGGTTAAATTTTAGTTTGGGGGTGGACTTGCCCTTTAAAGTGTATGTCCACCAGCTAAACAATTAGTCTTCTATGGACAGAACCTCCCCAAAACCCAGAACTCGCAAGGTCAAGGTTCAATTTGGCTTCTAAATATACTTACCAGCCCTCGCTCCCGCGGCTGCCTTCTGCTTGTCTTCCTTGCAGGGAGGCAAGAAGGAGGGGCCATGACAGTAATTGGCTAAGACATTGCAACTTAAGGTCCATGTACACACATCCGATAGGACGCCCAACACCCAAGTGCAAGACCCCCATGCGACAAAACAGCCGTGTGTATGCGTTCCCTTGTGTGTTGTTGATCCGCCATGGTGAATTGACAAATTACGATCGAGCAAACGCATACACACGTGATTATCGGGCGAAACAGCAGTTTGCCGCGTGTGCATACGCTC
The DNA here is from genome assembly GCA_019447015.1 of Hymenochirus boettgeri. Classification (NCBI taxonomy): domain Eukaryota; kingdom Metazoa; phylum Chordata; class Amphibia; order Anura; family Pipidae; genus Hymenochirus; species Hymenochirus boettgeri. The sequence goes on along the minus strand of CM033469.1, from coordinate 252,154,593 downwards.
AGACATCATTCCACGTGCCTCCTATCGGACTCTCTCTAGTAGTTCTAGCCAATCCTCTTACAGTCCAGATTAGACAAGGGAACATATGACAGAGGTCATAAGGTGTGGCCAGACAGTGCACATACACAAACTACGTATACATTTTATACCCAAAATTGAAAAGTGACAGCACTAGGCAGCAAAACAAGAGAACACCACTGAACAAGCACAACCAAATATAGTAAAACTCTAGTTACTATAGAGCTAAAAATGTTTACAAATTATGTAAAATGGATAAATGGTAATACTGAGCATTTGAAATCACTTCTGCAGTATAAGCTATGGCATTGTATATAAAAAAATCTATGTACATCTAAACACAAACCACTGCCCCCAACAGCTGCAATTTTCATTTCCCCTATATTCCAGGAAATACAAAACTAAACTCCTCAGAACCACTAACAGAACTAAAAATCTCAAACTCTAAACACTCCCTAGCCAGATGACAGAATATGGGGATGTTGCCATTTCAAAGGTGCAAAGTAGAATGGGCTGTTTCCATAAACACACAGTATTTCTTTTTATCTGTCCTGTAAAAGACCAACACAATCTGCTGAATGCTTTCATTAAGTAACTTAACAACAGGAGGGAAAACCATGGAGTGGGAAATAGGAAGCCTGACACTTTCTCTAACAAAACATTAGTTTTTCTACTTTGCAGTCATAAGCAAACAGCCTCTTAGTAACTCATTCCAGAAGGAAAGCTAATAAATCATCAAGAACAGGACAACTTAAACAACCCAAGCTAATTAAAGAGCCACAGGTGCAGCTTAGAAATATCCTCCTGGGCAGAGAGGGAGCTCTTTCACCAGTCTTAAGCCAAAATATCAACAAAATGAACAACCAGTAAGCAACCTTAGCATTCTTTTCACTTTGCAACAAAAAAAGTATCCTCACGTATTGCTATGATAAATGTTAAAGGGACAGTCCAAACCCACAATAAAATAGCACAAACTAGCGTATTTTCTTTAATATATGACCAGTAACTAATCCCAGCATTATGAAAACCCACTATGAAATATCTGAGAGAAGATGGCTGCTGTTACATGGCCAATCTTCTAATGAACTATAGGTTGTAGACTGTGGTTACCTGATAGGAATGAAAGTGGTATTGACGATATTTTGACATGATCATGGCCCATTTATTAACACACCATTAAGAAAGATTCCCACAGCATTTAATCTATTGAAGAATTGTGAAGAATAGCTTGGCCATTTTAAAACATTTCTCTTATATATTTTGAGCCAATCAATCAAAATAATAGTTGCACAGGACAATTTGGTTGAAATATCAGCCAGTGTGTACACAGCCTAAGCCTGTAGTAAAGCCATGTGACCCTACCCAGAAGGGGATAGATCTGGGTTGTTGATACAGAGGGAGACAGAACATCAAGCCTATCTAATATATCAAGTGTATGGCCAGTGTATAAGGGCCTTAACCTGGCCATCCTCTATAACAGGAATGTCTAAATACTACAATTCCCATTATTACTTACTAGCATTCTAATTTTGGCATGCCTGCTCTGTAAATATGACCTCCCCATATTTCAGTGACGCTTGGACAACCGCCTTTCCAGTTTGATTTTTGATTACAAAATGAATAGGAGAGTAGGGATAAGGTTACAGGTATCTTGGGAGGTTCACAGCCAGTTGTTGAATTTATCCAAAATCTATTAAAGTATGCTGTAAAACAAAGTTAATGTTTTTTTTCCCTATGCCCCTCCTGAGACTACCTTTCCTGTTGTAAAGTTGCTGACATCTTGTATCTGTATTGTAGAATGTTCAGCTCTGCCCCACTGAGATTTCCTTGATGATCTTCTTCTTTGGCCACAAAATGCACTCTCTCCAGGAAATCTCAGAGGGACGGAGCAAAACATTCTACAATACAGATACAAGATATCAGTAACTTTACAACAGGACAGGTAGGCTCAGGAGGGGCATAGGGGGAAAAAATGGGGGGGCGCGCAAAAGTTTTTTTAAAGCTGCCACTTCCAATTAAACTTAAAGGGCATGTTCACCCCCAAAACTATAATCCCCCCCACTACTGGTCCCAATCTGTAGTGTATAAAAATCCTTACCTTACATCCCAGATCCAAATGGATGCCCTGTAATCCCTCCCCAAAGTCACAAAAACTGGCCACCAGGAGAACTGCATATAGGATTCCTCTCCCCTCTCCCTCCCAATTTGTTCTCCTGCCCCCTAGCATTAAACCCCTTTCCCATAATATAGATATTGGTCCCCCAGCCCCAACCACATTACTATTAGAGCAAGAAAGTCCCCCAATCTTTACTTACCTTACACCTCTCCTTCGCCGTTCTACACTACCGGCAGCCAATCACGGACTTGGCTGCCTGCCCCACCGCCTGCTTGCAGTTCTATGATTGTGCGGCGAAGGAGAGAGGTAAGGTAAGTAAAGATCGGGGGACTTTCTTGCTCTAATAGTAATGCGGTTGGGGCTGGGGGACCAATATCTATATTATGGGAAAAGTTAGTTTAAAGGGTGGACATACCCTTTAATCTTGTTTTGCAGCATACTTATCCTTAAAGTGTATGGCCAACATTAATGAACAATGTCTTTTTAGAGGAAGGAGGTTGATAACAGTGATTTATCTAGTGATAACAAAAGTTATACAATAATAATATATATGTGGCACGGGAAGAAAAAATAGAAAGGTAAAATATCTATAAAAACACCCCATTAATATACGCGTCTTAACGTAACAATACCTGTGGGAGAAAAAAAACTTACTGTTAATTGATATTTAATGTTTTAAGCTTGATGTGGGCTGTTTTTGGCCACACATATGATGCCACAGATCGGCGGTAGAACACTGGAGGTAAATGAAAATGTGCACAGCACATTAAGACACTTGGTTTGATAAAGGCAATATTATTCAATGTGTGTATACACACAAAATGCACTATACGTGTGTGTGTGTGTGTGTGTATTACTATTTGTTGTACATGGAACTATTCTAGTATCCAGAACTATAAATCCTACATGCACTGCAAGTCAATCCCAGCCTATAAAATAGCTCACTAAAAAGACCAAACCTAATTAAAAACAGTTTCTTCTAAAGCCGCAGCTTTGATTTTGCTTATTTACACATTAACTTCAGCCTCCTTTTGGAAAATCCACTCTATTCACTGTAACATGCAGGGCCTTTTATCTGCCCTGGACAGCATTTCTCCTGCAGATGAAGTAGATGCCCATTGATTTGCTGTCGAGCATGGTAAATTAATAGCAACAAATTGCTGAGGGCCCATCTCACTGTTCCACCATGCTTCGGCAGTTTTGCTTTATTTTCTTCATGATAGGCAGCAGTCAGGGCTCTTCAAGTCAATTTCTCCTTAACAACCAGCAATACTTTTCAATGGTGAAAATAGAGCTATTCCTTGTAAGTCAAAAATCAATATCCTATTGCCCTTAGAAAATGCTAAACAAGCAGTATTGGCAATCCACTTGGTACTAGAGGGTATCAGATATAATGCAAATCCATACTGCTTTCCTCCTTGAAGTTATTACAGTTTGCTAAAAGGATTCTAATGCCATTTATCATCATTTACCATCGACTGCAGCAGCTACGATTATGACATCCTACCAGACTTGCCGAGCCCTTTCATGTCTGCTCAATTAATATTTCAACAGCACTTCAAAATGGCTGTTGCCCAGGTCTAGCAATAAAATATACATGGTGAGGGAATCCGATTCATTTCAAGCAATATTGCTACACTTAACTCCTTCAGTGTATTCTTAGTGTTGTAATGATCAGGAATATACATAGGTAATATTCTTATTCATAGCAATTTAAAGACTTTCTGGTAAATGTGAAGTATAGGGCTGCTTCTGATGAGAATGTTTATCCACATTTACATATAGAGAGCTTATGGACTGATTTCATCCACTATAAGTGTCTGCAATTCCCTTATCTGTTATAACGGACAAACAGTATCTTCAAAAAGCTACACTTTTGTTTTTAATATTTATATATCCACTCTAATGCTATTTACTCAGTTACCAAAATTTAAATTAATTATGTTCTCAAACATAATTGTTAAAAATTGGCAACATTACACAGGCTTAATTAAGATTAAATCCAATTTGCTAAATGTACTTTAATTGGTACTAATTGCATTAGCTTTCCTTTCAAAATGACAAATTCCCCATAGATTTTGCTTTAATAGTCTTCTATCAAAATCAACATTGGATGACTGATGATGAGCAACAAAACAAGGGGGAGGGGATGCTGGAAACATCGACCCCACATAGTTAAAGCCGTTTGTGTTTATCCTTTCATCAATTTGCCAAGTCACAGGGTTCTGTCTCAATCACAGCCTTCATCTTCTGTACCAATGAAATAATATCCCAGTGAAGGAGGGGGAAGAAAAAAAAAAATCAGCAGGCTTGAAAAGGGCCAAGAAAAACAAGTCTGGATGCACAGGGAAAAAATAAATTTGAAACACACAGGAGGTTTAAAATAACAGGGACACCAATTACTAGGGTCCTTCCAAGGTCTCTGAAGCTCTTTGCTCTTGAACCCGGAGAGACATAAATCTAATAAACCTAACCTGATCTGTAGCACTCTGTCCAATTATGCTGCAGGGCAATTTCACAGAATTATAACCTGCTTTCTATTACAAGGGTATCAAGTAAGTACATCTGGAAGAGGAGAGGAACCAAGGCCGTCTGTCTAGTAAATGAAAACAGACAAATATACCCCATTCTCTCCACACCCACACCCCCTCCTCTTTATGGTGAAAGGAGGAGGAAGACGAGATTAAAAGAAAATATAGTAAAGCATGTGGTTTAGTACGGCTGTCTGTAGTTCTTAATACGATAAACAGCCCACAGGATTTTATGGAAGACTGTATTAGGAGAGGCAGTATAAAGATCAATTTTCAAAAAGAGGGAAGATTATATAGCTTCACTTTAAAGTGCTAAAAAAAACAAACAAGCAGGGGATAAAAAAAACAAACAAACAAAAATATATAAAGTGTTCAAACATGACCGTATAATCCATTTCATAAAATTCATCAGATAGTCTCATAAAATAAACAAACATGTAGAATACTGGAAAATTAAAATGCAGAAAATACTATAAACAGATTTTAGAAAAAAAAAACAGCCTTCATCATGACATTAGCCACTAAATCTTAAATCATTAAACTCTCTAAAGCGTCTAATTAATTTCCCAGTTGCAAACAGTGACAGAACATTTAGAGCCAGCATTGCATTTTAAACTCTGATAATTACTAAGCAGGTCTGATGCAGCAATTCATTGGGGCCATGGCAGTTGATGAAGTCCATAAGTATTACAGAGTTGTTTACATTACTAATTTGAACAAAAACGACAGTAATAGAAAATTATATTATAATTAAGACTAATCCTCAATAATCCTCTATTTAAATCATAATTACATATATACAAATTCCATATAAAAAAATGCATATGCAAGTCTCAATTTAATTTAAAGCAACAGGAGAATTTAAATAAACGATAGAAATTCCACACACCTCCCCCTCAAACAAAATAAATAAATCAAACAACAACTTTGTAGAACACTGTCCAAAGCCTAACTGCTCTTTTTTCACATATGAGGTCTCAATATTAGTTATTTTTAACAAAATACACAGAAGGTGAAGAGAATCGTCAAGGAAAACGGAAACAATGACTTACCTGTTTGTGCATCTCAATGTTCAACCCATATGACATTTCATAATACTGGAACAGAAAGGAAAAAAAAAAAAACATTAAGCAACCTCAGTGATAGCGACCTTGGAAGTGTTATGAATTGATAATACAGCATATCCAATACTTTATCCCATAAGCCAGCATGATGCTTGAAGTATAACAAAAGGATTGGGAAAAGGTAAAAAAAAAAAAACGGACAGAAACGGAAGTTTCACATTAAGTTTTTACCATAACATAATGTCGCTGCATCTCTGTCTTCTCGCTAGCCAGCTTTTCACACTCCAGCTTTAAGCTAGAAAAAAAAATAGAAAAACACTTTAAAAACAGAAATAAAAATAATTAAAAAAAAAAAAAAAAAATAATAAGACAACACTTTTTGGCAGACATTTTAAGGTTTTTTTTATTTTGTTTACAACATAAATTAAAACACCCTGGGATCAAAGAACAAAAAGCTAATAGACTACATTGTACAGCTAACTCGGGATTATTTTAAAACAACAGAGTGACAAAGTAATTACCTTCTGAAAAGGTTTGTTTTAATTACCTTGTAATTGGCTCCGCAAACCAACCCCCCCCCCCACCTTCAGAAACCTACCACAACATGGAAAAATATGCAATCATACATAGTGGGCCTATTAATGGCACCAAGGTAAAACATTTTCAGAGAGAAAAGTGCAAACGGAGTATGTAGATGTAAGCAACTAAAAAGTCTTTGACTCTCTAGAATTGGAAGGAAAGGAGTTCAGGAGCTGTAAATTAACAAAAAAGGTCTGATCTGTAAACTACACTATGAGAATCACTTTTCACAACATTTAAGCAAGAATTTCTGTGCATTGCCCTAAACATCACACACAGAAAATAAAAAAAACATTTAATATATTTTGCCTCTTTTCCAATTATTACAGATATCACTAAATGTAAATAAAACAGAAAGCAGTGTTTTCCTTAGTCATATGGAAAATAGATCCCTGTGATAATTTTCTAAATACTAATCAAGCATGTTTGCTATTGCTGAAAAGCCAACAAGCATTAAAAACCCTTCACCTCTCTTAAGCACTGAAGAGGTAATCCATGCAGGTGAGATCAGCTCAGAGTAAACCTCAGCTGTGCACTGAAGTTATTGTTGTAACAGTTCCATCAGTTTATAAAAGAGCAGGCTTGTAATCACCGATAATGGGCATACTCTGACACATATTGGGCTTTCAAGAGCAAAGGTGTTTTAACTCATATTTCCTATAGGAAGAAGCCAAGCCCTTTCAACAGTTAACGCCTTATGTACACACACACACACAAAATAGACTGACAACAAGGGGTAAGCAAATACAAAGATCAGCTAAAGTAAACAGCTTTTACCTGTGGTATTGAGCCTGTAAAAACTGAAACTCCTCCTTAATCCGATCACACGACTCGGATATGGTGAATTTGAAAGGCTGAGCTGGCTGATGTGGAGCCTAAAAACAATAAATATAAATTAAGCATGTATCAAGCTAAACTACATTAAAAAGGTGTGGGAAAGGTTATACACTAACATACAAAACGCTTCTAATCCATGCACAAATCCAAAGTCCACATACAGTAGAGAGATAACAAGTACAAAAGCTGTGCTTCTTCTCATTCATACAATAAATTAATAAAAGGCCATCTGTGATACAGGTGTTATTGTCTTGATTGCTTTTCCGGTTTGCAACATTAGGCATTCAAGATAATGCATTAATTGTACACTACTCTCATGCAGGTGCAATTCTATGGATAATGTTTACTTTTCAGTATTGTCTTTATTGTACTCCAGTAAAGTAAAATTTGATTAATAAGCAAATGAAGAAAGCACCTAAAACCAAAACCAAAATAATAATAAAAAAAAACACACACTTCACAAAATAAAGATCTGAAAGAAACTGATCCAAAAATAAATGTATACAAGAGCCATACTTGGTTTGAGTTCTAAAAAAAAGTGCAATGTAAAGTGTTTAGGCACAAGGGTAAACTGTGAGTACCGAGATACAGTAAAGGGATTCTTCTGGCACTAGAGCCCAGGGCTGGAGGATATAATACACTCATTGAGTATTAGAACTTTAGTTGGATGCAAAATAGATACATAAACAAGGCCGAGATATGCTCACTTCTCTTGTTTCAACTACTCTGCAGATTAGTTTAGACCGACAAAATGGCCACAACACAAGAACAAGCTTTTCTTTACTAAGGTCAGTTATTAAAGAGAAAGAACAGTTATAAGTATATTTTACTTATGAACTTCTTTATTTTTCCTTATCTTATATATTATATAGCAACATCCCCAAGTTGCAATATACATACAAATATACTAGTGGATTTCACGATACATATGTTATTTTCAAAGAATTTATGAAGTCTGCAATACCTTTGTGTAACATATCATGACATGCTTGGATAGAGATGGTGATTATGTTGATAGGATATCAAACTTTGTTTTAGGCTGGGGTCAAGCATACTATATTTGCACTAGCAAACACTGACTGACATTTGGGCCCCATTGCTTACAAGAACATTTTTTTTTCCATGTTAATAGACATTTGTATCCAAGCCAACAATAAATCAACCCACACAGAGCCTCAATGACACAGCGTGACCTATCACTAATGCGCCACATTGACATATATCATTTTCTCTTATGAAAAACAATAGTCAGCCTTTTGTGTCCTTTCCTTGCTTGAAAAATCTTAATGAGGGAACCATGTATCCTTTTAATGTACACTAATGCCCAAAAAAAAAAGCTGACACAGGTGTTAGATTAAATAATAAAACACGTCTTTCTCTCAAGGCATATTCCGTAGTAAAATCTTATATACTGAATTGCGAGTTAATTGCAAAAATGCACACACTCCATCCGAAATCCAATGAAACTGGTAGTATTCAGTCTAGTTAAAACACTTTTCACATTTCCCCACCCAGCTATTTCACAATTGCTTTAATCTATAATGTTGATTAGATGAACCAGATGCTTAACTTGTATTTTATTAAATCAATAATTTAAATATGCATTAATATTTCTTTTATGATATAATTGTGTGTTCCCACTGTATTGCAGTTAAAACTAAAATATCAGGCAAAAATCCACAAAATGTACTCCGTTTGTGGGTGGGTGGGTGGGGGGATGAATTTGTCAAATAAAATATATTGTTTGATTATTTACCTTTGTTTTAGAAGCTTATTTTCAGTACTGGAATATGTGTTTTTTTAAGGATTATTCTTTAATACCCAATGTTGCCTTCATGACAGCCAGTGGAAACATATGGGAGTTTAGCAGTAAATGCAGAAAAGAAAAAAATGAAATGCTTAGCACAAGACAAGCAGAAGGGAGGCTAAATAAGTGCACATGTCAGTGGTGAGGCAAAGCTCACAGTGTAATAATATGTGAGAGGGAAAGCAAACAACCTTAGATAACAGACAGTAAAGGGGGGGGGCAGTATTGTCCAGTGTCATGGGAGAGAACCGCACAATCCTACATGAAAAGGGGAGGGGTGGTGGGGGGGCTCTGGATGGATTTCAGTCACCAAACGCGAGAAGCTCCATCGATGTGGGGGAGCCACTTTCACTGACATAATGGCTTATTCATCACCAGTATCAACTGTCCCAATTACTACAATGCAGCATAATGGCTCTGTGAGGTCTTCTTTTTAACAGATGAATTGCCACATTGTGGCTTTGAAAAAGACCTCAGACATTTATGAGGCGAAGACAGGGGGTGTCCAAGCCATCGTCCTTCAGTTATGGTTGAACTGCAACTTTTTGACACCTTCCAACATATAGTGGTGGGTACAAGGGGGAACTAAACACTGCATGCTGGAAATTGTGTCAGGAAACAAAGGAGAATGAGAACGGGGATCATTATAATGGAACACTGGGGTCCTGATCCTGTAGCTTTCTATGTGACTGCAATTCTCAGGAAAACCTCACTGCCTTGTGCAATCTAACAACTGGGAAGCCTCGGGGCTTAAACATCCAACACAAAAGAGGTTAATCTAAAAATACAGGGGATGAATTAGAAGGTATGGGGGGGCTTTAACAAAACAAGATCAAATCCAACTTCTTGTTGCCATATTGATTTTCAGAGTGATGTTCTATGAAAGGGCTGCCCTCCAACTAAAACTCCCAACATCCCCAGCGCAGCCTTCCCCTGAGATCGGCTGGAGGGCAGGAGGAAATGGGGATGACAGTGACCAAACCCTCCCCCCTCCTATATTGTCCGCCTACTCACCGCCGGATGCCTGGTCTGGGGGTACATCTTGCTCAGGTCTCGAATCATTCAAGCCGCTGGTGAGGTTCCTGTCCCAGAGCACTGATGGTCATTGACTAAATAAGAACGGCCACAGGAGGGCAGGAGGGGGGAAAGCCCCGGGCACAAAGAGAAGGAAGGAGGTGGCGGGTTGGGAGCTGGTCCCGGGTCTCCTCCGTCTGTTTAAAGGAAGAAATAGCGATTCCCCCCCTGGCCCGAACCCTCACACATTCCACGGTTGGCGGACAAAGAAGAATCCGATTTCACGCGTGGAATCTCATACTTAATCCATTAAGGTTCCACCACGACTCGGGGTCTCTCCCACAAACTGCCCCACGGTGACCAATCCCGAAATCCGGCAAAGACGAAAATCCCAGACTCCAGGGTAAGAGAACAGCAGCTGTCGGCTACTGCCAGGAACTTTCTGTCCGGTCCCTTCCTGCTGCGTCTCCCCAGCACTGACCGAGCCAACTTACTGTCCGGTCCCTTCCTGCTGCGGCCCCCCAGCACTAAACGAACCAACTTACTGTCTGGGTCCCTTAGACAGGCGCTGCTGGGTGGCTCCTGTTCCTTCTCGCTCCTTTCCAACACACACACCAGGTTATCCTGGCTCTGTCCTTCCCGCTGTGCTCCGGGGATTCCTTTCTGTCTCCCCACTTCCGTCACTCCGGGTGTTTATCCGATCTCCCGCCGTGTACTTCTGATGGGGAAGGATAGTAAGGGCGATTACAATGGGCAACGTGAGGGGATCAAATAAATAAAAGCAGGAAACCAGACTGCCGCTCCGAGCAGCTCCCACACAGCGTTCTGTGTAGGTGACTTCTATGACCAAATTTAGCAGCAGCAAATCATTAACATTCTGATACATATTCACAACGTTGAGTAGAAAGCGCGAGGCACTTCTGGGAAATGTAGTCCGCCAAACCGTCCTTGGCTATTTTCGTGACGACCTGTAAAACAGCAATTCCCACAATACTGAGCGTTGAGATGTACCGCCCAAGGACGCCACGAATGGGTCCTAGCCATCCAATAGAACGCATAGGAACGTTAATCGCCTCTCCTAAAAATGTCAATCGAACTTAGTCCAACCAATGAGTTGCGTAGAGAAACGCCCCATCCGTCACTTGCTTTACCCCACGTGGGGTCAAAACCTATCCCGTTCGGTCTTCTTTTCTTTGTCCTTATGGTCTGAGCCAATCCAAATTGAGTTTCGTTAAAAATCCACCACCCCAAGGGAGGTGTGGTTAAGAAGAGAGGGCAGGCGTTTCTCATAATGAGCTTTAGAACAGGGGAAACATTTGTCCTGCTGTCAATCAAAGTAACGTGGGGCTGATGCTTTGCTTGCTAGTTTGTGGATGAGCCGCTGCTGCTCTGTGTGGCAATCTGTGGTGAAAACAAGCATGGAGGCAGAGAGAGGAGGGAGAGCTTGTAGTCTCTTTACATTACCACACGGCCTCCTCCCTCCTCTTACTCCCTTGTCCTATGTTAGCTATCACCCACATCAAGGAATGCTGGCTAATTAGGGGCCAGTGTCTCCTTAAAGAGACAAGAGCAGCCTTGTGCAGCCTTTGCTAAGTGAAGGGAGGGTTCTGCCTGCACACAGCAACTTCCCTTGGCTCATACCAATTTTACGCACCGCTGGAGCTGGCATAATTTTCTTGTGAGAAGAGGGGGAGGCGGAGGGGAATGCTGTTCTGTGCTATTTACAGACCCAATATGCCTTTTGGATGACTTGAGCCTTCCTTCCCTCTTCAAACCGCTTGCTCTGCGCTTCATTGCACCTTTTTTTTTTCGCCTAGTGCGCATTGTTCTCTTTCTACCGAGACGTTTTAGCCTAGTTTACCGTTCCTATGAATTTTTCTAATAACTATTTGGGTTCATTCGCACACGAGATGCGTTTGTGTGTACGCATATCCGACCTGGCGATTTTCGTGATCCTTAAAGGTCGTGCGTTTTTTTTTTCTTCATTGAAATGCCATTTTAGCATTCCGGCGAATGCGTTGCAATAATTTCTATATTTAAAAAAAACACAAAAAAATAAATACATGAAAAACACTTAACATTTTTATTCCACTGCCTTTACATGTATAAATATATCTAAAAGTCTGAGCCCTCTTGCATATCAATTGCAGAATACCCACTGTTGCAAGCATTTATGTCCATTATCACAACAACGTCATTCCCCATGAATTCAAAAGATGCTCCAGCACTAGAAAGCACAAACGCATAGGGAAATACACCAAAATGCATAAAAAAAATAAAAAATAAATAAAAAATAAACATTTCTGGCAAACTGCAGCAATTTTGTGTTTTATAGACTCAATACAACAGCCTTGTTACACAAAATGGAACTATGAGATTGCTTAGTTATAAATGGCATTGCGCTAGTTTTGTGTGTTTGTGGCAGTTTGGCAGTGACTGCGCCAATTGCACCAAAGTACACAACATTTCAGATTGTGGTAAGTTTGTAACCTTTTCAAAAATGTTTATAAATTTTGCACTGATTTTAGTTTTAACACCTGCTGTGGACCTGGTCTTATTGTTTATTTGAGATCATGCAAAAACAAAACTCAATTCAATATTGGCCACAGTGGATTAGTGGTTAGCACTGATGCCTTGCAACACTGAGATCTTGAGTTCAAATCCACTTTGCACACATCTGCAAGGAGATTGTATGTTCTCCCCGTGCTTGTGTGGGTTTCCCCCAGGCACTCCGGTTTCCCCACAATCATAAAGACATACTGATAGGTTGTATGTGTCAATTAAATGTGCTTCGATTGTAAGCTCCAAACTGAGTTTGTAAAATTTGGATTAGGTGTACACAAGTCAAAAAAGGCAGATTGTACTGCTTAGGCTTTACTCCATGTTTAACCTAGATCAGGCCCTGCTCTTCAGGGCAGGGCCTGATGTGAATGTATACATGTAATTATAAAGCCCTACGGAAGATGTTGGCGCTATATAAATCCTCAATAATAATAAAATGTGCTTTTTTGGGGGGTACGCAAAAATCAACTTCTGTGATGGGGATTGTCTGTGAATAGGCTCCTATAAGTAAACTAGAATATTAATTTCACAATCTTGCGAAATGTTGCAGAATTGCACAATATGAAAATTTATACAGAAAATGTATGCAACACCATCTGCTTTTTTAGATTACATCCATTTTGTAGACTGCATATACATTTCAGTAACACATGCACCATTATTTTTGTTAGTTTTTGCAATGCATTTTTTATTTTAAATTAGTTATGGGAAAAGTGAAATGCCCACCAATAGAAAAATTGAGTGCAATTTTGCGATGTAGCCATGCCCTTAGCCACCAATAACAGATTGTTAAACGGGAAGTTCAGTGCAAATGCATATGCTTTTCAGAAAAAAGAGCAGCATTTTTTCATCCCAATGACCCTAATCTGCCAATTCAGCATTTTGTCTGTGTATAAATAAATGCAACCGAAATACTGACTTCCTGTTTGCAGGACCCCTAGTAGAGACCGTTATGGTTTTGCCCTTGACCCAGTGCCTGGGTTGATTTAGTTGCTCAGTAGAGATCTGAGCATCTTTGACCCATCCAACAGCAAATCAGTAGAAATTACTTTTAGGAACATTCCAAGGATGTGGTGCATCCTGGGAAGAAGAACCTGAACCTGAAATGTCAGCTCACTAATGTCAATAGCAGGGAACAGCAAAGGCTATGAAATCAACTGATTTTTCAAAATGGAAGAGAATAATGTAGAATAACTAAGAAGGCATTACACAAACTAACAATTTAACAAATATTGATCATTTCCACTGAACTGTCCCTTTAAACAAAATTGCAATTATATGCAATGTGCATAAACTCTGCACAGTGCAATGGGGCTTAGGGCTAGGCCACACTGCTGCGCTTTTTTTGCGCTTGTGTTTTTTTTTCATATCATTGAAAACGCGGCAACGCACCAAAACACGCGTTTTCGGGTGCATTGTGATTTGCGTTCCGCATTTTAAATCGCAATCACGTGCGTTTTTCAATAGTTAACGATAAAAATGCATGCGCAAATGCAGCAAAATCACAAATGAAATCGCATGCGATTGCGCTTTCGTTGCAGTGTGGCCATGCCCTTAGGGCTAGGCCACACTGAAACGCAAACGCAAATGCAATTGCAATCGCATGCGATTTCATGTGCGGTTTTTTTGCGTTTGCGCTTGCGATTTCTTCAATAAGTATAGGAAATCGCATGCGATTGCGATTAAAAATGCAGAACGCAAAACGCAATCGCACAGCAAAATGCGCGTTTTTTTGCGTTGCCGCGTTTTCAATGATTTTTTAAAAACGCAAGCGCAAACGCAAAAAAACCGCAGCAGTGTGGCCTAGCCCTTAGACCTTATTTTAAAAGGGAAGCAGCATCCAAAATGTTAAACTGCTTTTTACATCTGCATTTTATATAAAGATAACATTTTTTCCATGATCCCACTTAGGTTAAAGGGCAGGTATGTTATATAGACAAATAGATCCATCAGTTGTAAGGTTGTGACCCTTTTTTTTACTAGGAGAACCTGACTTTATGTTCTATCAATCACAGAGCAATGATTTGTTACTCTGCAAGTATGGATGTCATGCCATGATAGAGTAATGAACTGGTTCTTTTTTATGAGGGTTGAAACTGTGTACACTAATATGAATTTTATTAGTTCAAGTGTCAAAGAAATCTATAACTATTACCATTATTTTAACTCTATAGTAATTAGAAGGTTTTAAGAAAATAATAACTTGATTTAGATGCGATTTAATGCATAGTTATGTTTTTCCCGTACATTTTGCAATTTGTTTTTGCACTTGGTGGATAAGGTATCCCTATATTAATCTCCATATTTTACCTTGTAAGAATTTTTATGCGTTTCAGGTGATCCCACTCATCTCATATCGATATAGACTGATTAAATTTTTTTAGTAAAAATTTTTACACTTAAATATACAACAATGTATGATCAGTATCAACAATACCTAAGGCAATGTGACAGGCACGCCCTCCCAAACAATCAGGTGCACACTCTTGTTATTAAAACGCCTAGAGGTATCTGTTCGAGCATTTGACAAACAATGAGCCTTGGGACTTTTTTGACATGCATTAACTGTATGCAGGTAAAGCTGGGTACACACAGTAATGATAATGCCCCGATCCCGTCGAACGATTTCCCGAACGAGCGTGCAGCCACCGAACGATCGGGTCGGGCGAACGCTCGTTCGGGGAAGACCGAAAATTTCCATCGGCCCATGGAAACACACAGTCCTCGGAACTGTGTGTATGCAGATCTTTGAAAGATGGCAGACAGGATCTTGCAGATCCTGTCTGTCATCTTTCAGAAATCTGTACTGTGTGTACCTAGCTTTAGTTCTATTTGCTAAGTGGGACATGCAAGCTTTGATATGAATAGTAGCTATACATGCTGCAGTTGGATTTGGATGAAT
Organism: Hymenochirus boettgeri; assembly: GCA_019447015.1. Taxonomy (NCBI): domain Eukaryota; kingdom Metazoa; phylum Chordata; class Amphibia; order Anura; family Pipidae; genus Hymenochirus; species Hymenochirus boettgeri. The sequence continues at coordinate 252,139,163 of CM033469.1, read as the reverse complement.
ATTATTGTTCAATTGGTAGATTTTCTGATAATACATCTATGTGTATAGACCCTGCAAGAACAGAAATGATCGATACAAAAAATAGAAGATGGTGCTTGTGGAGAGCCTTCAACCTATGCAGATTCACATCTATGTTAGAGGTAGGGTCTAGGGAGGTGCATCTTGAAGAAGGTGTGTGTAAAGCTGGGTACACACAGTACCGATAAAGCCCCAATACCGTTGGATTCAACAGTATTGGTACTGTGAGTACCTTGCTTTTTGACTGATCGGGTCAGCCAAACACTCGTTTGGAAAAGAGGGAAGATTTCCCTTGGCCGCGGTAGACTCCCTATAGGGGAGTCGGCCATTGCTGAGGGAAACACAGAGTCCCGAGTGTTCTCCCTATGCTGTGCATAAGGGGAGCACTTGGGACTGTGTGTAGCCCAATCTTTGCAGATCTATGCAGATCCTGTCTGTCATCTTTCAAAAATCTTTCTGGTGTGTACCCAGCTTAAGAAGGAAGGAGCTGTGACAAGCTGTCAGCTTACAAGTGCCCGTAAATAAAAATGGGAGGTACGAGTAATCACTCCAACACCCATTAAATTATTTAAAGGGGAAGTTCAGTGCAAATACACATGCTTTTAAGAAAAAAGAGCAGTAATTTTCATTCCACATGACCTTAACCTGCCCATTCAACACTTTGTCTGTGTAAAAATTAATGCAAACGAAATACTGACTTCCAGTTGCAGGACCCCTAATAGAGACAGTTAGGTCTTGCCCTTGACCCAGCGCCTGGGTTGATTCATTTGCTCAGTAGAAATGTGAGCATGTTTGACCCATCCAACAGCCAATCAGTAGAAATTACTTTTAGGAACATTCCAAGGATGTGGTGCATCCTGGGAAGAAGAAGGACTGTTGGAACCTGAAATGGCAGCTCACTAATGTCAACAGCAGGGAACAGCAAAGGATATGAATCAACTGATTTTTCATAACGGGCGAGACAATATGTAGAATAACTAGGTATACAGTATACAAACCTGGAATTTTTTAAAATATTGATATTTTGCACTGAACTTAAGTGATGTAAGTTTGATTGATTTTTATTGATTAAAATTGATATGTTTAAAAACTAGTTTTAGTAACCTGAACAATTTTCATTTATATTGCATGGTGTAATTGGATTTTTTTCATAATGGCTTCTATAAACAGTAGAAATGCCAAATAATTGCCTTTCACAGATAAGAAGGAAATGAACTGTATAATGGTAAGACCTAGTAGTATAACACTTCATACCAACCCCCAAATGAAGGGCATAGAATGTCATAATATCATGTTTGGAAATGAGGAACTAAGCTTAAGTTTGAGCTGTTTTTTTTTTTTTTCTGCTTGAACACAGACAAACAGGAAGTATCACATTTGGGAGAGAGGTTACATGACCACTTCCTCTTATGTGGTTGGATCCCTGGCTACGTTGGTAATGCACCATCATTTCAGTATACATTTCACTTTGTTGTTTAATAGAATAATAACCTGGTACATTATCATGTAAATGGAAAATGTTTGCATCCGGTTAATAAGCAGGTTGGATGATAAACACAGGTAGCCAGAGATCTCCTTAGAATGTTTATCACAGTGATGTTATGCCTATATTGTTTTTCTATTATTATCTGAGATTGATGACATACAAGGCATTGCATACTACAACTTTAAGCTTACAGCTGCAAAGCACACAAAAACACTTCTAATCACTCTACGTTGATTGCTCTGGCAGGTGCAGTCAGAAGAGCCTGCTCATGATTTTTGGAAATTAAAGGAGAACTATAATGTATATAAAGTTAAAATGAAAAATACATGGGTCAGGGAGGTAGGAAGGTAGAATGGGTATTTTCCACCTCCCATTATTGTTTCTGTGAGGAGCACCAGCATGAAGAAAACGGCTTCTGCCAAGCTTTAACTTTGCTTCAGTGCCAAATGAAGCAAAGTGTGAAATAGCAACCAATGATAAATGAAAGAACATCTCCCTTATGTACATTTCAGAGGTTGTATTCTCCCCTGCAAACCATGGGACACACTGCTGGATGTTGGGAGAGAGGGACAAACTATGTACACTTGTTCTACTGTCCCTGTATAAATGCTTAGCACAGTGGGCAGAATGGTGGCCATTAGTTTACTTAAGTGGTTAATTGATATATTAGGCTCATTGATAGATGAGGTTTAGGGGTTCATTTCATGCCAATACTGCTATAAGGGAAACAGCCATAAAGGTTACTGTTAACATGGATCATTTCACATCTCTCCCCAAACACTTTCACTTGACACCCCAGTAGGGGGGACCAGAGAGGGGGAAAAAACTGTGCTTAAATATCTGGTTAGTAATACATCTAATAATGTGCTGAATATATCAGTTGGAATATGAGCAGGTAACTGACAAGTGACCAGTTTTTTTAAGGGTGGACATGCCCTTTAAAGGACATTCTTGCTCAAAATGAATTTACAAAAACTTCAAATGTATGTAAGTGAAAATCTGAAATTTATCTCATGTTATTTCAGTTAAAAAAAAAATTAAAAAGATTAAGGACCATATTTATAATGTGTTACTTCCAGCATTTTCCTAATGCCAGCATATTTTTAACATATTTATGAACCGGATCATTATTGCAGCAAATATTTTCATCACGGCAATATGTGGCTTTGTTATCGATGTAGTCATTGACTACATGCAACATTCCTTGTTTTTAGAAACTTATCCAGCTTTTTTTGAAACTATTCAATGAACCTGCCATCACCACATCAACTGGAAGACAGTTCCATAGTTTTACCGTTCTCATAGTGGAAAAAAAAAACCTTTCAAACTTTACTTTTCTTCCAGTCTTAAGGGATGTCTGCGTGTTCTCTGACGTGTTCTATTGGTGAACTTTCTCAGAGGCTCAGACAGTTTATTGTACAGTATGGCCCATTCATGTATTTATACACCGTAATCATATCCTCATGCAAGTGCTTTTTCGCTAGTGTACATAATTATAACATCCAATCTCTCTTCCTCATCCAAGCTTACCCATTCCCTTTAATGTTAGGTGCCCTTTTCTTAAACCTTTCCATTTCCAAGATGTCCTTTTTGTACACATAATTCCAAAATTGCCCTGCATATTCCAAATGAGGCCTTACCAATGCTTTGTAAAGAGGGAGAATAACATTTTTCTCCCTTGAATCCATACCCCTCTTTATGCAAGACAATATCCTGGCTGTTGCTGCCTGGCGCTGCTTGCTAACTAAGTTTTTTTATCCACCAAAAAAACAGGGATTCACTTAACTAAACCTAACAGAAACCTTGCTGACAATACCCACTTCCAAATCATTAATAAACAGATTTAATTGAAGTGGACCCAACACAGAACCCTGTGGTACCCTACTTTATACCATATTGATGAAGCCCCATTAACAACTACTCTCTGCAATTTATCCATCAACCAATGCTCCATGTACAAAGTGCCACCCCAGCCCAACAAACCTTAGCTTAGAGCTAGGCCACACTATCGACTTTTAAGCATGATCCAAACGTCTCTTAAAAGCAGACCTAGTGTGGCCAATTGATGTGGCCACACTACTGTGCGTATGATCTGCTAATCTGAGTGCATGCGTTCCACATTATTTCTCACAACTGATGCTTTGCGCAAAATTGCGGAATCACAGCACACGCGTATGTTTGCATAACCATTTCCGGTGCGTTGGTGAAGGCTTAGGTGTGGCCTCAGCCTTATACATAGTCACCTATGAGAGACTGGATAAAAAGCCTTAGCGAAATCTATTGCTATTGCCAGTTCCAAATTCCTAATCACTTCCTCATAAAACCCAAGCCAGTTAGTTTGACAAAATCTATTCCTCCTAAATCCATGCTGATTACTACTTAATAAGGTCAGTTCTGGAAATATACTCTAGAATATGTTCCCATATTAAACTTACTAGTATCTTCCCCACCGCTGAAGTTAAACTTACAGGCCTGTAAACAATTAATTACACACGGTTACAAAACAATTACACACAGTACAGATCAGTGAAAGTAGACAGACAGGATCTGCAAGATCCTGTCTGTCATCTTTCAAAGATCTGCATACACACAGTCCCGAGTGTTCTCCCTATGAACATCATAGAGAGAATGCTCGGGACTGTGTGTTTCCCTCGGCCGTGGCCGACTCCTCCTATAGGGAGTCTAGCACGGGCAAAGGAAATTTTTGGTCTTTCCCGAACGAGCGGTTGGCCGACCCGATCATTCAGGTCGGAAAGCGAAGGTACACACAGTACCGATAAAGCCCCGATACCATTGGATCCGTTTAGAATACTGGAACTACATTAGCATTTTTCCAATCCAGAGGCACACTTCCGGACATGAAAATAACAAACAATGGCCTGGATAAAACTGAACTTGGCTCCCTAAGGACCCGAGGGTGTATTTTATCCGGTCCAGGAGCTTTATTTATTTTAACCTTATTTAGTTGTTTCTGCACCATATCCTCAGTTAACCAAAGTGCAATTGTATATTTTATAACATTATTCCTACTACACTCTGTGCTATCTGTACTCGGATATTGTATAGTGTATACAGAGGAAAAAAACATGTTCAAGATGTTTGCTTTATTGCCATCCTCTATAACTAACTTATCCCCATTAATTAATGGCCCCACATTTTCAGTGCTCCTCTTCTTACTATTAATATACTTAAAAAATTGTTTAGGGTTAGTGTTGCTTTTGTTCAGCTATCCTAACTTCATAATTCATTTTACCTAGCTTAATTTCTTTCTTACAATCCTTGTTACAGTTTTTATAATTCCTAAAGGCCCTTTCCGTTTTCTCTGACTTAAAGGTTTTTTTAAAAGCCATTTTCCTTCTTTCCATTTCCCTCTTTCCATCAGAATTAAGCCACATGGGTGTGGACATTTTTTTTTACATGTATTCTCCAAGGGTATAAATGTAGATGGAAAATGGTTTATAATCCCCTTAAAAACAGTCCACTTCTGTTCAGTACCTCTTCCTTTTAAATTTGTCTTCAACTCTTGTTTAACATAAACACATAGCTATTTCCTCCGCATGCCAGAGTCCTCCAGAAGAACAAGGAAGTAGCAGGGACTGGATACCCCCTACCCTTCACTTTTCAGAAATTTGGACAGGCACTGCAGGAGAACCATAAGGAGCTGAGGTGTAAGGTAAGGATTTTTGAACACTACACAGTGGGGCCAGTAGTGGGTTACATTTTAATTTTGGGGGGTGGACATACCCTTTAACAAATTACACTGATCAATAGATTCATCTGTAGTATCATAGTGACAATATATCCATCTTAAGTTTTTGAAGTTAAACAGTTAGGGACCTCCATTTTGTAGCTATAGACTTGCTCGGTAGATTTGAATATCCTATGATGCTAACAGGGCGATGCATACTGAGCCGCTATCTGCTCCCCATGCAATCGTCCTGGCATTGCTACATTCACATAGCACTTCTCTGTGCATTCCAAAATGGAGTTTCACCATTGTGGGAACGCCATTGCCTGGTGTTAAAAGTCCCGTAAGTGTAAGGCGCTATGCGAATATAGCATTGATTGCGGCGTCTGTGTGGTTAACTTCAGACATTGCACTTAACTTCCCCAAACCCCAGAACCACAATACTGCACTGCTCATCGATTGTGCGGTCCCACGATCAACCGGGAACCGCGCAATCAATTGAAATTTACCAACATGTCTGATCGTTCGTTTTCCCGATCCGGACGATCGAGGTCGGTCGCGACCGGCCGCCCCACACCAGCAGATATCTTCAGGCGATCAACCGAAGTACCATGAATCGGTCGGTTACCCGAAAATATCTGCTGGTGTGTACCCAGGCTACCTTTTCCTCTGCTCCAATGGTTGTCCTGCAAAGCCTGTTGAAAGTCCACCAGGAAACTGAAGAGTGAGGCCAAGGCCAAGTACAACGCACAAAATCGTACAGGAAATCGCGAGCATTATTTAGGTGCACAATTTCTGTGCGTTCACGCGCGTTGTTTACGTTTGTGCATGCGTTTTCGCTATTTACAAAGAAAACGCATGCGATTGCATGAAAAAATGGTTGAACGCAAAAACGCTAATGGACGCGCAATCGCATGCGCAACGGAAATCATGGGAAATCGCGAAAAAGCGCTAGTGTGCCCCAGACCTAAGAACCTTCCTGTGTGTGTAATCTGTTATCTGCCCCTTCCTTCTCCTCTTAAAGGCCAGGCCTTTAAAGCACGATCCAACTGCGATTGCCATCTGATTGTGCTTTTAGAAGCGATCACTAGTGTTGCCCAATTAATGTCCCCACAACAGCACGTGCGATCTGTTAATGTGACATTTACTTCGATTGCATAACATTGGGGCGAACGCGACGTATAGACACTGGGAACGCGCTGGAGCGTTGTAGTGTGGCCTCACCCTTAGAGGACTCTGCCATGTGCAGGGGAGCTATCTCCCCCGAGTTTGCTAATTATCCTCAGTACCTAAGGAATGGCTATTGGGCATGTGCGATACCAAGTGGATACATGAGGAGAGGCCAAGATGGAAGCCCCCATGGGACAACATAAAAGGTCATGTCTAACCCAAAAACTAACATTAAGCCCATTGCCGGTCACACTGTGAAATGTTAAAATATCCTTACCTTTCTCCTCTGCACCATATGGTTGCCCTGCAGTGGCTAGTCAAAGTAGAGGGAACTGAAGCGTAAAAGCCTTAGTGTGTAAAAAAAGTTTCTGCCCCTTCCCTGTCATCCTGGAGGACTCTGGAATGCACCGGGGAGCCCTCCCTCCCTCCCACCCTCTGGATCCCTCATCTCTGCATCTCTGTACAAAATAAACTTTTTTCTGTAGTGTAGGGACCACCTCTGAACCCTAACCACCGTGTTTAAATCTTGAAAGTGTCCAGAAATGTACTTACCAACCTTCAATCCCTCGGCTTACTGAATTGTTCTGATTCTCAGCCAATCACAGATGCGGCTGCCTCTCCTGTCCCTAATGCTACTCCGTTCCCGGAAGTAGCATTAGAGGCAGAGGCCAAGGGAACAAAGGTTGATAAATACGTTTCTAGGCATTTTTTAAATTTTTAAACATGGCGGTTAGGGTTGGGAGGGGGGTCCCCCTCTACAGAAAAAGTGGATTTTTGGGTGGACATGCCCTTTAAAACCATGTATCTTCACTGGGCTGATGTCACTCTAAGTAAGCACTATATACTTGTTTCTACTCCAAGGAGTTTTTTTTTTACTTTAATTGCCCTTTAATAATAATTTTTTTAATGCCAGTTATTTGTTGGCACCTAAGGGACAATATTACATCACCACCTCAATATTACATCATTAGCACCACCACCCCTCTGAACTTGTGGCTTTTAGTAGTGAGTCTGAATATGTTTACACTGATCATACAAGACTAGCACCAAACATATCTTATGAATAACCAACATTCTGTATTGTTTACTTGAAAACACTGAAATGTGTGTTGATAATATGATTGTATTGTTTTTACAGACACATAGTTAATGTTGACATTGCTTTACTAAATAAAGGAAATGAAGAGTCACCTCATTTCTATGTGTGCTGCTCATTTTTCAGGCGTGGTGCAGAAAGTCACAGGTGTGGGTTAGTTCTGGTTGACAGAACAAGTATCTTCTGTCAACAGCCTCTCCTCATGACAACTCAGTCTCCATCGGCTTTTGCAGACTGGATGAAAACCTTTCCAAATTAAATGGAAGTAATTTATGAAATAATGCAAGTAAAGCTAAAAAAAAATAATATTGTTTTACTGTTGTGTGTTAGTTTGCTTTTCTCAATAAACAAACTGCACTGAAAGGTTTTCTTACTGATTTTTTTTATTATAGATTATTGTTACATCATGCATATTGCAAATTCCCCTTTCCGTGACAATTTACTGGTCCTTTTCTGCATCACTTGCACCACACAACAATCAAAAAGTTTCGCAGAACCTCAGACACTAGTATTTTAGTCTTAAAGCTACAGTAACCCTGACTTTTTTTTTCCACAAAACCTTATTTCTAAGCCAACCAGTTAAGATTTGATCATCTTAGATTTTTTAAACTATATTGTTTCACCATTGTCAAATTTAAATGGCAAATTCACCCACCATACAAAATTGCACTTACCTTCCCCAAACCCCAGAACCACAATACTGCACTGCTCATGGACATTCCTAAAGCCAAATCTTCACTGCAATGTCCCCTTCTTCAAAGGTTTCTACCTCCTCTTAAAGCTGTATACACACAGGGCCGCCTCGCTAATGATGCAGGGTGCAGCACATTGCAGAGCGGCACCCTGTAAGGAAGCGGCAGCCGGCACTGTGGGGAAGGCAGAGGATTTTTTTTTTTTTTTTTTACTGCCCCCGACTGCCCAACTCCCTCCCTAACTGGTGTGTGTGTGTGGGGGGGGGGGGGGCGGTGCGCAGCACGCTACGTGTTGTAACCTGGCTGGAGGAAGGAATACACACAGTCTGTACTGTCTGTTACTTACTTACCGGCCGCGCCACACCAGCAGGCTCCGCCTCCAGCTCCATCCCGATACGAATCTCCAACGTCGTTGCGTGGCCGTGCGACAGGCTGCTAGAGGCTAAAGAAGAGCTGCTCCGCCTACACTTTGTGTCCTGAGTGATCAACAATAATATACATAAATATATAAAATCGAAATTGGGTATTTGGAAATCCTATCCAAGGCACAACAACAAGTCAACTTAACTTTTATAGGAATGAGAGATGGCTGGGGCCCCGGATAGATAAATAGATAGAGTATTAGAAATATGATAGATGATAGATAGATAGATAGATTATTAGAGATAGATAGATAGATAGATAGATAGATAGATAGATAGAGTATAGAAATAGATAGATAGATGAGATAGAGTATTAGAATAGATAGATAGATAGATAGATAGAGTATTAAAATAGATAGATAGATAAGAGTATTAGAAATAGATAGATAGATAGATAGATAGATAGATGGATTGATATTAGAGATAGATAGATAGATAGATAGAAGATAGAGTATTAGAAATAGATAGATAGATAGATAGATAAGAGAAGATTAGAAATAGATAGATAGATATATAGAGTATTAGAAATAGATAGATAGATAGGATATTAGAAATAGATAGAAGATAGATTAGATAGATAGATAGATAGAGTATTAGAAATAGATAGATAGATAGATAGATGAGTGTGTGTAGTTAGTGTGATAGCTAGTGATGGTTAGTGTGTGGTAGGTATTAGAGATAAATAGATAGATAGATGATGATTAGTATAGATAGATGATAGATAGATGATAGATAGATATGATAGTAGTATAGATAGATGGCAGCTATAGGCTTACAAATCTTTTGGCCAAAACCTTTTTTCCCAGGTATGGTTGATCTGGGTGGGGAATGGGGATACTATTCTAGAGTGTGGGTCCTCAATGTATGTAAATAATGGGGAATGATATGTAAATACATGATAATGACACAAGTTATCAACATGTATAAAGCCCCTCCCACCTCTGGACAAGCCACATCCCACTTCCGACAAAGCACCACCCACTTTCAATTCTAAAACCACACCCCTTCCGGCGGCGAGGGGGGCGGCATTTGGAATTTTTTGTCAGGTGGCAAAAAGTCTAGAGATGGCCCTGTATACACACATGGCACCTGTTCTGTTTTTAAATTATTACTATGATAATTATTATCAAAAATGTTCTGTCCAGTACTATGTTAGTATACAACACAAATACAGAGCTTTAGTTCAGATACATACAGCATGTAAAGGGATATTCCAAGTCCTAAGTGGGTATGTTAGAAAAATATAGGGACGGTACTATTACATATGGAGATGACTGCTTAGAAAATTATTACTTCCTAAATAAAATCATTAGGTGTGGCGTCCTAGAGCAGTGACCAATGTACAGGTCAACTTCAATCACCAGGTAATTGTATGTCCTTGGAGCAGCGGCAGAGAAGACACTTGTCTGACTGACACCAGTTTTATTATCTCTCTCTTTCTCTCTTATAAATATATATATAACATATGAATCACTACTAATTGGAAATGTGATGCTAGATATTTCAAACTTTAGAAGCAATTTTTTTAATCTTTATAATACTTTTTTTACAGCAGATGTCTTGAATTTAAAGGATTAACGGTAATGCTTCCATACTGAGATTTCCTTTGTACTTCGCTGAGTGAATTTTTTTTTTAAAAAAAACCTGAATTCTGCAAAAACACAAAAAATTCAATATTTATGATGATTGCAATGCTTTCCTTTCCTTCACATATCAGTATCATGAAATGTAACTGTGATATTTTTTAAACTTATGGTAAAAGTAATATAGTTTAAAATTAAATGATTAGTTTCTGTTTCTGTAAAATGTTTCATTGTCTTTACAGGAAGTATACCATTTGTTTAGGTGCAGATTTCCCATAGGGACAAGCAGGGTGATTGAGAGGCACCCAAACATAGGCTTAGAATGGTCTGGTGTGTGGTGGGCCCTCAACACCATATTTCTCCATACCCCGCTTATGCACCAAACTAACACAGGTGATACAATTAATGTGTTAAAATATAATGAATATGGTATTGAATTATGGGTATTGCAATAGCTAGACAGCAATGACCTAGGACAGTGGTGGCGAGGACTGAGTGCCCAAACTGCAACTTATATATTGCATAGTGCCAACACGATAGTTTAACATGACTACTGAGGTTTTACTTTAGAAAAAACTATTCAAAACAGATAGAGACAGATACAGTAGATAGAATTCATTATACATTAAGATTGATTGTTTGTACAATACATTTTGATACACTGATATAGTGTGCTTCTCTTACTTTGATTTGAGGTTGGATCAACTCCAGGGTAGGGGGTCTTGGCAGGATTGCACCTACTGATTTTTGGCAATTGCTGGGAGCTATAGTTTGCAAACATTTGGAAGGCCAAAGGTTGATATCCCTGCTCTATTTAATGACCTATTATGCTCAACAATTATTTTTACAATTGAATTTTAAAAAGGTGAAGCTAATAGTATATATAATTTGCTTTACCTATTTGTTCTGTTATACCAATGTGTATTTACCTTTTAATATGTGCAGAACCCTTGAAACAAAGTCTCCTAACCTTAAAAATGTGTTTTTGCGGGTGCACATTCATGTAACGACCATCTCTGATTTCTGGATTTCTTTATTAATTGGAAAATAGAAATACTGTAGGATTATTGTTATTCACCTTATTGTTAAATTAGACAAAGCAAATCAAAAGGAGCTGATGCATTAAAAGGTGCAATAGTTAGCATCAACTAATAACATGTTTTCTAACTCCAGTAACAAAGCAAAAAGCTAACATAAAAAAAAAATTGGTTGTGATAAATTAATAGTATGGGCATAATCTTGCACACTTTCAGAAAAGTAATTATTTATTCAGCATGGATAAAAGGTTTGGTTTGAGGTTTTAACACAGAATTGTAATTCTTCTTCAAAACCTGGGACATTTCTGCAAAACCGCTGGCAGAATTAAGCCCTAGCAGGCTTAAGAGTGCTTAACCCTTAATAGAGCTGACATCAATAGCCACAGATTGCTATTGCGGCAGCACCATTGGATTGTTTTAAAGGCATGAATTGGTGTATTTAAAATATATTAAAATATAGCTAGTAGAAAATAATTTTAGGTTTCATATATGTAGTGTTCATCTAGCGACAAACATCTGGAACCACTCAGTTTCACCGCTCATCTGAAAGTAGGCTTTAAAGTGTGTACGGAAAAAATTATTTTGCGTCATCTTAATCAATAGGTCAATATGTGTAGCACTTACTCTGAGCTGTGTGTGTTGCTGCATGCCTTCAATAAAGTACTTTTTTTGCTCAGGCTCTGACCACTGACCTGACTATTTTCCCCCATACCAACTGTCAATACTGCATACAGTATACAGCACACCAACTGTCAAACCATTCCAGCTACAGCAAAACTGCTTACGGGAAGTGCTAAAATGTAAGATGTTTCAGATTGGATATCTAAAGAAATAGGGGCAGATCAACAAAAAAAATGATACAGTGATAATTGGGATGAATTATAGTTACCACTAATGGGCAATTAAAAAAAATTGCCATTGTACATACCCTTTAAGGGCATGACCACACACACAAAAAACTGGTACTTTATCAGTTATCTGCTTGCAACTCCAACTGCTATTTTTACCAGTTTATCACACACATTTGTAACCAGATATTTAATGATAAGTTCTTTTTAATTCTGGCAAAGGTCTCCACCTCTTCCCTCAGCTCAATGAGCTTATTATAAGCTTGAGCATGTGCAGAGGAGTCAGCAGGGGAAACAGCCGTTAATCAATGGCTGTTATGCCATCCACAAAACTTCAGCCCTTAGTGTTCAGGTTCGGGTTACGGTCTTTTAAACAGCTGAGAATATGTTTACTTCATACGCGCGATAAACTGTTTAAACAGCCGATCGCAGAGCATTGCTGAACAGATTGCTGGCCCTTTTACCTCCCCCCTTAAATATCTGGTTAGTAATATATCTAATATTGTGCTGGATATATACTGTATTCTGGGGTTTGGGACAGGTATATGGCCTGTCACCAATTTTTGTTTTGAGGGTGGACATGCCCTTTTATGGAGGACAGAATTACATTTCCCATTCCCTCATATTTTTTAAACATTTTACTGTAAACAAGTCAGGAAAAACTAAAAGGCCTTCACATAAAATATCTCCACTCTTCAGTCTTCAGTCTTTAATTCTGTCCCCCAGAAGACTGCATCTTACTGCTCATGAAACAATATTTATAAGGCCCGATTCCAGTTTCTGTTCAGCATTGCAAGCTAAAAAAAACCTGGGGATTACTGTTTATGGTGCTTATAGGCTGCAGTGTTGGGCTAGGGTGTTGGGAATTACCAGGAAATATATGACCAGTAAATACAAAAGGAATCCTGCACACATCTGTAGCAGATAACTGACCATTTATGCTGGGTGCAAATGGCCAACCGAGGCAAGAACAGTCCATATAAAATATCACTTATTTTATATGGGACTCACTCCTTTTGACACCTATATTTATTAACTTGCTATGTCTTCTTGGCCCATGTCTATATTTTATCAGTTTCCTCTGTTTTTATGGGTGAATAGACTTTTGGACAACCAGGAGTTTCCATGTTATCCTGGTGGGCAAGCCCGATGCTGATGGGCTCTCCCAGGCAGTGGCCATGCATAAACTTTTATATTTTAGTTCAGTTCAATTATACCATTTAGGTGATATTTATCATTAATTATAGCTTTTGACCTAATGCAATTGTTTTTGATAGTCTTATTTTTTTATTATAGGTGCATTAGGAAAACATGTGTTAACTACACATACATTAGCATGTCAAAAGTAGTACACTGATGTGTATGTATATACAGTACAATAACATTTAGTTTCTGATGTTTTGACTAAACTATTGTATAGGCTTAGACCTTTGATTGAGCTTTACCATAATAAAACATTTTGTACAAGTATCTTGTAAAATCCATAGATAGGGCGATGTGCCACATTCGCTCTCCACTGCAATCTTAGATTGCCGCTTTCACTTAATTAAATTGCTTGGATTCAGCTGTGTGGGTAAGCCAAATATTCAGTGTGGATAAAGCATTCTTATCCTACATCTATACAACTTCCTGTAAAGAATTTGCATTCCGTATTGTCCTCCTAACCCATTAAAGGTGTAATTATATGATTGCATCAATTCACTAGTTGTAACACATTTACTACTTTGATGTTGGGAGTGTAAGGAAAGGGGGGGAAAAAAGACTTTTATTTATTAGTTTATGTTCTGCATTTTCCACTTTCTTAAAAGAAAATATTATAAGAGATTTGGTCTTTTTTCTCTAAGCTTTTTCCTGTTATATGCACAAAATAAAACAAGACATTTTTAAATATTTTATTACTCCAAATACGTTTTAGTGGTAAGGAGTAAAGGCATACTATATAAAGCATAATTCATGGAATTTTTATGCTCTGTCTTGGATATGAAACGAAAACAAATTCCTTGTAAGATCAACAAGCCAACATATACATATTCTATTGACTTAAATACTAGTCTGCTTATCAGCTATCTAAGAAAAATAGTGGGAAACACAATTAATGGATTTTATTAAAATAGAAATCATTTAATAGAAATTTCACATCTAAGATTTTCCTTATTTTTTTCAGAATATGTTACCTATTGCTACAGTCAGATAGGACAAGGAGAGTTTTCTGGTTTGAAGGGGAACTGTAGTCTCCAAAACTGTAGTTTTAAATGAAAGGCCTGGTTCCTAGCTTTAAAACGAGCCATCAACCACCTCTCTATGTGCTGCACAGCCCAAAATATGAAGAAATCCCTGATCAGAAAGTTAGGGGGTGGAAGGTTCTGAATCTGTGGTCAGAAATATTACTTCCTCCTCTAATCTGCAGTTGGCACATGCTCAGTGCATGACTGAAGAGTAGGAGGGGGGTGGGGAGAACAACACAGCCCACTGCGCTGCTTTTTTTTAATGCCACCCACTTGCTGGCCCTTCCCACTCACAGGCCCTGTGTCCCCCCCTTTGCAGACCCAACCTGGCCCCTTCCCTTGCAGCCCTCTGTGGCCCCTCCCACTCAAAAACTCTGTGGCCCCACCCACTCATGGGTCCTGTGGCCCCTCCCCCACTTGCACCTCAGACCAATACCCTCCTACCCCCTACAGTTTAAAAGCAGCCTTTTCAGCAGAGAAAGAATCAGACAAAGTTTAAAACTGCTGATTCTTTCTCTTCTCTTTAAGGGGGGCTATTGGTCTGAGGTGCAAATGTGGGAGGGGCAATGGGGTGCCCACAAGAGGGAGGGGTCATTGGGGCCTGTAAGTGGTAGGGGCCACAGGAGGCTGCAAGGGAAAGGCCCAAGGGGGCTGCAAGGGAAGGAGCCAGGATGGGTCTGAAAGGGGAGGGGCCACAGGGCCCATGAGTGGGAGGGGCCATGGAGCCCATGGGTGGGAGGGGCAAAATGGCCCATGAGTGGGATGGGCCACAGAGCCTGCAGGTGGGAGGGAGGAACCAATGACTCCTTCCACAAGTGGGAAGGGTCATTGGGGCCCATGAGTAGGAGGGGCCACATGAGGCTGCAAGGGAAAGACCCAAGGGGTCTGCAAGGGAAGGAGCCAGGATGGGTCTGCAAGGGGAGGGGCCACTGGACCTGTGAGTGGGAGGAGCCACAGAGCCCATGAGTGGGAGGGTCCACGGGGCCCACGAGTGAGAGGGGCCATGTGGCCCGCAAGTGAGAGGGGCCATGGAGCCCATGAGTGGGAGGGGTCATGGTACCCATGAGTGGGAGGGGCCACAGAAGGCTGCAAGGGAAAGGCTCAAGGGGGCTGCAAGGGAAGGGGCCATGGGGGCCCACGAGGAGGAGGAGACACAGGAAAGAGGGACTGTCACATGGTTTCAGAGCAGGAAGTGCAGGGGATCTGCTAATGCTGCTCCCATATCACACATATAAATGTTAATATCTTCAAAACTATGTAAAATAAATATTGAAAATAATTAGCAAAAATCCTTTGGAAAGCAATTCCTGTAAATTTACCTAAAGTCATTTTTGGACCACAGTTACCCTTTAACTTTCCTTTTCATTGTGAAAATAAACTGCTTTAAAAAGTTTATGTATAATTATACTCTCCTTTCCACCCCTTACATTTCTCTTACCATTAAAGATAATTAGGATGATAATGTGCCACATAGGCGACTAATTTATAAACTGAGGACTGTTGGCCTAAAAAAAAAAAAAACATTAAAAAAAACAATCCTTGTGCCACCTACACCATAAATAACTTAACTTTGTTAAGTGAATCTCTAATAGAAAAAGATTTGGGGGTTCTGGTAGATAACAGACTTAGCTGTAGCAAACTGCAAGACAGCAATGGCTAGAACTAGCAAGATATTGTCTTGTATAAAGAGAGGAATAGATTCAAGAGAGAAAAATATTATTCTCCCTCTTTACAAGGCACTGGTAAGACCTCATTTGGAATATGCAGTGCAGTTTTGGAATCCCATATACAAAAGGGACATCTTGGAAATGGAAGCAGTTCAAAGAAGGGCAACTAAAATAATAAAGGGAATGGAGGGGCTTGACTATGCAGGCAGATAAGACAAGTTGGCTGTTTACATTGGAGATGCAACGTTTGCATGGGGATAGGATCACTTTATACAAATATTTTAATAGGGCATACAATAAACTTTCTGGTGCATTGATCACTAATAGGTCATATCAGAGGACACGTGGGCATCCTTTAAAGTGCATGTCCACCCCCAAAACTATAATTCCCCCCCATTACTGGCCCCACTCTGTAGTATAATATTGAGAATTACTGGTAATAATACATATACTGTAGTTCTGGTTGGTACAGGGACACTATATAATATTGGGAATTACTGGTATAAATACATATACTGTAGTTCTGGTTGGTACATGGATACTATATATTATTGAGAATTACTGGTATTAATGCATATATGTAGTTCTGGTTGGTATGGGGATACTACATAATATTAAGAATTACTGGTATTAATACATATAATGCAGTTCTGGTTGATCCAGGGAACATTTCATAATGCCATTGGAGTCGGGAAATAATTATTTTCCTCATTTTTTTAATTCCTCTGGATCAACTGTTAGGTAGTATTAAAGAAGAAGGTGTAAAGGTTGGACTAGATGGACATATGTCTTTACTTATAAAGTTCAGTCAGTTTTCAAACTTTAGAAAAAGTTCAAAAGTATGAACACAGACCCATTAAAGTCAATAGGGTGTGGAAGTTCAAAAAGTTCGGATGTTTTACAGATAAACTAACAATGGTAACTTACTGTAAATGGCTGTGGCACCTGGGAAATGGTCTGGGGAACATGTCACTATTACCAAAATGTTTTTAAACACTTCGGGCCTCATTTACCCGGACTCACTGGGCAAATATATGGAGGTAAAGTCTTTAAAGCCTTTAAAGGGCATGTCCACCCCCAAAACTATAACCCCCCATTACCCCCCTCCCTCTCCCTCCCGTTTTGCAAGCCCTCCCCCTACTATTAAATCCCTTTGCCCATTAGTAGCTATCCTGCCCCAGCCCCAACCGCCATAAAACTTTTTACAGGAACGCCCCCGAACTTTACTTACCTTACATCTCTCCCCAGGCGTTCTCAGCAGCCGGCAGCCTCACCAGTGATTGGCTACCTCTCAGCCAATCACGGACATGGCTGCCTGTTCCGCCCCCTGCTTGCAGTTTCATGCAAGCAGAGGGCTGGTACAGTACACCGCGGGAAAGAGGGAAGGTAAGTAAAGATCGGAGGAGTTCCTGTAAAATCTTTTATGGCGGTTGGGGCTGGGGGCAGGATAGCTACTAATGGGCAAAAGTCCAAAAATGGAGTGGACATGCCCTTTATCTCCATATTAGCGTTGGCGCAGGATTTTAACACCAGCAAACAGCTGGCGTTAAAATCCCGAAGTGGGTAAATCACTTACCGGGATTTACCCTCATTCTCAAATGCGATATTAAATCGCCAACAGGACTTTTACCCAGAGCGATAGTTAGAAAAGTCTGGGTCTGTTCGAACTTGTTAATTTCGGCTCAAACTCTGGTTCGAGTTCAGTTTTGTGTCCAGCTCTATTGGTCATGTTTCCTCTAAGACTTCCTAAATAACCTTTTACTTAACAGTTGTTTTTCCTCAATAGAAGGCATTTGAAAAACATATTCTATCACCAGTCTTTCCCTCTGAGTCTTTATAGGGATATCAGCTGGGTGCCCAAATTCCACAGATTCCTGCTAAAAGTTTGAAGAACAGAAGTCTGCAATGCAGTGGAAAACATCTGTTCTGATGGAGCACTGCTAATAATGCAGTAATAATGCTGCAGGTCTTCGTCTTGGTGATTTCACCATGGTTAAATACTTGTTGAATTATTTCTCCAGTGTTTTGCCTTTACAGCCTATTAACTGAATGTCTGAATGTCAAAATCCCTGTAGTTTATAGATATGTAAAAATAAAATCTGTGTGGTGCTTAACTTAAGCCTGGTACACACATTGGATAATTTTCGTACGATGCAGCCGATGAACGTTTAATGACATTATCATTAATCCTCATAATTGAAACGACATCTGTACACACAGTAACAATAGTCACCACAATAGTCATTAGATATAGACGTTCGTATGTAATGTAATGTTCGTATTTTTGCGCAATTACGAGAGCAGGGCATGCGCCTTTTATATATTTTTTCGTACAACGTTAACGATAATCTGACAACCATGTACAAATATACGATAATCAGCAGAACAAATTCGCCAGGCTGATCGTTGGAAAAAGCCGACAATAGTCGTTGGTCTTTGACAATCGTTGATGCTATATTTTCGTACGAATATCGTGCGATTGCTCATTCGTCGGCTGCATCGTATGACAATTATCCAACGTGTGTACGAAGCTTTATTCTTCTGAACAGATTTGCAGTTACAGTATTCATTCATACCAAACCCGGCTTCTTGTTCCCTCTTAGTTTTTATTGTCTCTGGGTACAGCACAGTACATTTAGGGGCATATTTATAAAGGTTTGTTGATTTTTCGTCCCCGTTATCGCCGCCTTTTAGCCAAATGGGACTTTTCACAATTTATAAAACCGTGATAACCAGTGGGGGGAAGTCACTGCCACTACCTTTCACCATTTTGCTTTTCGCCATACATCGCTGTGGTAACCACTCAATCAAAATGATAAAATGTGTTTTTTTGCGTTAAGTTCAGTTAGATTGGGAAACGCACAAGTGCCCATTTATTTATCCTACCAATGGGTCCATGGAGGTGTCAGTACGTTGTGGGGTGTTTCTCAATACTAATTAGTACCCAGGGGGTGTTAGACTATTTTACAGTATTTACTGTAATATGATCTGAGATTTCTGATTTTCCTGAGATTGCTTTTTAAGGTTCCGATTTTCTTTATTTACCAATGGGGGTCTAAGAGACATACTGTAATTATAAATGAGCTTTATTTCCGCAGCCTAAAGCTTCATACAGATGTCTGGTTTGGTGACGGACCCCTGACCGCCAAGCGCGTGTCACAGACTCGACCAACAGCCATTTTGGCTGTTAGTCGCATGTGTGTATGCGTTTGATCTGGGGTCTCTGGGGTCATCCGCCATGGCTTGGATTCGCTCGCAGTCGGGGGTCTGTCACCAAATCGGACGTCTGTATGAAGCTTAACAAATGTGATAGTGTAAAACTCACCCAGGCGAATTTTCTCTTTACTATTTATAGGATTAATTTTTAGTATTGCTTATTTTCAGCAAACTGCAGCTAATTATCATACCAGTTCCATTAATATGGGAACATACCATAGTGATGTGTAGGAAATAGTCATGTTAATGGAACATTCCATTAAAAAAAATGGCTTAAAGGAGATCTATCGTATGTGTAAAGTTTTGTTTTTTTTTTAAAAACGGTTAAAATGAAGTACTTGGGTCAGGGATATAGGACTGGTTATTCCTACCTCCCAATATTGTTTCTGTGAGGAGCACCAGCTCAAAGAAAACTGATTCTGCCAGTCTTCCGAACTGGCTTCAGCACTATCTTTAATACAGGAGTAGTCCAGGACTAAACTGGCAAATGAAAACTGTATGTGCAGTAGCTCCTTAACAAAACGATATTGTAAGGTAGGGATAATCAATCCGACCTCCCTGCCCAAGGTACTTTACATTTTTAATAAGTTAATTTTTAGTGTATAGTTATCCTTTAACGATTTTTGATAAAAATTCTGGTAAGACTGCAAAAAAATGCAACAAAAGGCAAAAAAGGTGACAAAACGCAAAATATCACCTATTTTTAAAAGGGCATCTATAGTAGGAAAATGAACTTTTTTTTCTTTCTTTCCATGTGTTCTATAATTATTACAACCCCCAGAGTGTCTTCACTTTTTTCAGATTCCCTCTCTGTCCTGAGATACACCAGTTAGAAGAATACGTGATTGCATTCCTCTACTCCTACTTGGACTGTCAATCAAATCCCTGTGATGTCATCCCCCCTCCTTGCTCTGTAATAAGCATAGAGATAAGAGCATTAGCAGGGGGAGAGAGGTAGCTTTGATGGTAGATATAAGGCTGCACTTGACCCCCCTTCTTGATAGCTTTCACTGATTGATGATGGGTCACAAAGTGAGGGATCGTAAACTGTACTGTTCTTCTTCTTCCGTGTCTCCAGGACAGCTTGCTTTCTATTGGCCACTGTGCGTGGGTGTGTTTTTCAGGATGATGAACTTTTAACTCCTACTGCACATGATAAGCTTGTCGGTTAGCCGGAGTTGAAACATGGAGGAGGTAACAGAGGGGAGGGGGAAGTGCTGCACACAGATCTGACACCATGGTTAAACAAAGTCACTGACAGAGATAGGATTAAGGCAGCACAGAGTACACGAATTTAACTTTGCTAAGGGGCAATGTGTTTTTTTCACTATAGATGCCCTTTAAATAGTGTTAATTTAAAAATGACAAAAATAGCTCTAAAATGTCATCTTCTCTGCTTTATTAATATGCCTCTAAATTCAACATATACATTAGTGTTTTTTTAATGTTGACCCCCTTTAATGCTGGCAATTATTTGCTTGCAGCCCTGGTCTAGTAATGGCCAACACTAGAGAGAAATTTCTTTATTTGCCGCGATACCAGACTTAGCGCAATGAGCGTTTTTATAAATATGGCGAAAATAACCCTCATTGCCATTGCGATGTCCTGTGATATTGAAATGGTGAAAATATTGATTATTTATAAATATTAGTCTGTCACAATCATAAGCTATTAGTACTCAGACAAAACCCATAGAAGCACAGGCAACCTTTGTATATACTGTAGGTACATAACCCTTGGTATCTCACATGAACAGTAGCATCTAAAAGCTAATTCATTTTTATGTGAAAAGTGATGTTTCCAAATACACATGTCAGCATTACCATTAGTGAGGACCAATGCTTTGCAACAATAAGGTTATGGGTTCAGGCACCATCTTCAGGGCATTGGTTTGTTCTACCTTTGATTGTGTGGGTCTCCGTCCTCTGGGAATTACGCAGGTATCACTTAAAAGAGTATTTTTCTAGTTATATAGTTATATACTATATATATATATATATATGTGCCCATTGGTGCACAGTGGAAATTATGTGTGTATGTTTTGCTATGTGTAAATGCAGTGCTTACAGGAACCACCAGGAAACATACAAGGGGGCCCTAAAAAAATTCTGAAGGTCCTAAAAAAACCCACAAGCAATCGCATGATATTAAATGAACAAGCACACACTTACACCCTCCCTTACCTATGCTACCTGCCAGCTAGAATATAGCAAACCCAGAACAGACCCAGGCAATCTAAACAGCACCTTTGGGCAATCAAAAGCAGTCCATACATATATCCGATTTTACTTTACTGACCAAGCGCTCCCGCGACATTAGACCGATCCTGCCAGAACCGCCTGTCGTGGCATAGCAGAATGGGAAAGGCAGCTCCGGCAGGATCGAATATTGCAGGAGAGCTTGGTTGGGTTAGAATCGGATATATGTATGCCCACCTTAAATCCTAAACAGTATCCTGATTAACATGCTAGGTTCATACTTATTGGTATTTACCATAGCAAGTTCCAGATTTACAGTCACTATGGACTTGGTAGCACAAAATACTGATTGAATATACATGTTAGGGAGAGGTGTGGATAGAGGAGCTAAAAGCTCCACACAGAGTATAAAATGAAGTAGAGCCTTCTTATAACAGACGGTACCTCATAGAATCATGTTATTAGAAGAGCATTGCCTTAATAATCTAACATATAAACACATATTTCTCACTTAAAGAAATGGGTGGGGACATGCAAAGTACCTTATTTATAGCCTGTGGCAAAGGCGTGTGTCTAAATATAATACAGCTTAATGGTATAGAGCAGGCGTGTTTAACTTGTGACCTTTCATGTGTTTGAAAACCACAATTCCCAGCATTCTCTGTTTGCAGTAAATTTTTTCTTAATATCCTGTAGCTAAGGCATCTGTCTAGATCTAATACAGCCTAAGCTTGTGACCTTTCACATGTTTAAAAACTACAAATCCCAGCATTCTCTGTTTTGCAGTTAGTTTCTTCTTAATGAACTTTTCACGTTTAAAAACTACAACTCCCCGCATTCCCTGACTGCACAGAATTCTTGATAATTTAGTTTTCATACATCCTGGAATAAAGACATTTTCCTGACTTACAGACATTAAAAGCCCACTTTCGAGCTTTAATGCTTCCTACCCAAGGATTTGAACATGCAAGTGATTCATCTGCCCTTCCCTTACATCCATAGCAATTAGACTATTGGATTAGGGAAGCATTATATGGGTGGATCAGTTGGCGCAATGTTAAGGCTTGCTTTGCGGCGGCAGTGCGAGCACCAGAAGAGGCACTCGTTTACCAGAGGTTGCGAGCCTCTTTACGCGTAAGTATTTAATGCCAACTAATAGCTGGTGTTAAATACTTATGTGCGGGTGAGATTCACCCAAAATCGCACAGCCTCTGGTAAATCCCGTACTGGAGATTTGCCCAAAGAGCTTGTGCCTCTGGGTGAATCTCCCTGTTAGAAACATAAACCTTACCATATTTGCCCTCACTTCCAAATACCACCTACCTGGCAGTTATAATCCATGAAGTCTAAAGGTTCGCACACACGTTGGCAACCCCAATCACACGTGTGTACGAAATTTAAGGCTGGGTAAACACTAGTAACCAACCGATAGTTCCTTGGATCAGTTGGCGGGAAATATCTGATGGTGTGGAGTGGCCAGCCGCGAGTTCGGACAATCGGGTCAGTTAGTAGGCTGTGATGGCCAATCATGCAGTTCCCTATGGGACCACATGATCAGTCTGTCACATGCGCTGCTGGCTACAGCCAGAGCTCTCACTCAAAGCACATGCTCAGTTGGGACACATGATAGTGTTATATGTATCCAGCCTAAATGGTATTATGGTATAATCCTGCAATGTGCAATTCAATCTGAACAGCACCATTGGTCATCCTGAGACCCTATACAGGATCCAAAATAACATGCCAGGTTCATACTTATTGGTATTTACCACAGCAAGTTCCAGATTTACACTAATTATGGGGTTAGGACTTGGAAACACAGGATAGTGATTAGCTTTACAAGTTAGGGAGACTTATGGATAGAGGAGCTAAAAGCTCCCCACAGAGTATAAAATGAAGTAGCGCCTTCTTATAACAGAAGGTACCTCACAGCTTCACAGTTATTATTATATCAATAGTGGAAGAAAAGGGAAAACTGACCATTTCTCTAAGAATGCTGGGTAGTTTCAGAGACATGCAAAGTCATTTACAGATATCCCCTCCTGTCTAGCAAACAGAAACTGGATTGTCTCATTACTTTCTATTGAGAGGGGAGGGGGGAGTAAATGTGAGAGTCTGAAGATTTTTCTAATTGGCTAAGACTGTCACATGTTTTAGAAACAGCACATAACTGGGTGTAATACAGGAACATTCTTACACTTCCTGTCTTGTCATGTACAGATAATTTTTTGATTTGCTAACAGTGTAAGATCAGAACCTCTCATTGGATTTTAGTAAAATTCCACTTCCTTTTAGTGTCTACATGGAGACCCTGTAGAAATCCTAGAGGTGTGGCTAAACCTACCATTTTGAATTTTCCATTTGTTTTGTAATTCAGTAGTAGGTAGTAGTACTATACTTTGTATAATGTTATTTCTTATGGGGATTTTAATTAAATAGTGATAATTACACTCAGACCTTTCCTATGTGTAATAGTGCTATGTACCCCCACCTAGTTAGTTGGTCCTGAAAACTAAATAAAATGTAAAAATATACATTTATTTATATAAGGGATATATCCTGTACATATTATGTACCGCATCTTAACATATTGTGATTTAAGATGTAATTCAAGATATTTGTGGTGATTACAGAGCTTTCAAACATTTAATTACGGGGTCATATCTGTACTTTTAAATGAAATATGTTCAATTCCTCTATCATTCTGATCTCAAGGTGCCATAGCTGTGCTCTGAGGTTGGCCGTTAGTGTATGCAGACTACAAAACTGCACAGCTATCAGTGTGAGGTGGAAATAGTGCCATTCAGTAGGCCACAAAAGATTCCCGTAATTAATTCTAAGACCTTCATTTTTAGGAATGCTATAACAGAAATGTAAGTATTTCCTAAATATTTACTTGACCTTGCAGACCATTGAACACAGCAGGATTGGCCATGATGTCCCAACACGGCCATTCAAAATTGCTCTGGGGCAAACTCTGTTATGTACCAATAAACAAGATTTTGCTGGTTTTACAACAAATGGATTCTGGAGCATCATTCATATATGTTGGCGGTTTAAGGCAATGTATTTTTTGGAGTGACAATATGCCTTTAATTGGTATGTTAATGAAAACTTGATGAAAGTAATCAAGTAATAAAATGCAATTTTGTCTCCACATAGATTTTTTTATATCTCCACACTTAGGCAGTAGATACATTGATACATGGTCCAGTTTAACAGTGTTCTAATGACAATATACAGAGACCAAAAACAAAGCAGGCTGCTCTGTGAGGTGCATTTCATTGCATGAAAATTCCCTCCTCTCTAAAGACACTTAACAAAGCTGCCTTAGACTGAAGGTGATTTAAAGTCAGTTGACAGATTTATGGTAAGAGACAATAACTCTGTAGGTCTCTTTAAGCTTTATTCAGTGTTTGGTCCCCAAGTTGTCTAGTAAGTCTAGTGAGGGGATTTATAAGACACTCCAGGCTTTACAAAGTTGCTTAAAAAATGTAAACTCTATAAATAGGGTAATGAAATGGACATAAATGCTACTGGTTAAAAAAATCCCCTAGCTAGTAACTAGTTTTTTTCTATTCCAGGGTTTGTTTTTTTAAAATAAGTCTAATTCCCATTTAGAAAAGAACATTTATCAAAATACAGTGACACGATTTCCCCTTTTACATTTACAAAGCTAGACAAAGTCAATGTTGCCAAATAAGGAAATTGATTATGAGAAAACATTTAGGTGGATGTGACGACTAGTGATGGGCCTGAACCCGAGTTCAGATGAACTCAAACTATCCAAACTGGCGGACTTAGTTTCGGACTTAATTCTTGAAAAATTTGATTACCGTATTATTGAATCAGTAACCCTCAAATGTAACGTTCGAATTTGGTAACCCTCGAATGAAGCCTTCGATTTCGGTAACCATCGAATGTAGCTTTCGATTTCAGTAACCCTTGAATGAAGCCTTTGATTTCGGTAACCCTCGAATGTAGCCTTCGATTTTGGTAACCCTTTGAATGTAGCCTTCGAATTCAATAACCCTCGAATGTAGCCTTCGAATTCAATAACCCTTGAATGTAGCCTTCGATTTCAATAACCCTAGAATGTAGCCTTTGAATTCAATAACCCTCAAATGTAGCCTTCGATTTTGGTAACTCTAGAATGCAGAGTTCGATTTCGGTAACCCTCGAATGAAACCTTCGATTTCGGTAACCCTCAAATGAAGCGTTCGATTTCAATAATCCTCAAATATAATATGCTTGTGAAGGTTCTCATTCATCCAGGTCATGGTATATCTGTGTACAAAAATTAGAAGCCTAGTGCACATCCAATTAATTTGCTTACATTTTACTTTACCATTGTAATGTGTACTCGACCCACAGTGGATTATGTGTTCAAGTACCAAAAGCTGGAGAGCTAGTCCCAAGAAAGCAAGCGAAAGAGCAGCAATGACTTTCATCTCATAAAAGGTAGGTACTGTTACAAAGACAAAGTTTGAGAATTAAGTCTCCTAAGGGCACGGCCACACTGCAACGCAAACGCAATCGTACACGCAAGGAAAACGCATGCGATTGCAATTTAGAATGCGGAATGCAAATTGCAACGCACCCGAAAACACGCGTTTTCTGTTCATTGTTGGATTCCAATGATTTGAAAAAAAAAAACAAAAAAAAAGTGCAAACGCAGAAAAATCGCAGCAGTGTGGCCTAGCCCTAAGAAGGTAAAAAAGGTTAAAAGTTAGGACCCAGCAGAATAAAGCAAACCGTGAAGTAGTTGCTGGGCTTAAATAATTTGGCTAAGTTATTGAACTAATTGCTTTAATTTATCCAGAGAGAAGGGCAGACTTTTAAAGTCACATTACAATGGTATAGTAAAATGTAAGCAGATTAATTGGATGTGCAATAGGCTTCTAATTTTTGTACATATTGAAACTGGGAAACTGTCTTCCAGCAGATGTATAATATTGAATAGCTTTTAAAAGTGGCCTAGATACATTTCTAAAACTAGAAACTATTGAGAATTACTGGTATTAATACATATACTGGTTCTGGTTGATCCAGGGATAGTTTCTGATTTGGAGTCAAGAAGGAATTCCCCCCCCCTCCCTTTATCTGTTTTTTTCCCCCTTCCTCTAGATCGACTGTTAGGTGTTAGGTAGGGTTAAAAAGGAGGGTGAAAAGGTTGGACTTTGCAAAATTGCTATCCCAAACCGTAGGAACCGCATCCCAGGGTTTACCGTAAATTATCTGTTATGCTTACCTTTTTTTGTAAGTATACCCGGCCCAGTACAGCTCTGCCCCCTTCTTTAGTCTGGGACCTGGCCAATGGGAAGACTTGCTTCTTGTAGAGTGTATTTTCACATTCCCATTGCTGACAGGGGGCAGAGCTGGGCAAAAAATAAGGTTGGGAACCTAGTGGATAATTTTAATTGGAGGGGATAGATTGGGGGTGTAAAGATGCCCTTAACAGACTGCGAAAATTAGTTTAATTTATAATTTTACAATTTAGCATCATGCAGAATGTATTTGTTTTTAGATTTTATTGGCTTTTATTTGCAGAAAACAAAACAAAAAGTTTCTTATAAACCGGATAAAGCAAAACAATATAATCTCTAATCCAGTTTTCACTAGGGAAACAAATGTGCAACCTTTCTGGCAAACCTTTCAGAGACATTTGCAGGGTTATTCAATAAAAGTTCTTATCATTTAAAATGGTGCTAATTTTGCCCCAACCAATCAGATATTAGCTTTCAAATGTTAAATAAGATCTGATCGGTTGGGGCAAAAGTAGCACCATTTTAAATGATAAGAACTTTTATTGAATCTCCCTGTGTGTTTTACCCAGTTGTCTTCTGTTCTCCACACAGAGGTTATGGTCCGTTTCCATCCAGAACCCCAGATTTCATGCCTTTTTAGACACTTCCCTTTAATACAGGCAAGACCTGCTTTTTGGATTAATATTATATAAAATTAATCTCAGAAGCATTTAAAATTTTTGTTTATTACGTTCCAAAATCAGTGCATTATAAAATGTTGTGTTTTTTTTTTAAATGTTATATAATTATATACTTACAAAAATATGTTTACATCTTTGTCCCAATAATATTCCTTAGATGTTATTGTAAATTAAGTTAAAGGGAGAGCACAGCTTGTTAGTAACACACTGAGATGTCACATGTTGTTATGGGCACTCTACGTGGATCTCTTTCCTTTGCATTTGCAGACACTGCTCAGAAATCTTTCCAAGATGCCGGCTGGAGAGAAGCTTTCATTTGCCAAGAGAAAGAAGCCAGATGGAGCAAAAGGTTAAAAAGGGTTACATAAATATTTCACTTTCCTTTGACTGTTTAGCTGCCTGGTATATCTTTGACTGTTTACTAAGCTACTGATTTTGTGTCATTGTGTACCTTTGCCATTATGTTGAACATTGACTTATAGTCCTAGGTCTCAGAATTACAAGAGAATAGTCTAATGATTTATTTCAAAAGTACACTAAATGCATGTCAGTCAGCACAATAAACATGGATTATATTGCCTGCCATAATATGCTGCAAGTACAAGCTGCACCCAGAAATCCTTATAATATCACATGGCCCTCACCCGATTCCAAGGATTCCTTTAATTATGAAATTTACAGATTCTGTTTACAAATCACCTACTCTTAACATTTTATGATAACAATTATAATTGTGGGTGCCTTTTGGTCAAAATGTATTGGGCAAAATGTCCTGTTAGGATTGCCATGTACAGTAGATCAGATATAGGCAACCAGTAGAACTTCCGATGTTTGAAATTGACAACCCCCAGCATTCCCTGGCTGACCTCTGCTTTTGCAGTTTGCTTGTAAGCGAATGTTGGGTCACTGGTTGCCTGTCTCTGCAGTCCCAGATAGCAATATCCTATTGTAACAATGTTATTTAAATATCAAATGGGAAGTTAAAGTTACGATTATTTCCATCCCTTGGTAGAATATTTTCACATATGGGAGGTTGCAGGTTTTGTTTTCTTCTGATGTTAGTAAATACTGAACATCATTAACATTCTTTGTCTTTCATTTGGTTGTAATAACAGCACAATGAAATGTTGTTGTAGTAAAATAACTATTTGACTGTAAAGAAAGAGTTTCCTTTTGTGTGCTGCTAGTTTGCTATGTCATCACGCTACTTTGCATTGTTTACATACTATTTACCTACCTTTGTTCAGTGCCAGTCATCACTGACCATTATGGTATTTTAGTGCACACCTTGAAAAACAAACAACTGTTAAAGTTCAATTAAAGAGAAGTATACATCTGTGCAATACTTTGTGTACTGTCTATACCTTTCCTGGAGGAGGAAAATCTGATCTATTTTTTGTTAAAATTCCTTATTGCTGATGATTATGAAAATATTATATTGTTAAAGGAGAACTAAACCCAAATTTTCATAGCCTATAACCTGAAAGCATCCTTATTGAGAACATTATTGTAGTAAGATACCACCAACCATCTTAATTTGTGTCAATGCTGTAATATTTCTTGCTTTTCTCTCCTTGTCCTTAGTCACATTCTTCTTTGTCAAGATTCCAAACTGTCTTTTCTGTACTAAAGTGGAACAAGATTGATTGGAGATTCCTAGTGGGCAGCATCCTGCTGTGCAATATCCTGCAGTAGCTTGGGGTTGACATGTGTGACTAAAACAGTGGATGTGTCCGTAAGACTTGAATTCTAAGAAATAGGCACACAACCTGCATGTTGTTAGGGTACATTTTACTACAGCTGCAGAAAAATGAGTCATAGATGTTTAGTGTCAATGTTGGTAAGTTCACTGTCTTAATGCAGTTTTCTCTGGAGGCTTTAGTTGTCTTTTAAGATCTAACCAGTAATTCCTACTTCAAAAACAAACTATCCATTTACCAATACAATAAATACCACTACTGTTCAAATACTTTAGATAATGGAACGTTTTGGCCACTGACATTTTAATGCAGCCCAAGTTCAAGCAAATCTCCTGTGGGGTGCTGCATCAGCCTTATTAAATGCATCCCCTGTGATTGCTTTTTATGTCAGACATAGATAGGGCCATTGGTATCAGTCTCCTGTGATTTATTCTTCTGTTCCTAATTAGGCAGCACCGCTAAGGTGTACTTGTACTCTGATTGGACATTGCATTGCCAAGGAGGCAGTACTATTAATATACAAGTCTACCCAGATAAACAAATGTTTATTTTGAATAATTTATTTTTGTCTGATTTACTCAAACTGCCCAGACCAATCATTTTGTGATCACTATTATCACAAATTAACACAAATGACCTGATATTTTATTAAGATGGCATCAAGAGACCTGTTTAGGGGCTGGTATGGAAGAATGATCCCTATCATCAACAAATCCATGTGCTAGTCCATAAGTTTATGCATAGTCTGTTTTGGCAAGTTAACTAAACCTATTATATAAAATATTTGGGCAAGGACAGAACCAATTCTTCTGTATTTATTCATTAGTTAAATGAACCATCAGTTTGAATAACTCCCGTTATGATTTTCATGCAGTTGGCAATACAGCGCTAATAGCATGTGTACTTTGCACAAAATGAAACCAACAGTTTTTCGAGCTTGCAATTTGCAAGACATGCAAATAAAAAATCAGGGTTGGTTTCAAAACATATTCAAAAATCTTTCCAACATGTTAGCAAACTTGTTTACTCTGCTGTACCTAACGCTATGTTAGATAAACACAGAACACACAGGACAGATGCAAAAAAAACCTAGAAAAAACATTATGGTAAATTACTGTAATATTGACTTGTGCTGGTAGTCATGGATGTGTATGTGAATATTTGTAGAAAAAGTAAATCCAATGTTAATCTTAGAAACATCATAAACATTTTACAATAGCTTTTGAAACATGTGGAAAGGGCTATTTATTTTACCCCTTTACTGTAGACCAGTGGTATGGCATAACTAGGAATCACTGGCCCCTCCAGCAAAATTATGATGGGCCCTTTATCCGTGCTTTATCCACAGTGGCTTACTGGGAGGAGGCTATATCTGTCATAGGTAAAATAAGAAGAATAAGAAGAATTCCCCCACCCCCCCACCTGTGGATTCTCCCCCTGCTCCCCTAGTAGTTGCATCCCTGCTGTAGTCTGTAGACAAACTTGTCGTGAATCATGAAGATGATTTTAAATAGAGCAGCACACTGTACTTTCCTTTGGGCTCCTAAAATATTTACTATGCAGATTCAGGAGTGTGCCTGTCGGTGCACAGTGGAAATTATGTGTTTTGCTATGTGTGAATCCAGTGGATATGGAATCTTTACACAGGTATATTTTAAACTGTTACTCAGAGAGTCACCAACATCCAGGGGAACCAAATAAGATAATCCTGCAGGTCTCAGAATAGACCCAGGCAATCATGCCACACTGTGAGGTTCAAACTAAACAGCTCCATTGGGTGACCTGAGACCCTAAACAGGATCCAGATAAACATGCTATGTTCATATTTATTAGTATTCACCATGGCAAGTTCCACATTTATTGTTGCTTATGTTACGACTTTGGAGCACAGGATACTGATTAGCTTTATAGATTAAGGTGAGGTGGGGTTAAAGGTGCTTAACACTCCCCACAGAGTATAGAATGAAATAGAGCCTTCTTATAACAGAAGGTACCTCACAGCCTCATGTTAATCTAATAGCATTGCCCTAATAATCTAACATATAAACATGTATTTCTCACTGACCTTTCACATGTTTGACAACTACAATTTCCCGCGTTCTCTGTTAGCAGTACGTTTCTCCTTTATGTCCACTGGCTAATGTATGTATACGATATGTATATCATAAGGCTGCAATACAGCCTAATGCAATACAGCCTTTAAAAACTACAACTTCCAGCATTCTCTGCTGCACAGAATGCTGGAAATGTTTGTTTTCATATATACTAGAATGAAGCCATTTTTCGTGCTTTAGCGATTTTCACACAAGGGCTTGAATATGCAAATGATCCATCTGCCCTGCCCTATTTCACTATTGGCCTAGGGAAGGATTATTTAGTTCACTTCAGGCAGTAGGAGTCATGAACCTTACCAAACTTGCCCTCCCTTATCTATTGCATCTATCTGCCAGCTAGAATCCAGGGGGTCTAAGTGTAATAAAACTGCAGGTCTGAGAATAGACCCAGACAATCTTGCCACAATGTGCAGTTGAAACTAAACAGCACCATTGGGTGACCTTTGCCTCTAAACAAGATCCAGATTAACATGCTATGTTCATACATACATGGTGGTCTGGCACAGCGGACACTGCACTTACTTTCTTTAAACAAGATAAACCAGTTTTAATTACATTTAACAGTAAGTATTGCAATGATTTAATAACAAAACATAAACAGTTCCCCACATAACATATGTAGTAATGGAGTAGTCCCTGCCTATGGTGCACCACTTTGAATATTGACCACTCCTGTATATTGTGTGTCCTTGTAAGTTGGTGTACACTTATCTGTTGCCTCAGAGTTTGCATCCAATAAGGCAAATTGTCTGTCCAATAATCAATCCTCCTAACAGGTGGTAACAGGATCTTATACCCAGGATCTTGTGTTGCATTCAATCAGGACATCATACTGTGCAAGGGATCACTCCAAACAAATCAGTCCCATCAGGAGTACACACCACTTCTATCTACTTTTATTTTCTCTCCTCCTAGCCATAGAGAGCAGGGATATCTTGTCTTTTATTATACACTGATACCACCTGCAGGCTGGAGGTGATATATAAGGAGCCTTGGTGTATATGTCCATTACAATACACATCACGTCCTGTGTAGCATACAGAAACGTTTCTTGGATTGGCTATGACTGCCACATGTTTTAAAAACAGGACATCATTGGAAGCTATACCGACATAACCACTTCCTTTCAGTATTCACATGGAGACCCCCTTAGCAGTCACAGTGGTGTGGTTTAACCTCCCATTTTGACTATCCCATATTAAAATCGGAATCTCAGCTCTATAAGTAAGTTAATATATATTGTATATTTTGTCTTGTACCTAATATGTCAGTGTTATACGGTACTTTATATACTTATATATATTTATTGATGGGCGTTTAAATGGTAATAGTGAGATAGTACACACATACATAAACACATTTCCTATGTGTAATATCCTATACCCCCCATCTCATTACATATACCACCCATCTCATTACATTATGTTTATGTAATATATAGACAAACATAGAAAAGATAATCAATGCACATTCCTAGGCCCCATACAATATCATATTATCTACACACTGGCATACTTTATAAACAAAGGGGTTTTAGTATAGATTACTGTGATCACATGAACGAAAAGCCTTCCAGCCACCCAACCACGTCAAGGTAACCCCAGACTTGATTATCTTTTCTATAGTCCAAACATAGAGGATATGGAGAAACCAGACTAAAGCACAGGCTGTGCTGTGAAAAACGTGTGTTTATTCACACAGATATCCACACAGGGTGTGGATATCTGTGAGAATAAACACGAGTTTTCATAGCACAGCCTGTGCTTTAGTCTGGTTTCTCCATATCCTCTATGTTTGGACTATAGATATACAAGGGGACGATTGGAATATCCCCTGGATGGTGGATGAAACCCATACGTATACCAGCAGCCCACCTCACCTATTATGTTATAAGTATCTTTTCTATGTTGTATAAATGTTTGACCAGATCAGTAGCACTTCCGTTAAATGTAGTTGTAACCGTTAAATGTAGTTGTAAATTAGCAGTGCTTCCACAATCCTTGTATTGTATATATATATATATATATATATATATATATATATATATATATAATGCATCTAAGAACACATTCAATCATGATTACCCTACAGTGCAATAGGAATGAGCTGTGTTGGGCATTGGAGAACAAGGATAAAACTACATTTTGTTAGTGTCATGGACTACCGGGGAAATGCAGAAAAGAGCCCGGTACTCCTTTTACCTTCTGTGTTACTGCAATGCGTATATATGTATGTATGTATACAAACAAGGGGATAAGTGCAAGCCATTATACAGATAAATTAAATCAGAAGTTATGGTGCACTTGCTTAACCACTCTTTTTTAGGTTTCATGCTGTGTAGTAGCACAAAACCTAATGCTTTTTGTATTACATTGGATGCCCATAGCTGTATTGAAAACATCTAGTTGCATGGGTTTTACACTTATCTGGGCAAAACTGCCCTTTATTGCTTATCCCACTATAGGTTTTACTAGAAGAAATCATTATTATATAGGCAGTGTAGGATTGGACTTATAGATTGATTTTTCATTATGGAGAAACACAAGGTATGCGGTTTACTTGCTCAACATGAAGCGTCCAGTTTGTTGGCTGTGCGATGAGAGCTCTGAGAGATAAAAAAGCGATATGTCTAGCCCTGTAGCTAGGCATTTCTTTCAGTATAATGGTGGAAATCCCAATACAGCCCACTGTCAGGGCATTCAGAGGATTCATCCTCCATCTAGTGGTGGAAATAAGACTGCCTCACTTTAGATATCCAAATTTCCTCAGGACTGAACTTTTGATATTTTTGACATTTTAGGCTTTGTAGATCTATAAAATAGATATTATGATTATACGTTTTAAGTGTATATGGTTTTAAATTAGTATATATTTAATATATGTAATACCTACAGTCATGCACAAATGAAGCTTCAGGGGCATTTATATTTAAAAAAAATAACTTTGCATTATTTTAATCTAAAAATAAATACACGCAAATAGCTCTTACTCTGAGGAATGTATGTTACTGCATGCCTTCAATGCACTATTTGCTTTGTTCAGGCTAAGTATCCCCCTCCCACTTTTAATTGACTTTCTATAAAGTCAAGCATGCTCAGTAATATCTATGAGCCAGCACTGGGAGAGGGAACTTCCCACCATGCAATAAACACACACCAACAGTCACTATTCCATTTACAGCAAAACTACACACAATAGAAGAGTTTATGATATAAAAGGCACTTGATTGACCGCTGAAATGTAAGATGTTTCAGATTGGCTATCTAAAGGAATAGGGGAACGATCAAGGAGAAAATACCACTTAGTGTAGGCAGCACACAAAATTTAATAAAATCAGTAAAATACTTTATTCAAACATCCAAAAATAAGACCACAAGCAGGATGCCAACCTATGTCTAGGCTCACCTTAAATAGGTAAGTAAAGGGGGAGAAATAGGTGTATAAATAGTTCCTAAAACATTATTGTGCACACAATCAAATTTACTCGAGGTAAAGAAAACCAATTAACATCAAGTCAAAATATATATGTATATAAAACAAATACAGAGAAATATATATATATATAAACAGCTCATTGGGGGAAATTCACCAAGGAGCGATGCAGCCGCGCAGTGCTCCTTTCTGTCCTTAACGATGTGCTAACTGATTTACGATCGTTTTAATACGATCGTATTTAAATACTTACGTGCGGGTGAGATTCACCCAGAGCCGCACAGCGGAAGATTTGCCCATAGCATTTGCGGCTCTAGGTGAATCTCCCTAATTGAATTCACATTCATTGGTCTAAGAAGGCCGATAGTTCAAACTCTCTATTCAAACCATGCGATTGTACGTTTTTTAAAATGTGCATCCACTTATATTCCAACCTAAGTAGTTTTTTATGGTTATCACCTTTCCTGATGTGATTTTTGGCCATATCTATAATCTGAATTGAGATATTAACATCATGTTCCTCAATAACATGTTTAGCTATGGCTGAGTGTCTAATTTGGGAATAGCATTCAATTGTTCAGCAATACGCTGTGACGTCTGTCTGATTGTTTTACCAACGTACTGTAAGCCACAGTAACATGTGGCTAAATAGATGGTACCTCCAGTTTTACAATTGGCAAAAAATGTACTCTTTTTTTTTATTTGTAGTAGTAGTACTTTTAAAAGACTTAGAGGTATTGATAAATCTACAGACTGTGCAGTGAGAGAGGCCACATTTAAAGCATCCTGTAACCCTGAGCCAAGTTTTGGTGGAGCGCCGGGAGTTATACAAACTGGGTGCTATCACTGAGCCCACTTTGTGGGCTTTTCGATAAGAAAATTTGGGTTTGTTGGGAAGATGGTCAATCAAATATTTCAGAAGTCTGCACACCGGAAACAAAAAGGAGACGTACCAAAGATGCTTGCAGATAAAATCACCTTTATTCCCAAGTCTAACACGTTTTGGACGACAGGTCCTTAATCATAGGCATGATGCCTATGATATGCCTATGATTAAGGATCTGTCGTCCGAAACGCGTTTGGTTTGGGAATAAAGGTGTTTTTATCTGCAAGCAGCTTTGGTACGTCTCCTTTTTGTTTCCGGTGTGCAGACTTCCGAAATATTTGATTGAGAGTCTATGGGAATCGGCCATTTGCGACGGGCTTGGGGCGTTTTGCACCCGGGCCATAGGGGTAAGTGTGTACCATCTACATTTGATCAAATAAGTGTGTGAGCTGTGTTCTGTATCTGCACAAGTGGATGGCTCGGGGTTTATACACCCGAGCCCCTGACTGCTATAAGTAAGGATTGTAGCACTATTGATTCTAGTTGAGCCCAACGTGTATTTTTGATCTTGTGTTGGGAAGATGGTGTCTAAATAAAGGATGATCCAACCACACATTCCAATATTTCGATACAATGTTTCTTACCTTATAAACATCTGAAGAATAAGTAAGTGTGATAAATTGTGAGTTGTCTCTCTATGTTTCAGTTCCCAAAAACCCAAATTTTGCCCCCATCGCTGCCTCCCAGCATTGAAGGTAGTAGGACCCATCAAACATAAAAAAATTGTGGTTAAAAGGTCTTATTTTTGGATGTTTTGAATAAAGTATTTTTCTAATTTTATTAAATTCTGTGTGCTGCCTACTCCAAGTGGTATTTTCTCCTTTGGATTATATACCCTTTTTGGTCGGTGACCAAAAAGTGTTTGAGCACCAGAGCAGGATTATCCACAAGGCAACCCTAGGCACCTGCCTAGGGCCCAGGAAACTTCTGGGGGCCCAGCTTCAGAAGCAGTAACAAAATTACAGTCTATACAATATATGTAGCAAAAAAGAGGGCCTTAAATGATGGCCCTGCCTAGGGCCCCATATGATCATAATCCATCTCTGTTGAGCACCACGGAACTTGTGGGGTTGAAGCTCCCGTAAGTATACTCCTGACTATTTGTTTTAAAGAAATTGTAAAGTGCTAGTTAAAAAGAATAACAGATTACAGTACTGGTCAATTAAAAAGAAGTTGTTTTTTTTTCAATATAGATGCCCTTTAAATTTGACTTCCTATTTCTCCTTATACTGATGGAAAGAGTTAGTTATACATGTGTTTTACTTCTGTGTATGTGGGGTAGAAGGATACGTGTAGATATTTGGTGTATGAGTAACTTAAAATATTTGTCTCCACCCCAGTGTCAATAACTATTTAAGTCATTGTGCCCTGCTGATCAGGGCACGAAACCTGTCAGAAGTGGCCTGAGCCTTCTATGTCTTTAATGTAATAAAGCTTAAATTTTATTTTGCTGGAGCATCGTCCATTCTATATTGTTGGCGTTTAAATTGACATGTGCCTAGCGAGGATGCACCTGGGCCAGACTACCTGCAAGGTAAATGCTGTGATTTTAAGTTTGCTTAATATTCAGATAATGTGTGAAATGCCTAGGTCAGGGTAAAATGAATTAATTATTCATCCGGCCTAACACATGTATTTGAGTACGTTTATAACATTGCGGTACTCTGGCTTTACTTTGGAGGCTGAATTGTTGTACAGAGAAATAATAATTTGTCTAGAGATTTTGCACAGTTCAGCTGACTATTCTCAAGTGCTCCATCAAGTTGTAGGCAGAGATGCCCTCAATGCTCAATAGGATTGGATGGGCACTGTGATGGCATCTCTAGATAAAAAGGACAAGTAAGGGCTTAAAGTCACTAACCAGTATTGAAACACAGACAGTGGTGAATTGGGCTTAAGTTCCACTTGCAATCTCCTGATTTTGTGCCTAGTACTTGTGCCCTTGTCCTATACCAATCCCTATACCAACCTGGTGTATCTGGATGCTCCCATCTGTGATATGGGCATAGATCATCAAGTAGGCACATGAACATTTTTACCCAGACTGAATATTTACATAAAGGTATATAATCTATTTTACCAAATAATTATCTTTTTGACCAAACATGTATTGTTTTCAATGAGATTATTTGGCAGCATGTTTTTTTTTAGATGGAAAATGGATAGTTTTATTTTGGACAGCTTTGCTTTTATCAAGACAAATTCATTTGAGTATGTCATTTGTTTGTGGATGATACATGTGACTAGCTCTGTAGATGAGGGTAATAAAAGTCTCTTAGGATAACAGACATCCTGATGATGTTAGGAATCATTTCCAGAGATTCATCAGTGAAGCTAAATACTGAACAATATGGTGCAATTAAAGTCTGGAGAACGATAGTTTTTTTTTAACCATAGACATATGTTTTGAGAAGTAGACTTTACAGCAGGAATGTCCAACCTGCAACCATCCAGATGTTTGCCAGCTTGGGATTTGTAGTTTGCAAACACCTGAAGCCTGTTGGTAAACATGTCAGTGTTTAATATTGTTCATATTTGAATTATTTACACCATAAATAAAGGTTTACTATTGAAAAATGTACACAGTGATAATACAGAACCTGCAATTAATGGGTATGTTCACGGAAAAATGCAAGACCCTGGAATTTCATTTTACAAGTGTAAGGGATGTAAGAGAGAACACTCTTACATCCTGTCCTTGCTTTAATATTGTCTGCTGCAGCTCAGAAGTTTAGCATGATTGTGCCACTGACAGCTCCGCCTCCTGACAAAAGGCAACAGACCCGGCAGCTGTACTACATGCGCATATGGTACACAAAGGGCTGGATGCAAAGGGGGTCAGCAGATGGAATTAGAATAAGAAAGGGAGGTAAGAGAGTACTCTCTTACCTCACTAACACTTATAGGATGGAATTCCAGGGTCTTGCATTTTTCAGTGAACATACCATTTAAAGGAGAAATGTGTTTGTATAATGTTCACGTGTAGACAAATGAAACCCAGTTTATTTTAATTTGCTGTAAATTAGTCATTGAATCTTGATCTTCATCGCAAGAATGTTGGCAAGGTAAGATTTATTGTGTAAGGCCAACATTAGGTCGGTCTCAAATGTTTAATCACAGATCATGTTACCCAGGACAAGGGTTGGCCTTAGGATGTAAGGTGCAAGATTTGTTCCTGGAAAAACTTTAACTGGAGTCTAGTTATCTCCTCTTCCAGGACTCCTATTTGGCACAATCCATTTAGTACACAGGAGATTGAGGAGGTCCTTAACATAGTCATACTCATACTCAGTAACCCACACTGGAGGTTACTGAAGCTTACTGAAGTAGAAAGCTTCCTGCTCTAAAACAGTTTCCTGACTTTGCACTGCTGGTGCGCTCTTTGGAAACTGTCTTTGTAAGGCAAGTGAGTAACATTTCTTGATTTTTTTGTATTTAAGTGCTAAAATAGTAAAAATTTTATGGCAAACCAGATTTGACTTAAAACATGGAACATTTCTGTTGTTTGACTAAACCCCCATCAGGGCTTGGACAGGGCCACTTCTCTAATGAGGCAGAGTGTGACATTTGTCTCAGGCGGCACCTCTAGGGGTAATAGGAAAGGCAGCAGAGGGGGAAAAACTGGGTAAATCCCATTGTGGAACAACGGCATTTACCAATTTTCATTCGTATGTTATGAAATACTGTAGTATTTGTGAATACTAGAACTTGCCTGGTGGTCCAGTGTAACTGAACTTTGATCTCCATTCAGATTGTGCCTGTGCCCCCACCCCCTTGTAAAGTTTGAATTTACCAAGTGTTTAGCCATAACCGGAATCCACACTCGCAACCAGAAGCCACTCCCACCTCACCATGGCAGCCGCACTCTACACGCACCACCTAATAGATGTTGGAAGCGCCTTTATACAAAGTTTGACTCAGGTGTCAAAAACCCTTGAAGTCCCCCTGGGCTTTAAGGGAAAAATCCATTTAGTAAGATATAAATGTATTTTACTGCATATCATATGCCTTAAAGCAAACTGACTTTTCTTGATGGGTTATCAGTTTAATTAACAAAATAAGTTGGATTAATTACATTTGTTTAAAAGACTCATAGGTCATATAGACAAGAAACTCGTGGGTTAAAAATCTGGCACTTCTTTTAACCTCCCTGACTTGCTTCATACCTGATAACAGTGCAATCTCTTAATGACTCTGGTGTATGACATACAGTGTAGGACAGATTAAGAGTTCTCGTACAGCTTTTGTAATGCTCCCCACGGATTCCTCTTTTAGAAGCTACAATTTCCTTCTCTTAATAACATGTTCATTTTCTTAATCACAATGATTTTGGTGCCAGCCGTTTGCCCCTCACATACTGTGTTCAACAAAAAACAAGCAGGAGTTAGTGATGTGTTTCCTCAGTCCCCGAAGCAGATTCTTTTAACATTCATTTTCTCTGTGAATGGAAAGCCTGGGGCACATCTCAAAACAACCTACAAAAAAAGTGTTTATCTTCTGATCATCTGAAAGATGTGTAATTTGTGCTGTGTTTTCATTGCAATTCCACGTCTTTTGGCACAATATATTTACAGCAGCACTCCCTATTTTTGATAATTGGAACTACAAATAATCACTGTACACAAAAGTGGGAAGGCAATGTCATACACTGTACGGATAAGTGATTACCGCTAAACATATATGTTTTATTTAACAGCAGGGCATCTAAACAGCACAACATTTTCACCAAACATCATTGCAATGTTTAAATTAACCAAAAAAGAGTCTCTATGTTAAAAGCTGTTGTATAAATTGAGCTTGCAAGTTTTCTGCTAAAATACAACTTAGATGTTGTTCAGTATGAAGTTCAAAGGGCTGAGTTGCTATTAAATTACTTCCATCCAATCTATTGTTTCTTATATTACATTCATCATTAACAGGATTTAGTCCATCAGCCACACATTATACTTGAAATAAGGTAAAAATACATCAATCAAATTCAAAACATAATATTTAGCATTTGGCTGGATGTTTCCTAAATCAGTAACATTTCAAACTATAAATAGCTATTTTGATTTTGAAAAGGGAAATTGGTGTATGAAATAAAGTAGGTCACTCCCTATACACAATGTCATTCCCCTGTATTTAAATTAAATGTTTGCCTTAGCATTACAGGACAGTATAATACCACATTTATCCGATTGTTTCAATTATTACTGCCAGAACCTCTGTTAATGTTACTATTATATATAATGTAAAAATGAATTCTGACTTTTTATTGGTAACCATACTCTCAAATGTCAACTAATTTATATTGCACTGATGTTTTAAAAAAATTACCATCCTAATTGTCTCCCAACTTTTACTTATTCAGTGTATCCATTTGGAGTAGTTAGAGTCCTATCATTGAATACGTGTTCGCCAATTAGCTATCGCAGAACAGCGCAATGGCGTTATATTTATAAAACTGCTTGTTTTCGTGGCAAATGTAATGCTGCGGCAATGTGTGGCGCTAGTATCAGCAATGTGCTCTGACAACTTCGCCTTATTCTTAGTCTGGAATCACGTCAAAAAGAGAAATTGCTCTCTAGCTTCGGCCATTACCAGACCAGGGCTGCAAGGAAAAAAATTTGCCAGCATTATAATGAATATGTTGAATTTAGAGGCATATTTATAAAGCAGTGAAAGTAAAATTTCAGAGCTATTTTTGACATTTTTTATTTAAGACTATTTATAAATAGGTGAAATTTCGCCTTTTTGCCACCTTTTCTGCCTTTTGTTGCATTTTTCGCCTCTTTAACAACTAGCCAATAGAATGGACCTTTATAAATATGTCCCTTAGGCCCCCATTTTACTTTTTTGGTAACTAAAGAAAATCGGAACCTTAAAAAAGGAAAATTGGAAATCGCAGATCATATTAACAAAAAATGCTGGGAAATAGTCTAACATCCCCCTGGGTACTAGTATTGAGAAACACTCCACAATGTACTGACACCTTCTATGGACCTATTGGCAGGCTAGTAAATGGCCACTTGTACATTTTTGCCACCTCAGACTTGGCAATTTTGAAAGGCTGAACTTAACACAATAAAACACTTTTCGCCATTTTATATAAGTGATCAAGTGCTTATGTATGGTGAAAGGTGGTGGTAATGACTTTTTGCCACTGGTTATCGCCGCTTTATAAATTGCAATAAATCCAAATTTGACAAACTTTTATAAACATGCCTCTAGGTACACATATGAAAATATTTCATCCTGACTATGCAATCAGTCGCACTGAAATATCAATAAACTTCTGGTTTACTGATTGTAAGTCTGTTAGGCAGGAATACCTTTGTGTACCAGACCTTAAAGGTTGGAAGGCTTTTCATTCATGTGATCACAGTAATGTATACTAAAACCCCTTTGTTTATAAAGTATGCCAGTGTGCAGATAATATGATATTGTATGGGGCCTAGGAATGTGCATTGATTATCTTTTCTATGTTTGTATAAATGTTTTGACCAGATCAGTAGCACTTCCGTTAAATGTAGTTGTAAATTAGCCTAATTGGAGTGCTTCCACAATTATTGTATTGTATGTATTTATTGGGAGGCTTGGTCAAGCCTCCATGTGGTAATAGCACCCCCAACATGCCCCTTTAATGGGAGGTCCTGTGCCTTTAATATAAAGCACTGGATGGCCTCTTCCCTCATTTTAAAAAGCCAAAGGGATGAGGGGGAAGGAAGAGAGCCTGTTATATGGATCCAGTGTGTAAGAATGAGAAATGCAAAAGTTTGATAATCGTAATTGAAGTAAAAGAAATTGAAAAGGTTACCTTCCAGACTGGGGTTACCTTGACGTGGTTGGAAGGCTTTTCATTCATGTGATCATAGTAATGTATGCTAAAACCCCTTTGTTTATAAAGTATGCCAGTGTGCAGATAATATGATATTGTATGGGGCCTAGGAATGTGCATTGATTATCTTTTCTATGTTTGTATAAATGTTTTGACCAGATCAGTAGCACTTCCGCTAAATGTAGTTGTAAATTAGCCTAATTGGAGTGCTTCCACAATTCTTGTATTGTAGACCTTAAAGGTTCGTACACACGTGCAATCGTGGGTCCCGACCCACGTCGCACAATGTGTACGAACACTCGGCCGGTCGTTCGGAGATCCGCCATTTTGCCCGATAAAGTGGCCATACACGGGCGGCCGAAACGAGTGTTCGTACACATCGAGCGATTGCATATGTGTACGAACCTTTAGATTCAGGCAGTGATTATTAGATATTTGTCTTTCCTAAAAAAAAAATAGATCCATGGAATGTTTCGACCAGAACCTGGATTCGGCTTCAAACTACCGTATACTCCTCGAGTTTAAAATAAACCTAAAAACCTTACTCGGCTTATACTCGAGTCAAGGTCCTTCCTTACCCCGAGATCGATGGTTGCTCAACTCCAAATCCGGCTGCCGCACGCTGGGTAAGTCCTTAGGGTTTGCCGGCTGACTTCACTACTCGGTGCCGGGCTGTGAGAGTCGCCGAGTAGTGACGTCAGCCGGCAAATCCACAGGACTTACCCAGCGTGCGGCAACCAGATTTGGAGTTGAGCAACCATCGATCGGGGTAAGGACCAACTGACTGGGGGGACTCTCCGGGGAGGGAGGGAAGGGGGCTCTACTCTGCATGTTTCAGTTGCCTTTTAACTGCAGAATTCCCATACAGGTGTTTGGAAACTACAACTCCCAGGAACTAAAGCATGCTGGGTGTTGTAGTTTCCAAACATCTGTATGGGAATTCTGCTGTCAATTTAAAGGGCAACTTAAGCCTCAAAACAATAAGGAATCAGAAGGCAGTAGTGGTCATAGTTCCTAACCTCGGCTTATACTCGAGTCAATCAATTTTTCCTGCTTTTTTAGGTAAAAAGGGTACCTCGGCTTATACTCGGGTCGGCTTTACCTGTTCTGTAAAATTTCATTAGCTGAAACTGAACAAAATTTGAGTCAGAATTAAAATCTGGACTGAAAATGCTTTGTTTTGAGAACCCACTGGCAGAATAGATGGCGCGGGTTTGTGCATCTTTACTATCTATACATTTACAAATACAGTGAACAGAATTCGAAAAAAGATACTTCTACAAAATGTAGACAACATCATTTACCAGGAAGCATTGGCAAAAAAGTCTTAAAGAGACTGTCCACCCCTCTTTTGAAAAATTAATATATGGTAGATTAGCCCCCAAAACCTAGTGATTGTTTAAGTCTAAAGCTGTAAATCGGCTCCCACACGGAGCTATTATACTTACATGCTCCTCCTCTCTCCACCGCCGTGGCTCTGCACTTCCGGGTAAGGCAGTCAGTGTCGGCCGTGACTGTGACGTCACGGCCAATCACTGACTGCCATTCCCAGAGCAGTCTCCACTGCGGCTGCTCGGGAACATAAAAAGAACAGAGCAGCGACATTGGAGACTGGGAGAAGAACCCGGAAGCGGCAGTGGAGCGAAGAGCATGTAAGTATAATATCTCTGTGTGGGAGCCGAATTACAGCTTTAGACTTAAATGATCTCTAGGTTTTGGGGGCTAATCTACCATATATTAATTTTTTAAAAGAGGGGTGGACAGTCCCTTTAAAGTCACCCTAACTCATTTAATATAGGTTAGCGTGACTTTAAGAGATGGTTTGCAACTGCTACCCCCTATTCGATAGCAGCATTTTTGCACCGCTTTTTTGAATCATCCTTGAGGCTGCATTTATACTTTCGCCTACAAAAGACAATTTCTCTGCGAGAGCTGCAAATCTCTTAATTAAATTAGAACAAAGAACACTGCCCATAGAGATAGTGGCGCCCTGTAAATAAGACCGGTAGTCTTTCTGCTATCTGACTACTCTTAAATGGTAGCTTTGCAACTCATATCTGAACCCCAGAAGCTTTGTTCAACATGATAGTAAAATGATGAGTACTGAAGGATGTGGTGATACCTTTTTATTATGGTTAATAGTTCATTTTTACAGACAAGCTTTCCAGAGGTACACTTCTCTTATCTTCAGGTCATGCAGTACTAAATAACAAAGGGTACAGCACATCATTAAAGCTTATGGAGTTGCAACCTTTTTTGGAAATCCTATTAAGTTTGGAATGTAAAACAAGGATTGGAATATAGGTTGAACAGTAAATCAATAAAATAAAAACAAAGTAAACACTAGGGAACTGTAAATTGGACATCATTAGTGGAAGTAATTAGTAAGAAATAGGCAAGGATATTGTGATACCTCATAGTACATATGGTAAATGTTAAACATAACAGACTGCCAGCATATATACTGACTAAAATAGAGATAATTAAAGTGTCTGTATTAATTTTCAAATGTAGCCAAACAGCATCTAAAAAGGTATTTATAAGCTGTGTATTCGATATCTGCAGAAATGTCAAAA
The DNA here is from genome assembly GCA_019447015.1 of Hymenochirus boettgeri. NCBI lineage: Eukaryota > Metazoa > Chordata > Amphibia > Anura > Pipidae > Hymenochirus > Hymenochirus boettgeri. The sequence continues at coordinate 252,094,342 of CM033469.1, read as the reverse complement.
GCAGAACCAGTATCATTAAAAAAATTAAGATTTTCCTAATCCACAATCCATTCTTGTATAGACCTTACTTATTATTTCCCTTCATGCTCCCTTCCCACTAATCTATAGGAAGGAACCAACAGTCTTATAGCTACATTTACAAGTAGTAGTAGTAGCAGTTAATTTGTAAAGCTTAAAGAGCAACCCCCTTTAAATAAAAAGAGGATAAATAGATAAACCACCGCAAAACTGCAATGGTTAGAAAGCTAAGAGATGTATGATGAAGCTGAAATGCTGTCCGATGTTCTGTTACCTCTTTCTGCTTCCTGGTTCTTCCAGTTAGCAGCTGTCAGTCATGGATGTGATAGTTGACATCACAGCCAATGGCTGAATGCTATTCCTCTAGCGGTAAAATATCTTGAAGAGCTTAGAGCAGAGGCAGAAACAATTTTAGAAGTAGAGGGAAGGGAAAGAAGAGCATTTCTCTGAAAAGGCTAGTGTTACATCTTTCAGCTACTTAAATATTTGGGTATATATATATATTTTAAGGGTGAAAATTCCATTTAAAGAATGACTGCTGGCAGATATTATACCTTTCCAAAAGAAATCATTATGAAAGAGGTAACAAATATCAGAACAGATCACGCAGTGAATTAGTACAGCATATGTTTATGAGCCATAAGGAAAAAAATGAAATGAGTATTACCACCAAAGATTAGGATTCAAAGAATTTCATAAGCAACAGAATTAAAGGATTACATTAAAATAAAAATGTGGTCAGTTTAAAAATAAATGTAGCATTGGAATTTACATGCAAAGTAACTATACAGGCGGTGGGAAAAAAATAAACCAGGAACCTTCTACCACACAATCACAGATATTCTGTTTCAGTCAAAGGAGGAACTCATTGAGTATTATGCACAGTATACTGTGAACTTTCAGGAGAAAATAGTGCTGGATGGAAAATAGTGCCAATAGTCAGCATAATGAGAGCCAGCAAGCTAATTAGAAAGCAGAAAGCAGGTTAAGGGTCATTAGAAGAAGTTTGTGTCTAAATGTGTAATATACTGTATATTATATAATTATTCAAAATAAATAACATTAGTACTTGCATGGCTGCTAAATGTTTTTACTGCAGTAAGGAAAGTGAAATGGGATCTTCAGACCACAGAAAAAATGCAACATAGTGTTGTATGGTGCTATTCAGCCTAACATTGTCTCTCATTTAGTGAAATATTCATTACATCCTATAAAGTTTCTCATACATTTAGGGGCACTTTGCTTGGGTTTTTGCTGCCTGAACCAAACTTTTGAAAGCCACCCTTGGTTATTTCTGGGTGGCACGCAAAGTGGGTGTAGCTTTGTTTGTTGGTGGGGGTGGCTAAAATTTTACGGTTTTGAAATAGCATCTCATGTGTAGGTGGTTTAAGTGTCAACAAGAGTGTTGGCTCTTACCTCAATTAGATACTTAGAATGTTATTTAAGGGCATTAAAACATTTTGACACATAACTCTCACAGCAATATTCTGAGATGAAAAAGACAGACACCCAGCAAGGCCCAGGCCACCTAGCAAGGCCCAGCGCCCCACCCCACCCCAAAGGCTCCCAAAAACTCACTGATGCACAGAAAAGTTTTTCTTTTGTTTGTCAGACAAAAAACTTGGTTTGTCACAGTGTCACTGTCACAGTAGTAGGCAAAGGGAAAGGCAACAGATGCTGAGCAGATTCACCACAGCTGCTCAGTCTGTACTCTATGTAATATCCTCACTGCCACTGTGCTACACCAGCCCCTCCCTCCCTCTTTCTATTGGCTGCTGCTGCTGGATTGTTAACCAACTGCTGACACAAGAGAGGAGCTTCAGAGTACCAATAGAAAAGAAATGAACAATGCTGTTTACTATTGGAGTGGTCTGATTGGTTCCACTGACTAAGAGCCATACGTTATGCTGAGCAGCAGGGTGTGTGTCCTGACTCTCTTAAAAAGCAGAAGTGGAGTTGAAGCAACTTCAAGGAACTGTGTATATTGGAGTTGTGTGGGCAGCACTTACACTTCTCATGGCCGCGTGCACAGCACGTCAAGGAGGGGAAATAAATTCACCACTGCCTGTCTGCCGCTTTTCTTCTTCAGTGCAGGGGTGCTACCTGAGACAAATGTCTTACTCTGCCTCATGGTAGATGGGGCCTTGCCAACATTAAGTAACAGGAATGTTAATATGACTATACCAAAAGCCAATGCTAACATGGGTAATGTTATATTATAGAGGGTATATGAAGACACCATATTTAATTAATATCTTTCACTGTTTGCATAGACAGATGGAACCATGCTTTGAGGTTGAATCATAGTTTAAAGACAAATAAAAACACAAATAAAGTGAGATGGATCAATCAGGAAATAAACAAAATAGAACAAGTAGAAATCACTGGAGAAAACTTACTGGCACACTTCATGAAAAAGATCCTTAAATAATTAGTTCATTATCTATGCCATGAAACATTTAAAAAGGATTTATTCCAAGACAGCAGTTCACCTTAACCCAAAATCTGCATATAAAATATAACAACTGAGAAAACAATACATCTTTTAATTCTGTGAGATTGGGAACCTACCTATAGAACCCAAAAGGCATTCTATCTATTTATTACAATTCCTTTAAAAACTCGGTTTATTTATTTTCAGAAGTTGCATTTCTCCAACTTTCAACATTTTTTTTTTTTGCATTAAATAATCTCATAATACACAAATGTCAAGCAAGGCTTTCTTTTCATATCATATCCTGTCAATCAAAGTGATGGAGGTTTTATGCTTCTGTGGCTGGTATGTATTGGCACATTCTAAAGAGCATTTCAGTTAGAGTTGGAATAAATAAAGATCCTTCAGGCACATTTTCATTTATGGATGAGGAATCAAAGCATTCTGCAACTTCATTTCCAGCACGATATTCTGAAGATTGAAACTGATAAATTTGGATGGAATAGCTTATCTGTAGGGATTAGGTAGAACATGGGTTTGGTATTACTACTGGATTCAGTCTATTCAGCTGGACAGGCTTTGCAACACCGTATCTCTGCTCTTACATATGTCCCTAATCTTATCTATATCATTTCAGCTTCTTCTTAAGTCCAATTTCTTTATTACATTGGCTGTATTGGTATTAGTTTTTTCTTAACAGACTTTCTGCACCATGGTATGCAGTAATGACCAGTAATGCAAAGGTTAGCACCTTCATAAGACGGTAATGGGAACACTTTATCTTACATCTTGTAAATCTAATATTGGCTCTGCTAGAGGCAGTTCAATTATATTTATTTTGGAACAATACTTTTTGGTTGAGGAAACGAAGATGAAAACACTTACTTTTTGTTTATGACTACGATCTATAATTTTCTCCAGCTATTGTATTATCATCTTCAAAATCCACTTCACTGTTATGAGAAGAAAAAAAAAGTGAACTTATTTTTGGCAATGCTGAAAACACAGTATCCTGTGATCATCCTTATGTTCCCATATTAATTCCATCTGCTGCTGTAAAAGTCATCCTTATATTTTTTTGTGTTATGTATCTGGTATTCGCTATGTCAGACTCCAGACAATGTTTATAAATTAAAAGATGTGATTACTTACACTTTTCCCTTTTCTGTCATGATTAAAGAGCATTGTTTCTCATTGTTTAATAAACATTCTATGTCTACATAAAAAAATGAAATTCCATAAACAAAAGGTTTTGTTGCTACCCACATGATTCAGAGTTAAAATGGCTCCCTTTACTGAGATTTAGTGAGAAATATATTATTAGCTCTGTTTGAAGAAGAGACGAAATCTTCTGGGGGGACTTGACCTCCCATGGCAAGTGTAAAGCTGGGTACACACATTAGCAATAAAGGTATAATTCCCGTAAGTAATGGAAATGTCCCTTTATCTCTAATGTCTGTACATCCGTAACAAGCGTTTCTGATTCCGATGAATGTTCTGCATCGGCATCTGACGTGTGTACTCAGTTTAAGTGGATATTGCTTGCAGGCCCCACCTCTCTTAAATTCAATATAGAGATCATGATTGGCTTAAGTGCACAAAATGAAATAGTTAAGCCTCAGGGCTGAAATTAAGATACAATGGACTAGAAAAACTGAAGGAAAACTAAAGTAACTTAACGGTGTGTAAGAAATGCACCTGGCTCCAAACCTGCACAAACACAGACAACTACAAAAGCAACACACACCATTGCTAAATAAAAGTCCTCAAATACACACAATAAAAGCACAATAATAAATAAATGTAAAGTACAATATATGGTTTATAGATTTATAATTAAGTATGATATTTAGTTATATAATCCTTCTCCTTCAATTTCTCCTCCTAATTCCACTTTTCTCTATTTCTGCAACTTTATCTCTAATACCTTCTAATACCTTCTTTTTATAGCTTTTCCCTACCTTCCATTCATATTGTAGACCAAGAAAGGCCTGTGGCTGCAGCTAACCCCAGACAAAATTCGCTACTAGGGTTTTTTAGCAGGCCAACTACTCCTTTTTTGTAGATTCACAGGCCAAAACATATAGACTGCCAGACAATTTGTAGCAGATGACCCACAGGAACTGTGGGCCCACCATTTATTCCATGGCAGACCAGTGAGCCAGTTCAACCCTGACAATAGTATGTTGGGAAAATTGGATTCTTCTGAATGAGATTATGGATATACTTGCTAGTTATGTCCTGAAATCCACTGGAATAGCAAAGATTAAACTGCAACTGCCAGAGAGATGTATTGGCAGTTCTATTTAGTTTCTGTCGGGCTCACAAACAATGAATCAGCAGTAATTCATTTACTTCCCTGGCCAGTGGAATGTGCAATAAATGATTGGCTTTATTTCTTTGAGTCAAGGATTACACTGTAAATTAGTTCTGGGTTACAAGGTATATTAATTTACCTGTAATGACTTTAAGAAATAGGTGCAGGAGCTATTAATATATTACTGGTCTTTACCAGTACTGCTGTTTACAAGTATAGCTGGAGGGTTCTATATCATTTTACAACACGTTAGGCACTTTTGGTGTACCAACAGAAACAATTTTCTTTTAAAATCTACTAATTTACTGAGAGGTAGGAAATAATTTTACTACCTTCCATTCCTTCTGTAAATACAGCTTGCAAGTATTGTAAGTAAGAATGGAAGAGAGAAGTAGTATCTCATACCTTCCAGAAAACTATAGATTTAGATTTTATAAAATTTCTTTAGCTAGATATAGTTACCCGTTAAGGCAGAAAGAACTTTTCTGAAAGAATGGGAAAACTGCAAAGCACTTGTCTGAAAACAGTTAGAAGGGAGGACTAGCAGGGCGATGCACCAATGGGCACATTACTCCTGTTTTGGATTGTGGCGTTCTATTGTGGCACTTTAAACGCCAGCTAATAGCTTATAGTCTTATTTTAGGTTTTGTAAGTTAAATTTAACTGATCATATTTTAAACAGAATCGATTGCTAGTATGATCTATACAGTGTGAGCATTCACCATTATAAACAGAATTATTGCAAGCAGTGACAGGCAGATTCAATATCGTTATTGACCTTTTCAGCGCTAACACATTTTTAGTTATATAGTTTGCAGCTAATTTTACATAGTTATATACATAGTAACATAGTATGGGAGGTTGAAAAAAAAAACAGAATGAAAGGGTGATCCTAATGGCAATCTGAAAGCATCAACAAGAACCATCAGGGAGATTCAGTAAAAGTTCTTATCATTAAAAATGGTGCTAATTTTGCCCCAACCGATCAGATCTTATTTAACATTTGAAATCTAACATCCGATTGGTTAGGGCAAAATAAGCACCATTTTTAATGATAAGAACTTTTATTGAATCTCCCTGCATATGTATTAATAATACAAGTAATTTTAATTATTTTTTAATTTCAGAAACATATCAAGCCTACTTTAGAAACCTGTCTTTACTACTATTCAGAAGAGCCTGGACATACTATTAAATTGGACACATTCATTATTTGTTGAGGTTCCATGCTGATGGAGTGCCCTTGGTTTCTGTACCCTTGGTGAAAACCTGGTCTTTGGGAGACCCTTTTTTTTTCTGTTTTCAAAGGCTTTTAATTAACGACATTTGGAAAAGCAGTTTGCAAAGGACCAACACTTTGTTTATGTCGATTCACTGTATCCAGTGTTTTCAAACGAAAATACTGTAAAAGCAGCTTTTCACCTACCAATGTGTCAGATAGCAATTGCCTTATTTGTGTCCTGTCCTCGTACATTTTTGTTATATTGAATATCTTAGTTTAAGCCAACTCAACCCAGACCTAGCAGCCATATGGTCTGATAAATCTTACCTAATAATTACAGCATTTTTGTATACAAAACACATTACTGCCATAACATAAAACATTAATTTTCTAAAATCCTAAAGAAAAAAACAAGCTTATGGTGTATATTTACAATCTAAATACAAACCTTTAGCTACTAAATAGATGAAATCTTCCTTATCATTTTTTGTTGTTTGATACAAATGTTTATTTTTCCACTCACAGTAAAAGTTGTGGATCAAGAATTTTTTATCAAAATATTATATTTTGGTCTTTAGAACACTTTTAGGGAGGTTTATCTAGAGCCGAAATCGCTCTGGGTAACTGTCCGGTACCGAATGCAATATTGTTTTTTTGGCTGTGAGTAGATCCCGAAAGCTTGATGAAGGGGTTACAGTCATGCTAACCGATTCTTAATGGGCAGATTGCTCTTTTATGGGCAGATTGCTCTTTGGACCTGTACTGGAAAAAATGATTGCCACCACAGGAGGAAAGAGTACTTTGTTACCTCAAAATTGCCTTTGTAGACTTTTCCTCCTTTTTGCCTGGACTCCATCCGTTTGCCCATTTTGGGCCCCATTCAGAACTTCTTTCAAATCCACAAGAGCTCCCGCTTCCTGGCAAGGAACCCTGGCAGAAAAGGAGCCTTACTTCCCTCAGGGACCTAGCCCAAATCGGCATGACTACCCTCCCCCACCCTTCATGGGAGGACATTGTCTATTTTTTCAGGAGGCATGCCAAAATGCCTGGGATTTGAAGGTGGTATCCCAGGGTTACCAGATAGAGTTTGTCTCCCTTCCTCCGCCCCACATGTTTTTCTCCAGACTCTACAGATATCCTCTGTGGCACAAGACTCTTTAACAGGCTATACAAGCTCTGCTTCACTCCCAGGTGATTGCCATAGTGCCGCCCACCAGAGGTTTTTTGTTTTCTACTTAAACATTTTCTTGGTCCCAAGAAGGAAGAATATTTCCCTCAGGTGTTGGACCTCAAAGCGCTCAACTTACATGCTGGGAAGGCTTGTTTCAAGATGGAGTAATTAAGATCCGTCATATGGGCTATAGAACCTGGAGTTTTTTCTAGTGTCCCTGGATATACAGGACGCCTACTTACATGTTGCTATTGGGCCAGGCCACCCCCTCTACCTCAGATTTGCGGTACGTCCACTACATTTCAAATTTACGCCCAGAGTCTTTACCTAATTCATGGCTTGTCACACAGCCTTCGTCCACTTTAAAGGGATCTTTTTTTCTCCGATATCAGGACGACCTTCTAATCCAGGCACCATCCAGCTAGCTAGTTCGCCAACATGTTATCCCAGTGCTCTCAAATACTGACACCATTTGGTTGGATCATCAATCTAACCAGGTCTTCACCACGTACCAGTTGTCACATGCCCTTTCTGGACATGATATTCAACACTTCCCGGCAGAGGATCCTTCTTCCTCCAGAGAAGGCGACTGCCATCAGACGGGTGGCACTTCAAACTATCACTGACTGACTATCACCCACGTTTCCATTCGATAAGCCATGCATCTTGTTGGCAAAAGAATATCAGCCACAGATGCAATCCCTTACTGTATATTTCATTTTCAACCCCTGCACGCATTAAAAATAATGTATTAAGACTCATATAAGCAAATACACTAAATTATGAGTATACAGGTATTACATTTCTTGACAATTCACTACATAGTCTCACTAAAAACACTGATAATCTTTGTTCCCGTTACAATAATGAATAAAGCAGCAGGTAAGATGTTGGATCTAGAAGCAAGTTTCTTAGAGTTTTATATTACCTCTGTTTGCCTGTGCTCAAACCTTTAATATAGCAATGGAATGCTACTCAATTTTAATAAAAGTGGGTTTAAAGATGTCCTTTTTGGGGGGATTAAATTGTGTAAATTAAGCTACCAAAAAAAGAGGAATCCTATCCACTTTTTCATTTTGATATGTTAATGTTCACATGTTTGGCCTTCTATCTATTCTTATAGTGTGAGGCCTTCAATGTACTTGTATTTCAAAAACATGTACAGGTGTAGGTGTTAAAGCATAAACAAAGACAGAATTGTATGCTACTAATACATGTTTTAGTAAAATTTTATTTTTTATACAATTTTTGTTTTATTTTTCAGACACTATGTGACAAAAGGGATGCATAAATAAGAAGACATTACATGCAACATTTGATTATATATTGGGCTAAAGTTAATTAAAAAGTTGATAGGCATAATAATAAATAATTTAGGTAGTAAGACAAAAGGCCTTGATGGTCACTTTTAAAAGCTTTTGGGCATGCTCAGTAGTAAAAACCTGTGTTCCACTCTGATTGGCCTGACATGGTTATGTGAGGAGCATTGATTAGTTCACATTGGGCTGTATACAGATGTTTAAGGATGTGCTCTGAGTATCCTGGTGTAGTTGCTCTAATCTGTCATTTATCTAATCTGTTTATCTATATGTGCACATACTCACACACACAAATACATAGGCACTATGCAGACCACCTTCTATGCTCCCAACTGTACTTAATTCATTAAACAAAAAAATTTACCAAAACAAACAATTCCACAGATGAAAATAATCTGCAGAGAAGTTGGACACTTACAGTACTATTAAACGCAAAAAATCCTTATACATTCCAACACCTAGACCAACAGCCACCTGTACACATGCTTCTCCTAAGCACACATTGATACACACCAACATACATACACCCCAGAATACTTTCTTCCGCATATATAAAATTACACACATCCACATATGTACTACCAATATGATATATGCTGCAGGAACACACAAATAGACACAAACATATGATGTATGAACCCACTGGTAATAAATGCAGGACATCCACTCCCTGTGAGTGTTGGGGGTCCCGGGGGGAAATTGGGCCCAGTTACACTGCTGTTTTAAACACACAATTAACTGTTTAACACATATACAATTGGTAGTACTGGTCTGTTGCTGGGGGGTTGGGATTGGGGAACCCCAGAAAACCCTACAGGGGTTCTTAACATAAATCTCTCTGCCACTATTAGTGTAAATGTGAATAGTAGAACAAATAGATGTTTCACAATAAGTAAGGTAAACTACTTCACATGTAGGTAGGGCTGGGTGGAAATCCCCCAACCCTTGTCACATGAGGCAAAACTGATCAGTAAAAAAGCAAACAAGCAACAGGTGAAATATCAAATCCACTCTGCATACCCGCCTCCATAGGTGGCCCAGGTGCATCCAGCCCCAGGCGCTTCGCTCGACCGCTGATACAACAGATAGGAATACAATCAAATAGATCAAAGTGGGGCTGTGCAACCAAGGAAAACACATCCGCAATTCCCATAAATTAACTTATTTGGCATCACATATATTAAAAGTCGTCCATACCTGACACGTTTCGTGAGATATACTCACTTCATCAGATGCAGAACAAACAATGTGTCACTTCCTTTTAAAAGAGAAACAGTATCCACCCCTTAGTTAACCCCTGGGGGGTAGAATCGAATTTTAATATAAAAACACACACAATACATGTAGATACTTATGTATAAATATTATATGACCACACACGATGATGTCTACTATAATCCATTGATATAAATAAATAAAAAAATCACTGTAAATCAACATGAAACGTCCCAAATATAGTTAAGGCCAGAAGGAGTATGTGCTTTTGAATGGAAAATCCACTCTGTCTCGCATCTAAGCAGGTGAATGATTCTATTCCCTCCTCTAGGAGGCATCTCAATATTCCATATGCCCTGAAAAACCTCTGCAGCAGAGTTTGCATTGTTACACAGCATAAAATGTCTGGCTACAGGGCATCTGTCATCTTTATGACTGATCGATCTAATGTGTTCACGCACTTGCTGTTTCAATGGACGGCTGGTACTGCCCACATATTGTTTTTAGCACTTCTTACAGGCAATCAAATAGACCACAAAACTGTTGTTGCAGTTGATGTGCTGTTTAATCAAATATTTACTGATAAAACTATCTACCTGAAGATAGGGGCAGACCGTACACCGATGGCTACCACAGTGAAAAATACCATTGCTGTGGAGCCATGTTTTGTTGTCTGTCCCAATTCTCAGTGCACTAGGACTAGGCATGTCTCGCAAATTCTCTGTTCTTTTAGGTACCTTCCTCCGACCTTCTTCCAAGACCTTATGCAGAGCAGCGTCTCCATAGAGAATGGGTATACGATTTTAACAGTCTTAGATTAAGACCTATACTGGGAACTATATCTAGTAGAGAAAATGATAGGTGAGGGATGGTGAACATTCATATCAACACTAGACCTTTCAATTGTCCTCTTCCCCATAACCCTACAGGGGAGCTGTTGCCCTGTAGTTATGGTACTCAATGAAGAATTTCTATTCTCAAAACATATATTCTGTGTCAAAACCACAAAAAATAGACTCTGAAGCATAGTTTCAGGAGTTAATGTAAATCTGCAATTTAATATCATCTGTAGTTTCTACCAACGAAATTTCAAATGCAGCAGAAATATTTTTGTCTCAAAAACAGGTTTGATTTGAAACTCTGGTACATTCCTAATCAAAAATATATTAACAAATACCATCCTATAGAAAAGTTGTCTCATGGACCACCTTCACTTATTCACACCACTATGACCCTAAAACATACTTATACAGTGAGCTGGAAACTCCATTGCTTTTATAATTCCCAACACATATATTGTTTCACCAACACATTACCATGCACATACAGCCACTCCAGCATACTTGTGCATGTACTTCTACAGAATCATGCATCCACATGTAGACTTAATTACACACATGTAAGAGGAAAAAGTTACGCACAAATACACATGCCCCCAAACATAAGAGAGTGTAGGTGGTGACCTTTTATGCCCCACCCATGGACCCCTCAGCCAACACTATCTGCCCCATCCATGACCTGGACCACATAAACTTAAAGTTTTAGTTTAGCGGCAAGTGCTAAAGCTTAGCATAAATATGCCTAAAATGTGGAATGCCTGACCAGTAAAACAATTTATTCAGCTGTGAGAATGTGTAGACAGGTTTCTTGAAAATATAATGGGGGTGGTTAGCCTGAACAGCGCCAGGTACAAAATATAACTCCATTGTGCTTGTATGATGTAGATCTACAGGTGCCATATCATTTTTCTACTGCAACCAATACTGCATTAAATTGAAATCTGTCCAAAATATGTTATAGGGTATTTATTTATAAGGTTTAAAAAAAAAATTCAAATTCAAATTTAAAAGACAATATTTATGGTAGAAACTATGCCATTTACTTGTAACATGGATGTATACATTTTCTTCATAGAATGTTCTTATGGTCACCATACACTGACAAGAAATTACATTGATTCAACATGAACATTGTAATTTCGAGTTGAGTGACAGTATTACAGAACAAAGTTCCCATAAAATTCCCATGACAGATCTTTATTTGCGATAGACATTTAGAACATATTGTCCAGATGGTTTCTAATAGTGTATGGTCATTGTTTATACTGAATTTTCTTTCTTGCTCACTCACACGCCGGTAAACCAGTTGTAAATGTTGTTTACGATTTTAATTACAAATATTGTTAAAATAGCCTCAAACTGGCTCACATTAAATTTAAGTATGTTTTACAAAAAACATATTAATAAAAATTTTACATTAAGAAAAAGACCAGACATATCAGAATGGATATCCTTAATGCCATTCTAACCCCTCAAAACCATTTTAATTACAGTGCAGTAAAAGCTTCCCCTGAGCACCACGTAAGCTCTTAGAGCTTTGGTGCATGCTCAGAGGTGGAATCCCAGGGTAAGCCTTCAAGTCATTGGACATCATGGCAGGGTAAAGATAAAATAAACTATAGACAAAAAAACCCTACTAAAATACATGGTAGGTCTTACATCTTGCAAAACAGAAAAGAAAGACCACTTATTACCGTGGTTACCTCCTCAGAGCATGCGCACAGCTATCTTAGCTCTGAGAAACAATTGGGAGATTTTACTGCAAACAGAGGCACCTTTGAGCGCTGTAAGTAAAATGGGTTTGAGGTTTTGAGGGGTGAGCTAATTATATATGAAATATCATTTTGGGGTGGTCATGCCCTTAAGTTTCAAATATATTATTGATATACATTACAACTGAACCCTAACTGATAAACATTCCTGAAATCTTACATACATACATTTTTAGTTGTACATTTTTAGTGAATTTTAATTTGTTACAATCAATAAAAGCCTAAACCATTTTTTGTAAAGAATAGAAACACGTTATCATTCAAATCAACAAAATGGTGGTTATGTTACATTTATATTTATCCTAAGATCCATTGGCCATGCACAATTTTCATGCATTTATGTATGTTTAAAATGTTACATGATGCCCTTTTCACAAACAATAAATTAATAAATGTTAATTTTAACATTTAATTTAGCATTACAAAGAATTCATTTCTGGTCACAATTTCACAAATTTTTTTTATTTTTATTTTTATTGTGCTCCATGATGTAATTATTTTCAGTAGTGTTAAAAACACATGCGGGGTTATTAAATAAAAGTTCTTTTTGTTTAAAATGGTGCTAATTTTGCCCCAACCAATCAGATGTTAGCTTTCAACTGTTACATAAGTTCTGATGGGGCAAAATTATCACCATTTTAAACCATAAGAACTTTTATTGAATCTCCCTGAATATCTTGAAACCACCACCAACAATGGTGAGAGCATAAAAGGACTGCTACATCCTGTGATATTACAGTGACCTCTAGTGGCAGGAGTAATAGAAATTTTGGATAAAAGTAAAACTGTATTTATATATTAAGGGTAACTGTGGTCTCAAAATCTTCCAAACTAGTAATACTTATAAAAATCCTTCCATCACACCTTCAAAATAAAACCTAAATCACATCTCTAGATAAAATTTGTGAGAAGTTATTGCTGGAAAGGTTCAGCAATGTAACTTCCTGGTTGAACACTTCCTGTTTTTAGCCATGTGACCAGCTTGTAGTCATGTGTCCAGCCTGTCTGCATTAATAGGCTCCCCTTCTCAACTGTCAATTTTTTCCTCAGGTACTTCCTGATTTCCCCAGCAATAAGTCTCAACTGAGCATGCTTCTCCCCCGGGGGAAAAGGGACGGCAGAGGTCAGGTGAAGTCACTCAACTACTGGAAGCAGGACGTTTGGACATTCACCCCAATGTAAAGGATATACTGCAGGCTTTCATTTAACCCTAACTTGTTTTGAGACCACAGTTGCCCTTTAAGGAGGATTTCATATATGCATATATTTATTGTTCTGTAAAATTTGCTAGCTGACACTTTCTCAGTTTCGGTCACCATCCAGGTGTGTTATCTCCATGTGGCAAGAGGAAGAGTAGCTACAACACAGGTCTGATAAACTATCAGCAGCATGTAGATCATCAAATCCAAATCCTTGTCCATCCTGGTCAACCAGAGCCCAACATTCCCGACCATTAGATTATCAATTAGAAACTAAAGTGGTAGTGCTGATATTTCAGCACAACTGATTACCTGTCCTATTAAAGACCATGGGATCTTTTAAAATGATGTGACTAATTTCCTTTTTGACAGTTTAAATCATTGAAAGCAATGCAAAAAATATTAACCAATCATTTAGCATAATCTACCAAATTAGTATACAGGCTGAGGATGGACATAAATATCGACCTGTATGTATTAGTCCTGATCTATAATTTCTTGATAAGTAAAGTGGAATTATGAAAGTTATATTTTTATTTTAAAAATAAATGTTAAATTCATGTAAAAAAAAAAGTAATTTTGTTTTGTTGTTAGTTTGTTATCCCGATTCATGTTAAATACCCAAACAATACATATATATGTAATTAATAAAAATGTGAATTGCTGTGCTTTCAATTTTTTTCATTTCTTTTATTATAGAGTGTTTGCTGTTTTAATAGAATTGTTCACTTCCACTTGTTTGCAAATCAGTTCTCATCTCCAAGAATAAACACCTGTTAATTTTACATAATCCACTCTCACATTAAAACACTTGAAGACTGCCTGGCTTTTCCCCTTCACTTCCTTTTTTTTGTTTTCATTTTTACAAGAAGCAAAGCCAGCTATTCACATAATAAAGATCAGTTAACAGATCAAACAATAATTATCCTCTAATCTTGCCATTACAATATGAAATAAAACAGGGATCTCTAGCCATACAAAATAAGACATGTATTGTGATGTGTGAACCAAATAATAAAATATGCAGCCTGAAGCTATATATAAGCTGTTGAGCACAATATTAAACAAATGCACACACATGCCACTCACATTAGTGCAGTCTGGTAATCAAGGGTAATGATTCATTTTCAATTTGCATATATGTAAGATTTCAGTGTATTTCAATGATAGGGCATTTTGAATTAAACACATGTTTTGGGATAAGCCCCAAACATAATAAAGGGGTTTATGCCCTGAAACATGTACAGTACTTATTTAATAGGAGGTGCAGAATTATGCTTGTGCTGTTAAAAGGGCATGTCCACCAATAAAATGAAATTTTATTTATTTTACTTTGGGGCAGCAACCCCCCAAACCCCAGTTACGTTTTACTTACCTTACCCAAAGATGCAGCTAAACATAATTACAGGACACGGTGCCTCACTGCTCTGCTGCGCTTCCCCTCTCTGCTTTCTCATTGCGCTGTTAGTCAAAGGTGCGACAGTGAGGTCATGCCCAATAGCTGACAGCCGCGACCAGGAAGTGCCTCACTGCTGTTGTGCTTGCTCGGAATGAGCACCCAACAGAAGCAGGAAGCGGTACTCAGGTGGCAAGGGACCAGGCCTTGTGTGTATGTTAAGCTGGTGAGTAAAACATAACTGGGGTTTGGGGGTTGCTGCACCTATACGTAAAATTTTAATTTATGGGTGGACATCACCCAATCAGATGTTCAGATTGGTTGTTGCAAATTCAAAACATCGGCAAATGTTTGTACCTTCTAAAAAGCCTATACAGTATGTTGTGTTTATCATGGTACACATGTGGCAATTTTGATTTTGGACAGGTTGAAATGAAAGTGGGCCCAACTGTTTGCCTGTTGAAAATGTTTGGCTGTGATTTACAGTTACTAACATGCCTGATTGTCTCTAGACTGACAGGTTACGATGAGTAACAAATTGATCTTGTGGAAAATTTCCATTGATCTATTAGTTGGTGGTGTCTGAAAGAACAGATACAGGTTTTTATTTTAAAGCAAATATAGAGTTAACAAACATCCTCGGTCTTTACATTTTCATTATGTTAATGCACATAGCACATTTCTTGCAATAATAAAATGTAACAATTGCATGTTAAAGGCGTTTTTCACAGGACTTAAATATGTCTTAACTAGGGTTCCATACAGAAATTGTACAGATCCTTGTGATGAGTTAATTTTTTATATAAATTAATGTAAAGACACATCATTATACAGTATATATTGTGGGAGGATTAGCTCTTGGTAGATCTTTTACCATGGCTCTGCCAGTAAAAGAACACAGACCCCAAAGGATTGCTTAATATATGCAAACGGTGAACATTTATTTGTGGGGCGGCTTTCAGTTTCCTCTCCCCCAACACTGTTCTCCCAACTAGATTGTCTGAGCCACCAGTCGGTGGTTAGAACAAAACAAAACAAAAAGTCTTTATCTTCCAGATATAGGAAAGGCACAGTATCAGGTATGTTTCACCTCAAGCACAGTACTTTTACAGAGATTGTCTTTTCCTCCAACGCTGCTAGATGCAGAGCTCACACCAGAAGCCTGTAAGTCGGAGAGAGAAAGATCCTCATCAACCAGCTGAACCTACTGTATTAAAACTGGTCAGTCAATTGGATTCATTGGGATGGCCTAGGAATTGGGAATCAGCCTCACCATTTTTACTCTGACTTGCGCACAAATCAGCCCCAGTACACACTAAAACCAGGAAAAAAAAACATGTTTCCTACATTCAGATAACTGGTTTCAGCTTACCAAGTATAGGTAAGATTCTCAGTGGAGACTGTTCTGTTGAAGGAAATCTGTGGTCTCCATTTATTTAAAAGAGCTGTTGCATGCCTTTCAAACAAGCCTGGGGTGATGTCTCTAGCTTCTCTGAATCTTTAATTTTACACTTCATTGTCTTTCCTGTCTGTCTGAGCCTGTGACTGAGGCACATGACGAGCTGTGTAAGAAGCCCCACCCCAAAAAATATTTTCTGAAGTTTGTACGGCTGGGTACACACCAGCAAATTTTTCATCCTAATTGACCATTTACCATTAGCGGTTGGCCGGGACAAATCACTGCTGGTCGCGCAAAAAAGCAGCCGTGCCGGATAGTTCACTAATCGTTAGTGATTTTCCGTCATACAGGATTGGCTGTTCATCTGATAGGGACAAACAGATGTCCACAAATTCACTTTCCTTTCCTCTACCTTTGGACACCTTAGGGAGAGAAAAGAATATTTTTAGGCTTCTGGCTAGCTTTAAACATGATTTAGAAGTTATGGGACTGGGCTTATAATGCAGCTGATGATGCTCTATCACAGCAGTGAACATGCCCCAACCTAGGATGGGTTAAAGGACAATTATACTCACCTTCCCTCCACTCCTCTTCTTTGTTCATTAACTTTTACCCAGGGTGAGGACCTGAACCGCTAGGTCCTCAGCCCTGGGTTCGCGTAACTTAAAGCACTGCTGCTCTAGTAGGCTCTGCCCCCTCCTCCCCATCGGCGATGAGGCCAATAGGAAGGCACGCTCTACAACAAGCGTGCCTTCCTATTGGCCTCGTCACCAACGGGGAGCAGCCTACCAGAGCAGCGTTGCTCTAAGACTCTGCTTTAAGTTACGCGAACCCAGGGCTGAGGACCTAGCGGTTCAGGTCCTCACCCTGGGTAAAAGGTAATGAACAAAGAAGAGGAGCGGAGGGAAGGTGAGTATAATTGTCCTTTAAGAGTGCAGTGGTTCTAGTGATGTCAAAGCTAACAGTACTTGCAAAAAATAACAACCTTTATACTGCTACAAATTTGGATAGCAGCTAGAAGCATGGTCCTGGAGTAATTGTAAAGGTAGTTTTTAATAAAGGCCACTAATATGGAGACCATAGTTCCCCCTTTTTGACAGAACAATTTTGGGGAATGGTTATGTGCTTTAATCCTGGCCCATAATACTTATTAAACAATTAACACTTTTTCATTTCAGGAATAGACCACTCCAGTGCATTCTTGACACAAATAAACAGGATTATCATTTATATTTTGTGTGACATTCCAAAATTGTTGTAATACTGCGCACACTGACTGGATTCCTTTTACAAAGCAATAACAATGAATGTACCGCTAGGGTTTTTTCTACCAGTTGGTACATAGATGGGTCCAAAGTTTCAACACAGAAATTTGACTATTGAAACCAGATATTCGGTAGTTCTGCCATTGATTGTTGGAATTAAGAGGATTTCAAAAGTGGAAAAGGTTTGGGCCTAAACAATGCCGTATCCATACAAAGCAATAAATTTCTATAAAACAACGCCTACTTGTTACTAAAGTATTCTGTCGATATGGACAGTTTTCTGATAGCACTGTATTACTGTTGCAAATATTTATAACAGCTATGTATACCATCCCCTGCATAATGCACCTTTACTAATATGTCCTTACGCATTTGTAATAACCATCTATAGAGAAAGCAAGGATATGTGGCTTAAAACATACTTTTATTTCACGTATTAAAAGGATATCAAAATATTC
The DNA here is from genome assembly GCA_019447015.1 of Hymenochirus boettgeri. Classification (NCBI taxonomy): domain Eukaryota; kingdom Metazoa; phylum Chordata; class Amphibia; order Anura; family Pipidae; genus Hymenochirus; species Hymenochirus boettgeri. Next base: position 252,076,318 of record CM033469.1, on the reverse strand, counting down.
ACCAAAAATAGTATATATTCAAGGAACCCATATACGGTACCTTTGAAAAGATCCCCCAGCATGAACACACAGTCAATAATAACCTGTAGCCCCATATATACTTAGCAATAAATGTATACTTAGCAGTAAAGTCAGTCAAAGTCCGTGCACAGAAGTTCCAAACTAATGCAGAGTATGAGGCTAGCAGTACAGGAGACCAGAGAAATTATGCAGGTAGATGGGGGACCCAGCACCCCAAATGCATTTTGCTAAATAAGCTTTTTCAATGGCGCTACGGTTGTAGGAAAAGTCCCTACTATTTAAGCAACCTACTGCCCAATCAGCAGCCGGACTACAGGGGCGTGACTATCATAGCGTTGTCACATGACCTGACGTTAGAGATGGGCGAAACTGCTAAAATCCGTTCCGCCTGTGGATTCGCGGATTTTCGAAAAAATTAGAAAATCCACGTAAAAACTCATTAAAGTCAATGGGAGAAAAAAAATCTGCACAGATCCGCCTAAATATAAGGTAAAACAGCAATGGTAACTTACTGTACATGGCTGTGGGACCTGGGAAATGGTCTGGGGAACACGTACATATACCCAGAACTCAAAAAGCAATAAATGTATACTTAGCAGTAAAGTCAGTCAAAGTCCGTGCACAGAAGTTACAAACTAATGCAGAGTATGAGGCTAGCAGTACAGGAGACCAGAGAAATTATGCAGGTAGATGGGGGACCCAGCACCCCAAATGCATTTTGCTAAATAAGCTTTTTCAATGGCGCTACGGTCGTAGGAAAAGTCTCTACTATTTAAGCAACCTACTGCCCAATCAGCAGCCGGACGTACAGGGGCGTGACTATCATAGCGTTGTCACATGACCTGACGTTAGAGATGGGCGAAACTGCTAAAATCCGTTCCGCCTGTGGATTCGCGGATTTTCGAAAAAATTAGAAAATTAGAAAATCCACGTAAAAACCCATTAAAGTCAATGGGAGAAAAAAAATCTGCACAGATCCGCCTAAATATAAGGTAAAACAGCAATGGTAACTAACTGTACATGGCTGTGGGATCTGGGAAATGGTCTGGGGAACACGTACATATACCCAGAACTCAAAAAAAAAAAAACTTTCCTCACGATTTTTTTTTCTAGCTTCCACATTCTATTTTCGAGCCACTTTCGATATTTTTCGAAAAGAGAATTTTCGAATTTTCTTGGAATTTTCGAGTTTTCAGGAATTTTCGAGTTTCCAAGGAATTTTCAAAAATTTTGCAAAAAATTATACAGTAACTTACTGTAAATGGCTCTGGGACCTCAGAAATGGTCTGAGGAACAGACAATCTGATTGTAACCAATTCTGATTGAAAAAGAATCTTATTGGTTAGTATACCAATCAGATTCTTTCTAAAATAATTTTAATGTATCCAATCAGAATTGCTTACAAATAAAGGTGAAGTTTTAAAACCCTAAAGCTTGAAGCCTGTTATTTGCAGTGTATATGTTTTCAAGGACATGCTGAAAGGCCGCTGACGTGGAGCTCCACTAACGGAGGGGGTAGGTGATAATTATCGAACGTTCAAATTTGTGTGTTCAAGTTTGGGTCTAGTACATCTCTAGTCATGAACTTCCTAAAGTGCTTCTTCAGAAATCCCCCCCCCTTAACAATTCTGCGCTTGCCCCTGGATTTAGAGCATTCCAATGGGCAAAAGGCACGTACAGTGCTAAAAGTGCACTATAATGGAGGGGCTACATAGCACTGGCTGGTGCATCATTTTGACATCCATACCATTGTCTTGGTCCTCCAGAATTAGTTTGTTAATTAACGAACGTTCAGCGTTAATTTACTGCCGCGCTTGTACATTATCGATAATGCACTGTATCACTAAACTGCAATACTGTGCGTTTTTAAATAGGGCCAGTAGACCTCTAAAAGGCCTAACACTAAATTTGTCCAAAAAACTTATGGGGGGGGGGGGGGTTAGTCCTCAAAAGGACTTTTGGGTCCCAAATTGTGTGAATACAGGAGTGGTTAACAACAATTGCTAATCCACCACGCTAAAATTCACACACAGTAAGCTTCAAAAGCATGGAAAAAACTCTATAAGGGCACGGCTACACTGCAAAGCAAACGCAAACTCAATCGCATGCGATTTCATGTGCGATTTTTTTTGCGTTTGCGCTTGCGACTTCTTCAATAAGTATAGGAAAACGCATGCGATTGCGATTAAAAATGCAGAACGCAGAATGCAAAACGCAATCGCAACGCACTGAAAAACGCTTGGTTTTTTGCGTTGCCGCGTTTTCAATGATTTTTAAAAAACGCAATCGCAAGCGCAAACGCAAAAAAAACGCAGCAGTGTGGCCTAGCCCTAACTCCTACACTGTCAGGTCTCCACTAAACTCACTTTAACACACTGACAAAGTGGCACCTGTCTAGCTGCCTTTTACACCCAGGGGGTTGGCACGGGTAAAAACAGCTGCCATTGGTGAATTTGATACATGAAAATCTTCGAAAATGTTCAAAGGTGGGTTCGGAAAATCCGCGGATCGGCAGATCTCGGAGATCTGCCATGGAACCAGGTTTGGTTCCACAATCCGGCCCATCTCTAGTTAGTATGCCAATCAGAATTGGTTACAATAAGATTAGAATCTAATTGTAACCAATTCTGACAGGAAAAGAATGTGATTGGTTGGTATACCAATCAGATTCTTTCTAAAAATTCTGATTGTAACTGTTCCCCAGACCATTTCCCAGGGCCCTTTACAGAAAGTTACTGTATCATTTTTGGCAAATTTTTGAAAATTCTTAAAAATTTTAATTTTCTATAATATTCGAAATTTCTTGAATTTTTGAAATTTCCCGATTTTACGGAAATTTTCGAACGCAGTTCGGAAAAAAATTGGAAAGCGGAATTCCTTTTTCTGTTTGTCTGTTGCTTAGATTCATTGTAACCAATCAGTAATGCTCCACATATATAACGCTCAATAACCATCCTGGCACGTAGAGCAGAGGCTTGCTTGGGAGCGGAAAGAAACAATTTAACACAGAAGTCCAATATCATAACATAGTCTATTTCAATAGTATCAAGGATCACAATGCAAAACCTATCGGTGATCCAAACATCGTGAACCCCTGATGTTGCCAGAATTCACTAATGAAGCAAAGAGTTTTTCAAAGTGAGAGAGAGAGTCTCAGATTCACAAGACAAATAGTCAATATTTTATGTCTCGGCAGTTTTCCAAGCATAATAACAACATCCGATCCCTCATTTGACACATATAGGGCTATGTACCGAGAGCCGCTATCGCAAAAATAGGTCTTAAAGGAACACTAAACCCCCAAAAATAACTCTGTGCCATTCATTTCTATTATTCACAGGGAGGTGGGAACGCTTATTCTCACCTCCCTGTGAATAATAGGACGCTCGTGGGACCTGGGACTTACCTTACCGCTGCTCCACTCGCAGCCGCTCCTTCACTGACAGCCGCTCTGTCCCGACCACGCGCCCTATCTTAGCACCAATACAAAAGATAGGGCGCGCTGTTCAGTGAAGGAGTGGCTGCGAGTGGAGCGGCAGGTAAGGTAAGTTTATTCACAGGGAGGTGAGAATAAGCGTTCTCACCTCCCTGTGAATAATAGAAACGAATGGCACAGAATTATTTTTGGGAGTTTAAGGGAGTTTACAGTCCCTTTAAAGTTCCGTTAATGTCTTAACGGGGATTTATCAACACTTAACGTGTCTTTTAGACGTAACTTCCGGTGCGTGCATGATTCACATTAACTTTGAGTGTCTAGACAACGCAAGTAATGTACCACATTTTAACACCATTAATGCGTGACTGTAACATGATATGATGTAACGCCACCAAAATGATGGTCTTAATCAGATGTTAACACAAAATGGCCTATGTACAGAGAGGCGGTATATGTGGGCATTGATATAATGTGATTTCACCTTCAAGACCGGCCCATTTTGTAGTGTGTAATTGGTTGACACAGACCAATCACAAATCACGCATGCATGTGTGTAGCAAGCAAGCTTTTTTTATGTTAATTTATATATGCAATGAAAAATAATTATTCCTGCATATATAATATATATAATTAATCTACATTCATTCAGAATTATTGTGTGTGTTGCTAAGCCAATTTGTTAACTACTTAGCTAGCCATTACTTGCTATTTATATGTGAAAGGATTTCTGTGAATATATGCAGTTATTTTACATTATAAAAGGGAATGTTTTTATGGAGCAAAAATCTTAAGTTACATAAATCCTGTCAAACAATATGTCAGATTGCAATAGTCATAACTCAGCATATTCATATTACAGTAATCAATACTGCAAATCTGTCTTGGTCACTCAATGTTGGTCTAATGAACCACATACACAGACAAGCGATATACAAAAGCCATATACTGCATGTATATATATATATATATATATATATATATATATATATACTAGCAAAATATATATATGTGTGTGAGTGTGTGTGTGTATATTTAGGACATATTACATACATGTACATGTGTATAAAGGCTAAAAATATTTTTAAGAAATTTTCCTCTACTGGAAGTGTTTTTATCAGGTTTACAATACATAAGAGTAAATAAAATATATCCACATATTCATTTTGTGGCTTTTAAATCGGCAATAAATGGTTTGAGAAATGTTGGTGATTCTATATAACGCAATGTACCACAATTCACACAATTCTACTACTAAAACACACGCTAAGCTCTTAACGCGACTTACGCTATGTATCAAGACTTACGCAACTGTAGTACTAAAACACACGTTAAGCTCTTAACGTGACTTTCTAATGCAAACACTTATGTACTATTAATCACAAGCAGTTTATTGAATACAAGTAACGCTCGTTATTTTTAGACCATCCTTGCGATAGTGGGTCTCGGTACATAGCCCTAATAGTCTCAGTCTGCGTTGCCTAGAAGTGCTGAGTAATCCCACGTAATCACTCTGTGCTAAGGCACATTTGTACATATCTCCATCATATCTTACGCATTTGAAATGCATTGGAGATGCAATAAAAGGTGCAAAAGTACCAACCAATCAGATGTTATCCAACTGCAGTAATCCAGTAAAAATCTAATATCTGATTGGTTGCTGCTAATTAACCGCATGGGCAAACTTTTGCACATCTTATGCAATCAGCTCTTGTTTGTTAAATGCATTTACACCCCCCTAAAAAAAGAAGCAAACTGACAGTACTAAATCACAGCTTGTTTATCTAAATACAACATTTTGTAAACAAAAAACTTATGATTGAAACACCTGTCGTTAAAACATATATATTGTATTTGAATAAATGAAAATAAGACACAGTTTACATCTCACAATCCATTTGTGTACTGATTACAATGACAGAACAAAATAGTGTTCTTTATTACCTGCAGGATTTAAATTATCTGCGTTGTTGTGTTTTTGTGACCTCCATCATTTTATTTTATTTTATTTTACAAAAAAAACAAAGAAGTCAATTTGTGAAATACTCCCCAGTACCTTCCACTGCTCATTTACAGAAAATAATAAAAGCCAAAACCCATTTCTAATATTATATGAAGAAGGCGGATTTCATTTTGAAGTTCTCTTTAGAATATATTTTACAGACAAGTTGTATATTGTGAAATTGTAGCAGCTGTGTTTGATTATGACTTGTAAACAAGATTTTTTTTTTCATCTTAGCAAATTAACAGGAGTACACATAATAAAATAGAGCAGATGACTGCTCTGCAAACCTAATAATGTGCTGATTTCTTTTCCGGGTTCTAAGTACTTTTTATTAGCACAAAACAGTATAAGCCAATTAAAACCCTCTGCAAGGCTTTACTATACTGTAACATACTTTTGATAGCCACCCGCACACAGGGAAGCCCTAATTATACTTCCATTACAAATGTAAGCCTGAATGCCTTAATACCTGCGCTATGGAGTGAACTCAGGTAGAATACTTGCTGGTAATATTTTCACTAGAAAATGTTGATTTCCACTTTTCAAAAATGAATACTACTGTAAATCAATGTTTCCTGTGTTGATTTGAATTGAAAGTTTCAGATGCTTATTTTGAGACATTACCCAATCACAAGGAGTGAGAGATGGCCAGATCAACAGATATCCAAGTATTTTCGTACTTTCACGATATGATATGTGTTACAAAAGCAGGCATGAAGAACCTATTATGCCATCCCTCCTTATTAGATAGGTGGTCTAGTCAGTCCAACTCATGTATCTAATATGTTGCCTATTTACCTACATGCCATTTTGTGCTGTGTGTTGAAATTGCTTCTATCTATAGAGGGGGGGGGCAAGGTTACAGATATTTCTACACATTTTAAATGCATTCTGAGAAGAAGAGTAGCTTTGTTCATCTTACCATATGATAAACAAGCTGACTATACTTTAGGAATAACTAGCAAACCTATCCATTTAAAATGTATATCTGCAGTTTTTAGTTCAGATGTAACATGCAATAGAATTATAATCCAATTCATGCTGCAATATTAAATCTAATTAGTATATTCTGTAACCATGTATTAACTGTATTAAATATTTTTTTACCTTTTGTAACTGCCTGCAAAAATCTAAAGCTACTAAGCATGTGCTCTGCCCAATGGGTTTATAGAAAAGATTAAAGATGGGGCATGTCGGAAAATTCTGATCAAATTCAAATTTGCCGCGACCGAGCGCTCATTCGGGACAAAAAGTCCCTCCGTGTGTACCCAGCCTTAAAATGAGCAGACAACCACACCTCTAGCTGCAGCCTGTGAGAAATTATATTGTGGTGAATGTTCAAATTTCCTATTTCCAGTTGGTTGAGTGGGATCACCTGACCTCTTTCTTGCCCCTCCGCCCCAGGGGAGAAGCATGCTCAGTTAAAACTTAAAGCTGGGGAAAACAGGAAGTACCAGGTGAAAAAATTGACAGCTAGTCACATGGCTGAAAACAAAAAGTGGAAGTAAAAGCAGGAAGTAATATCGCTGAACATTTCCAGCAATTACTTCTCACAAATTTCATCTAGAGATGTGATTTAGTGTTCATTTTAAAGGTATGGCAGAAGGCTTTCCAATCCTAACTTGTTTGAGAGAACTGGAAACCACAGTTACCCTTTAACGCCATATAGCAGTATAGGTTTCCGCATGCACAATTCACATTGTTTTAGATTTACCCTTAAACACGTTTACTAATTATGAATCTACGTAGTAGTAAATTTTCTTAAGTTTTGGTAGTCACATGAAATAATTATAAAACATGCGGTGCAGTAACTGGTTATTTTAGATTCACATTGTTGCACAGCCCTGTGTTAAAGGATATGTTAAGTTATGTTTATTTGGAAGCTGCAGCTTTAAAAATACTGTTGCAATATTTTTGTTTTTACCTATGCCCCTCCAGAGCCTAGCTTTGTACCTTGAAATTTGCTGGCATCTTGTTACTGGTTTGCTGAATGTTAAGCTCCGCCCCTCTGAGATTTCCTCTGCTTTATCCTGCTTCAGCCTCAAACAGTAATGCTTGTGAGTTCCGTGCACAGAACTCACAGGCATTTCTCTTTGAGGCTCAAGCAGGAGAGTGCACGGAACTCACAGGCATTACTGTTTGAGGAATTCTCAGAGGGGCAGAGCTTAACATTCAGCAAACCAGTAACAAGATGTCAGCAATTTCCAAGGCACAAAGCTAAGCTCTGGAGGGACATAGGTAAAAAAAAATACGGCAACAGTATTTTTAAAGCTGCAGCTTCCAAATGAACATAACTTGATTTTACAGTGCACTTATTCTTTAAAGGGCATGTCCACCCCCAAAACTAAAATTTAACCCCTTACTGGCCACATCAAGTAGTTTAAAACAATCCTTACCTTACATTCCTGCTCAAAATAGTTCCCCTGCTGTGCCCCTCCAAAGTCCAGGAAACTGCTGTGTAGGAGCAGTGTGTGACTCATGCTGTGCCCGAGACTTCCTCAACCTCATCAAGGTTGAGGCATGCTCAGTGCAGCCCTCCCTGCCTCTCAGCCAATCACGGACGCGGCTGCCAGTCCCGCCCCCTGCTTTCAATTCCATGCAAGCAGAGGGCCTGAACACTGCAGCAGGGGAGAGAGGGCAGGTAAGTAAGAATCGGGGGACTTTCTAACAATTATATTAATGCGGTTGGGGCTGGGGGAGCATGCCCTACCACATATCAAAAGTTAAATTTTGGGGTGGACATGCCCTTTAAAAATCCAGTCGTTTTGCGATAATATTTATATTCATTCAGGATAAATGACAACGTTAAAAAAAAAATCTTGCAGTGAATTGTGGCTCCAAGGCCAGTCTTGCTTTGATTAACTGCACTAGTATAATGAAATCCAACAGAGCAATCACTGAAACATTTAGCTCCAAATGTAAATCTTCCTGAACTCTCAAAAAGGCATGTTAGGCAATGCAAGTTAGTGTATAATACAATCATATTTCATATAATGGCAGTTAATGCAGTTGTTTGGAGAAAAAAAAATAAGAAAAAATGTTGCAGTTATTATTACTGTGCTTGCCAAGAATGAGTCATTTAAGGATGTCAGTCAGAGTAATCTAACACATTTTTAATCTAAAGGTCAATAGAAGCAGTTTGTTTAGTTGTATAATGGTTTCACCAATATGTAAAATATAAAAGGTTTCAGGTTTTAATAAAGATCTATGAGAAGCCTCAGGAAATTAATTTCATTGTTAGATTAAACAGTATGTAGATTATTCAGATGGGAATTTACCCTTAAATGTATTGTGCCAATGTTCGGTAATGCCAGTTACGGTATAATAATCATCCTACAGCTACAGAGGTATAAGGATAAAAGCAGTTTATAGATTCTACTTATCTTTATTCTCATTCTTCTGGGGGGTTTTTGCATTTAATTTTCCTTTTTTTGTAGAATAAACAATCAAAGCTTCGGGAAATTGTAGATGTTCTGTATATATATTTTGAAAACCATTATGGCTAGAAAGAATATCTTATTTAATTAAATACAGGGCTATATACCCCGATAAAAATCATTAGAGTATTCCATTTCTTATTTATATTTATTCCCAAGTTATTCTGATTTAAACATTTGACAATTTGGCTGCATTATATTATTGTAAGGGGGGCAGCTAGGATTATCATAAGATCACCAGTGCAAGTAGAAAAACGGAAAAATACTGTCCAGTCTACTATTCTTTAAATAGTAGTGAGGCACAGTCCCATCTAACCCACAAAGTCACCAACTAAATTGGCAACCCTAAGAGCAGCAGGGGGGTGGGGATTAGCAGGTGAGTAGCTCCCCAGTTGTGTTTTTTGGTGCAGGTTAGGTTGTCACCTATCTCATCTGTCCTTTATAAGAGCCATGACTGCCACACATGGTGGTTGTTGCAGCTTTTTTGGGGGGGGGGAGGTGGTAAACATGGAAAATTTGCCACAAACCCAACTTGCCTGCGAACCTTAGTTCATCCCTACTTGCAAAACTGGATAGAAAAAAAAAGGTTTTTGTTTTGCTGGTGATTTCACAAATTGAACAAGAAAAAAAAACAAGTTTCTTTGGTAGCTGGAAAATGGTATGGAGATATTTTCCAATGGGTGAAAATTTGAAGCAAAGTTTTTTAGAAATACCGCCCATGGGAACCATACAATGTGAATAAAGCCATTTTTCTAGCCCTTTTCCTGTCATCTCATAATCTCTAATCATAATAGAAACACCAATAATCACACCATTTCTCTTGCATTATTTTTGTTATGTTTGTGGCTAGCTATAGTATAAAGAAGCTACTACTTTCTCACTGGTTAGAGGTAGGAAACTGCTTTGATTGATGGACTGGGCTTCTAATGTTAAATTTAAAGGAGAACTAAACTTAATTTTTTTAAATCCTAATGTGAAAGCTTTTCTCCCCAGAATACCTATACATTAAAAGATTCTTCTCTAGTTATTTGCATTTAGTAGATATAAGTGATAGATTTTGTAACAAAAGAGGCTTCCATGTTGTTGCCAGTACAACTCATAGCCCATGTTGTCTTCAAAGAGCCATGCCCCCTGACCCCAGGATTCACTGTCTTTCTAAATGTACCTGTGATCACAGTTGAGTTGCTGGTGGCACACTATGTAAAAGCTGTGTTTTTAGGAACAAACAGCTCAGGAAGTCACAAGTTCGAATTCCCTAGTTTACTGAAACAATATAACATAGTATACTGCCTGAGTTTATTGCTTTTTTTGTTTGTTTGTTTTTTATTATGAGTCTAGCAAAAGATAAAGGGTACATGTACTAGTTTTTTACTTATTAGCCCGTGTGGCATAGAGGTAGAAAGACACAGTATAGAAGGTTGCTGGTTTGATTCCCTGGTTTCTTTCATCCATGCTAGCAAAGACATACACTGCAAAGATTACTTTTCTTTTTTGTATGAAAAGCAAAGGAATTTATCGTTGTTAGGGACAGGAGCATTTGTAATGTGTTTACACAAAAAACTGCACTGAAATCTGTGTTCTGTGTCAGAGGGAGGGATCTCTGAGCTGTAACATAATTGTCTGTCAGCTTCCAGGAAGCAAGACTGCAGTTTCCTATGAAGTGTACTGCCTACACTTAAGGTGGCCATACATATGTTCGATATTACATACCTGACCAAGCGCTCACGCGAAGTTCGTGCAATCCTGCCAGAACCGTCTCTCCCGATCTTATATGCAACCAACATGCAATCACAAAATCCCATTCGTTTTGCGATTGCATATTAGTCGCATATAAGATCGATAGAGACGGTTCTGGCAGGATCGCACGAACATTGCGTGAGCATATCGAACATATGTATGGCCACCTTTAGCTGGGTGCTCCCAGATAAGGTGAATTATGGGAGCTGACCCCTAGTACCCACAGGTTTGTTGTGTGTTTGTGAATGTGCTCTATCTATTGGGACAATGTTGTCTGGGGACTTTAGTTCACCTTTAACCACTGAGATGTAATTGATTATTTTATTTTTTTTTACGTTTCCCATTGCTCCACCTCTTTTCCTCCAATAGTCCTACAGAGGTTTCAAGAGTTTTTGGAATGTACAGTTAAAGGCACAGAATTGTTTTGGGTGAACTGTTAGGAAACCTTTTTATATTAATCTTTGGCCAATATTTAGCTAAACTGTTGTAGATGCTGAAATCCATGAATACACAGGCAGGATGTGACTTTAAAAGTAACAGATATGGTAAAAACAGGTTTGTCTCTCTTTTAATTTTCCTTTGCAGTCTTCAAACTACATCCCCGTACCCACATTTGTATACATCATTTTCAGCATTTATGAATGTACATCTAGATGATCATCACAATATATTATTTTTGATGCTGAATAAGAAATAACCTTCTTATAGTAAAAGCTTCTCTTTTTTTATCATCAAGAAATCCCTTGTCCATAGAAGATAAAAAGACATTGGCTATTTACATTTCAGGCTCTATCCCAGAAATGATTTACCAAAACTGAAAGGTCTCTTAGAGCACACTTTTCTGTCTATTATTTTATTCAAAATACTGACTATTAAAATGTATATACCCTTTGGTATGAATACCGTTTAGTTTTGTTAAAAAAAATGTTTAAAACTTTTTTGCTGCTTTAAATCCATAAATCTTTAATAAGCTATAGTACTTAAAAAACAGCTGGTATTTCATGAAAGGTCACGCTGTCTTACTCCTTCATAGAAATCTGTAGAAATTACATTTTGACTCAAGATAAAGAAAGAAAAAAAATGGGAAAAATACCCACAATATGTAAGTTGTATTTATTTACATGTAAGAGCTGGATATGTTAATGCCAGTTCATTTCCCAGTTCAACCAGTCTTCAACAGGGGCATAACTGCAGGCCCCCCCACAAGATTGGAGGCTGGGCCCCTTCCTCTTCCGCGATCAGCTGTTTTTAAACAGCTGATCATGCATATGAATGAAACATATGCGCGATCAGTTGTTTAAAAGACCGGTCCTGAACTGTTTTACATTTTTACTGGTGGACTACACTGATGGACTACAACGGTAGTTATAATAGGGTTGGGGGAAAATGGTACCCATATACTGTTATAATTAGAGATGTAATGTGGTTTCTAATAGAACCCAGTTTCGAATCGAATCTGAGGGTTTCGAAGTCCCGTCAAAATTCGAAAGTAGATGATTTTCGAAAATCGAAAGTAGACGATGTTCGAAAATAGACAATTTTTGAAAATCGAAAGCAGATGATTTTCGAAAATCGAAAGTAGACGATTTTCAAAAATCTAAAGTAGACAATTTTCGAAAATCGAAAGTAGACGATTTTCAAAAATGTAAACTTGAATTTTCGAACTTTCAAAATTTCCGAAAATTTAGAAAATTCGAAAACGGAATGAAACAGTTTTGAACATCTCTAGTTATAATGCCCTATTTGTTATGATACTATTTGCATTTTATGAGGTGGTTTCCAATGTTTTTTTAAAGTGTTTTTAAATGTATATTCCTTCTGGTAATAAAGGATTTTTAGTTAATTATATTCAGTGTTGCCTGTATCTTTTTTTTTCTTTTCATTTGGATATACATTATTTAAATGTAGGCTATGCACCTCTACCTCTACCCAAGTTTACTTATCTGCCTAGTGCCCTGTCAGCCTTTTGTGTTTGGATATTGGGACAATGTTGTCTGGAGAATTTATTTCCCCTTTAAGCTTTTCCTGTCTTTAAGGCTTCATTTGATTTAATCTAAAGGTAAGAAAGTAAATAGAAAAGTGAAAAAATCACTACTTTCTAGTCAAATCTCCTGCTAGAGATTGCACTGCAATTAATTATTTATAATGTTGTTTCTCCTACATTTAAAATCAACTAGTCACAATGCCTCCTAAAACCGTATCATCCTAAAATAGGGCCTTGCAGCGATAGTAAATAACAATAAAAATGTTATAACAAATATGTGATTTTTCAAATTTACTCTTTAGGCATCAAAGTTAAACCAAAAGTAAAAAAAAAAAAGTTCTCAATCTCTATATGAATATTTATGTACAAAACATATTTATTGTGGTCACGGTTTTCCTGTGATAACTATGTATCCTGTAGTAAATTGCATATTAGTAGAAGGAAAGATGAGCTCTACCTATATCTTCTAATAAATCCCTGGGGCACAGATAAATGATGCACATTTTGTTGATCAAATCTAATCTAATACCAAGCTTCTGGAAGGAAAATGAAGACTGTTTTAAGATCTGGCTAATCAAACAGCAGATTTTATTAGCAATGCACAAAACACTGGCTGACATTTAGCAAGACAAGTCTGTTCTTAAACAATTTTGACCCCAATTATAGGTTACTGTGACATCATATGTACTCTGTTTGCTACTCTGGAAATTACATAACTTAATTGTTAATTTAATAGACTATTTTATTTTTTTGAATTGCCCTATGGATGATCATTGTATTATCCACAGGAAATTCAAGTGAGTGTCTGAAATAATTTTATTGATCACCTAAATTACTTAACCATGCAAGGTCAAAGAACTAAGGTAATTTCTATCTGTTTAGTGAAACCGATATTGCATTTTTAATATGCAAAAGACAACCGGATAAGTTATAAGCAGCAATAAAAAGCAAATTTACAGAAGAAAATGCTTGCTTGGTAATAATGTAACTGCAAGTATTGACTTTTTTTTCTTAAACAAAGCAATTTCTTTTGTAAGCTTAAATTGTCTAAGGCATACAACCCTTAACAAAGAACAAAATGTGACAATAAAAACTCCTAAGGCAGCAATCCAGCACCCTAGATGTCTTTCTTATGTTTTCCAATGTTAGAAAACATATTTTAAATACTTTTTAGTTTCCTAAATTGCTGCCTTTTCTTCCACAACTTTTCACTTTTGGCTGTCCTGTAAATCGCTTCTTAACTTTGTCTAGGAGAAGAAGATACAAATTCTAGACATTTTACTGTGTAGCGTTCCCCAATTTGTTTTGTTAGGTTTGTACCAATGTGCCTCAGTTTGTTCAAGGGCTATTCAGCCCTTACTGAGTTTGGGAGACCCTAAAACTAAAAGTTATTGAAGTCAGTAAGAAGAGAAGTAATTCTGGTGGTTTATTTTGGCATCTGGTGAGAACCCACATGTACCAAAATGACATAGAAAGTGTAACAAAGGACATACCTATTCAGGGATCCCGTGGCGGGTCCATCTGGTCTCGGCACTCCTCGGGCATCTCCGTCGCGGGTGATATCACGCGCTGGGCATCTTCGTGCGCGAGCACGTTCGCATTTGTTCATGCACCCACCCTGTCTTCTTCCAGTACTGTGCGGACCTGCACAGTACCCTGCTCCTTACCTCCTCCGTTCTTCCAGGTCATTCATCGGATGGAGGAGAGCTAATTGCAGTGTAAAAAACACTCTGGTGTTATGTGTTTTAGATATTATTCACAACAGGCAAAGATAGAATTGAAATTGTGTTTTAAAACAACAGTAGTGAGTTTAGAGGGTAACATCATTTCCACTGTCATTGGCATACATCCATACACCATTTCTACTGCCACTGATAAGGGTAAATCTTTTACATGCATTACCTTGTAAAACCTGGCTTGTAAACTGCAGTCATATATTTCTAATTTTAAAACACAGGAAATGACCATAAACCAATGATTTATTTATTAATAATAATTTTATAATTTAATAATTTTCCATTGGTTAATATTTCAGTTTTGTATTGTTCAAAGAAACATAGCATAGTACACAATGCCACATTGAAATACTCATTGTTAAATCGAATGTTAGTCAGTCGGTCTGAAATTAAAGTGACTGCAACAATATTTTATCTAAGTTAATCTTGTACCATCATGCCTGATCCTGTAAAATCCATTGGGCACAATCGGTTGCATCAGCTGATTGGGCTGAAATATTGACCCTTGTGTACACAGCCTAAAAAGCCTATAAAACTTCTTTAGAGAGAAGCTTAATTCAATATTATTTTTCTGTCATTTGTTAGTAAAGAGAATAGGGCAGCATATTATTTACCAATTTAACAAAGAAGAAGCAGACGATGTATTAAAAGTGCAAAACGCCATGTTCTATACAAAAAAATGGAATACATTTTGAAACTACAGATACTGCTTAGTATATTGCTAATGAGATATTGTATTAACACTGGATAATTATATTGTTATTTAATGATTATTTTTTCCTGATGAAGACACTCATTGTCAAAGACAGAAAACAAAGTGCCTGGGTCCTTTCTAGATATGACTTGTTTATAGGTGGAAGATGGAACACTAACTCCTGGAGACATTTGAAATAATAGTTGGATGAATGCAGATGAGAAATACAGAAAATTGTCATTTGACTTAAGAAAACCAGACAATGTTCTTAAACATGACAATTTGTTTTATACACAGGTATCGTAGGTGGCATATTTATAAAGGGTTGCTATTTTACCCATTTAACTATTGCAGGACATTGTTATGACAAAGATCATTATTGTTGACGTATTTATAAAGTCACCAACGTGATGTGCTGCAGTAGTATCTTCTCTTTTCGCCGCAATACTGGACTTAAAGGAGAACTAAAGTCTCAAGACAAAATTGTCCCAATAGACAGAGCACATTCACAAACATACCACAAGCTGTGTCTCACCTCTCCCTTTGATGTGGCCATTGAGTGATTTATGAAATTAACCTGTGAGTACTATGGGTCAGCTCCCACAATCCACCTTATCTGGGTAAACCCCCAGCTAAGTGTCTGCGTACAGGCACATGCTCTGTAGTGCTCACTGCTCAACAGATCAAAACAAGGAAGTTGCAGCCTTGCTTCCTAGAAGCTGACAGCCAATCACATTACAACACAGAGACCCTCCCTCTGCCTGACACAGAACAGGGATTTCAGTTTTTTGTTTTCAAACACATTCAATACTCCTGTCCTAACAATGATATAATCTGTTACTTTACATACAAAAAGAAAAGAAAAGTTATCTTTGCAGTGTATTTCATAGATAGCATGGATGTAAGAAACGGAATACAAAAATAAAAATAAAAAAAAGTAAGTCTGGGGAATAGAACCTGCAACTTGTACATTTACTCTGTCTTGCTAAAAAGCAGAGCTTTTACCTCAACGCTAACAGAGATACTATATTGAATATGGGTAAATGTAGAACCTTTTACTAGGAACATAATGAAAACAAAAAATAAAGGTAAGTGTGGGGATTTGAACTTGTGACATTCTAAACTGTGTGTTTTTATAACTGGCATCTTACCAGATGAAAGAGCTAAAAACTTAGGTACATTTATAAGCTTTATCTTTTGCTTGAAACAATAGGGGAAAAAGGGAAGTTTGGGGTATTGAACTTGTGACCTTCTGAACTGTGTTTTTAAACCTGGTGCCTTACCCAGTGCACCAACACTGAACAAGCAGAGCATCCTAGTACATTTAAAAGCTTTATTTTTTGCTAAAAGAATTATTTAAAAAATGGAATATGTTAGTCCCTGATAAGACTTTGAAAGCTGCTTGTTACCCTGCAGTTTATTTTCCAGCAACTCAACTGACTGGTAAATAAACTGCAGGGTAACAAGCAGATTTCAAAGTCTTTTCAGGGACTCCCATATTGGTGTATAGAAAACATTCAGGGAGATTCAACAAAAGTTCTTATCATTTAAAATGGTGCTAATTTTGCCCCAACCAATCATAACTTATGTAACATTTGAAAGTCTTACTGTGTTTTTGAACACAGTAAGACTCTTCCTCAAATGCTCAAAAATAGTGTAACACCCCCCGGACCCTTGTTAGTATTAAAAACACTCCAATATATACTGACACCTTCCAAGGACCCACTGACAGGCTACATATATGGGCACTTATGAGTCTACCTCAGACTTGGTGGCAGGAAACACTTTATAAATGACATTGAGCAGTTACTGTGTCAATAAGTGAAATGCTGATCGTGTCAGTAATGGCTTTTCGCTGCCAGTTATTGCCTTTTTATAAATTACGTTTAGTCCAAATTTGGCAGAAACATCAGCGATAATGGCGGCAAAAATGTAACAAACCTTTATAAATATGCCCCTAAGTGAGATATTTTGAAAAATAAGTTGAAGTTGAAACCTTAACCTTTTAACCTTTTTAATTAAAAAATGCCTCAGTTTTTACAATAACTTTAAATCTGGTGCCTAAAATATAATTGCTCCAACCATCATTATGTCGTTTCTCCTTTACAATACCCATTAATGTCTTTGAAAACAAGAATGTGCCCTTGACATTTATATTTCCAACTGTGGTGTTACAAAGGTTTTTATCCTCCTAGTTAATTGTAGTTGTTTTTTTAAATAAAGTTCTCATTGACCTGTATGCAGATTTTTTTATATATATATTACTGTGTGGAATAAAGTTATATCTTCCCTTGAGGTCCTGAACACTTGTGCATTTGACAAAGGGGCTTTAATTATATTTGGATAAAGCAACTGATTGCACATAACAGACTTTTAGCCTCTTTCATTTCATTATAATTACAGTCAATTGTATGGCGATATTGAACTATTACTGCATTGTACTTAGTACTTTTTCATAACAATGTTTAAGTATTGGAACTTCTTGTTCAAATATTAAGTAAAGGCAAAGCAAAATTTATATAAACCATCCAGAAAACCAGTCAACTTGATTTAGATGTCGTATTTCAGTGTTGTGCTGATTACAATTCCTGGCTGTAAAAAACTAGGGATGTGCTGATTTAAAAAAACAAAAAAAACTGTTGGCATTTTCTTTGGCATATGTGTTGATTAATCACATTTCTCCCATGTATAGATAATATTCATTGCTCCCCCCCCCCACCCACTAACAAATGACAGTGCATAAAAAAGACAGAATGCTGCTGTGTTATATTGTATGCCACATATTCCCTGAACATGAATACTTTTAATAACTGTTTTTGAAGCTTTAATGTTATGCACAATAAAGATGGCTAAGGGGAAATGCATAAACATTGTTAGAAATACAAGACAGCAGTTGATGTGCAGAATGGTTGGAAAGCAAAATAACAAAAAGGTAACAAAAGAAAAATAACAAAAAGTAGTTGAAAGGCCTTTTTTTGCCAAACCAACAAACTAGGCAGTTTGTTAGTTTATTGATTCGCCATGTTATCAAGAACTTGTTTAAACTTACCAGGAAACTAGTCTTGATAGAATAAGTAAATAATAATTCAATTATGAATCTACACATTAAATTATAATGAGAATTTACAGCAGAGTTATCTATACATTTTTATAATCTAAAATGTTAAAATGTTGAATTTAATTTTTTACTTGTATTAGAATAACTTGCTTTATACTTAATGCATTTGCCATTCACACTGTTTGGCTACTAGCACAACAAATGCAAGATGACTGTATACCTACATAACATAGTAATTGAGGTTGAATAAAGACATACATCCATCAAGTCCAACCTTTTGACCCTCATTTTTAACAGTTGATCCAGAGGAAGGCAAAAAAAAAAAACAGCTAAAAGAGGGTGGGCGGAATTCCTTCCTTACTCCAAATGGCAGCGGAAAGTATCCCTGGAACAACCGGAACTACAGTATATGTATTAATACCAGTAATTGTATTAATATCAGTAAGTTTTTGAAACTTATCTGGGCCACTTTTAAAGCTATTCAATGAACTTGCCTTTACCACACCTGCTGGAAGACATTTCCACAGTTTCACGGTTTTCACTGTAAAGAAACCTTCCCTAACCTGAAGACGAAACTTCTTTTCATTCAATATTAAGGGATGTCCAGGAGTCCTCTGATATGACCTATTAGTGAACAATGCACCAGAGAGTTTATTGTATGGCCCATTAATATATTTGTATAAAGTGGTCATATCCCCACTACTGGCCCCACTATCCATAACTTACAACCCTGCTCCTTATGGTTCTCTTGCAGTGCCTCTTTAAAGTTCAGGAAACTGAAGGGTAGCAGCTGTCTTCCTGTCTAAAATGTTGCTGTCTCTGTTGTGTCCTCTCAGTTGCTTCTGATATGAGCAGGGGAGCCCTTTCCTCCCCTCCCTCCCCTCTGATTCCTTGCTGCCTTCATCTAGTGTAAATTCCTTTAATTATATTGTAGGGCATGCCCTCCCACCCCCAAGTGCTATATTGGCACTTTAAAAATTGATTCCAATCTTTGATACTTACAGATTGATACTTACAGATACTTGTTCCTGCGGCTTTCTGTATTGCTGGCAGTCGTGGCTGTGATTGGCTGTCTCTCAGCTGCGGCTGCCAGTCCGGGCCCCTGCTTACAGTTCAGGCAGGCAGGGGAGCTGGACCAGAATGACGCTGGAACGAGGAGCTGTAAGTAGAGTTTGTAGTCGATTTTTAAAGTGCCAATATAGCGATTGGGGTGGGAGGGCATGTCCTATAATATATTAAAAGTTGGTACTGAGGGTGGAGATGACCTTTAATGTATATCATAGGGGAGGTTTGTAAAGCTAGCCAAAGATATGGACAATATTAAAGGGCATGTCCACCCCTTTTGAAAATTTTTCATATGTTGTAGGGCTAGTTCCCCCAGCCCCAACCACTATATTATATTTTTAAGAAAGTGCCCCAATTGTTACTTACCTTCCCACTTTCCTCCGCCGCAATGCCAGGCCTTCTTCTTGCACGGAACTGCAAGCAGGGGGCCGGACCGGCAGCCGCATCTGTGATTGGCTGAGAGGCAGACAATCACAGATGCAGCTGCCGGCAGTTCAGAACGCCAGAGGAGAGAGAGAAGGTAAGTAAAGATCGGGGGACTTTCTTATAAATATTTTATTGCGGTTGGGGCTGGGGGAACTAGTCCTAATATGTGGGAAAGGGGATTTACACTAGGGGGAGGGAGAACAAAACGGGAGGGGGAGGGAGTGAAGGGCTGCTCTGAGCAAGCCAAAAACCTCTGAGAGGACAGTTTAGAGGCGTAAACAATTTCCCTGGTGACCAGGCTCCTGGTGGTCGGTTTTTTAACTTTGGGGGGACATTACAGGAGAACCATTTGGAGCTGGGATGTAAGGTAAGGATTTTTATACAGTACAGAGTGGGCCAGTAGTGGGTTATATTTTAGTTTTGGGAGTGGACATGCCCTTTAAGCAAATTTGCTAAATATCAGGAATGTATATGCATGAAAACAATAGATCCCAATGCCAGTATTCTCCATTGAGTTCTATTGGGCTAAGCAAGAAATATTCCATAATATCGTTACATATAGTAGAGGGAGTTGAAAACATTGTAAAGTGTGTGACTGCACAAACGATTATTCCTTATAGAGAATATAGGGAACGATCATTAAAGGGTATCTCCACCCCAACATCTACTTTTTTCTGTAGTGTAGGGTACCCACTCCTAAACCTAACCATCAGGTATAAAACTTAAAAAAGTGCAGAGAAACAGACTTACAAACCTGTGTTTCCTTGGCCTCTGCCTCTATTGCTACTGTGATTGGCTGAGATTCAGCTATTGAGAGAGCCAAAAGAACAAAGGATGGTAAGTCTGTTTTGGGCACTTTTTTAAGTTTTAAATATGGCGGTTAGGGTTGGATGGCAGTCCCTTACACTACAGAAAAAAAGTAGCTTTTTTTAACATTAAAGAATAATTGTATTGCTTTAATGCAGCCTTCCCCATACATTTTTTTTCCTGATTTCAAGCCTCTCTCTGCCTTTGATTGATCAATAAGCCATGCTGGGAAGGGGGCATAACAATTCTGTCTGTCTCTAACTGTCACTCAAAGCTAGCAAGCGAGAAAAAACTCCACCACTGACCCTTGATCAGCTTGATTATGTAGACCGTATCCTAGCAACAGGACATTTCAAGTTTGTTTGGCTGGCATAGTAGAAGGAGACATAACAGACATTCCCACCAGCTAATGACAAGTTCTGTGTTAGCTACGGCCCTGGGACAGCTAGGAGGGGGGCTTTTAGCACTCATCTTTCCTGTGAGTAAGGGATTTCAGCTGCTGGAAGTGTGGACATGTAATGGGGGTGATATTATTATTTTTTTTAAAAATTGTTTTCTTTTAACAGAAGAGACAAGTTATCCGGAAGGGGGAGGGCTCCCCTGTGCATGCCAGAGTCCTCCAGGAGGACGGGGAAAGGGCAGATACCTTTTTGCAAGAAGGCTCCTACTCTTCACTTTTTTTTAACACTACACATTGATGCCAGCAGTGAGTCAAATTTTAGTTTTGAGTTGTGCACATGCCCTTTAACGTACACAAAGCACTGGTAAGTAGAGATGTCCGAACTTCGCAAAATCCGGTTCGCTCGAGGATCCGCGAATTTTCTAAAAAATTAGAAAATTCGAAAATCAGCGTTAAAATGAAAAATATTCTCAAAATTACAAGATTTCATGTATTTTCGAAAATTTCCGAAATTACGCGTTTTCACGTATTTTCAAAAATTTTCTAAAATACGAGAAATCTCAGAAATTCAAAAATTTTCGAAAACGGCTTTCTCGAAAATACGAGTAATCCTTGTAATTTCGAAAATTTTCGAAAATACGTATTGACGAAAATACGAGAAATCTCGTAATTTCGAAAATTTTCGAAAATACGAGAAATCCGTGGTTCGGAAGTTTCGAAAATTTTCGAAAACGGCTTTCTCGAAAATACGAGTAATCCTCATAATTTCGAAAATTTTCGAAAATACGTATTGACGAAAATACGAGAAATCTTGTAATTTCTAAAATTTCCGAAAATCCGGAAAAATCCGCCGTTCGCGAACGGGATAAATCCACGGCGGATCTGGGTTCGGATCCGCGAACCGGCCATCCCTACTGGTAAGGCCTTATTTAGAATATGTTGTGCAGTTTAGATCTCACATTAAATTTTACTTACATTTTGCTGTCTCGGGAGCCTGGGGGAGTACCTTCCACTGGTACTTTAGGTTCAAAATACCTTGTTTGTGGTGGTTGTGTGGTCAGATTCATTTTGAGTATCCAAATATCCCATGCTATGGACCATACTTTTATTGTGTTTTAAAGTGTGTAAGCTAAATATTCGTTGTGATTAGAGATGGCCGGTTCGCGGACCCGAACCTGGATCCGCCGCGGATTTATCACGTCCGCGAACGGCGGATTATTCCGGATTTTCCGGATTTTCCGCCTTCCGAACTTCCGAACCGCGGATTTTTAAATGGTACCCATATACTGTGTATAATTAGAGATGTAATGTGGTTTCTAATAGAACCCAGTTTCGAATCGAATCTGAGGGTTTCGAAGTCCCGTCAAAATTCGAAAGTAGATGATTTTCGAAAACGAAAGTAGACGATGTTCGAAAATAGACAATTTTGAAAATCGAAAGCAGATGATTTTCGAAAATCGAAAGTAGACGATTTTCAAAAATCTAAAGTAGACAATATTTCGAAAATCGAAAGTAGACGATTTTCAAAATGTAAACTTGAATTTTCGAACTTTCAAAATTTCCGAAAATTTAGAAAATTCGAAAACGGAATGAAACAGTTTTGAACATCTCTAGTTATAATGCCCTATTGTTATGATACTATTTGCATTTTATGAGGTGGTTTCCAATGTTTTTTTTAAAGTGTTTTTAAATGTATATTCCTTCTGGTAATAAAGGATTTTTAGTTAATTATATTCAGTGTTGCCTGTATCTTTTTTTTCTTTTCATTTGGATATACATTATTTAAATGTAGGCTATGCACCTCTACCTCTACCCAAGTTTATATCTGCCTAGTGCCCTGTCAGCCTTTGTGTTGGATATTGGGACAATGTTGTCTGGAGAATTTATTTCCCTTTAAGCTTTCCGTCTTTAGGCTTCATTTGATTTAATTAAAGGTAAGAAAGTAAATAGAAAAGTGAAAAAATCACTACTTCTAGTCAAATCTCCTGCTAGAGATTGCACTGCAATTAATTATTTATAATGTTGTTTCTCCTACATTTAAAATCAACTAGTCACAATGCCTCCTAAAACCGTATCATCCTAAAATAGGGCCTTGCAGCGATAGTAAATAACAAATAAAAATGTTATAACAAATATGTGATTTTTCAAATTTACTCTTTATGCATCAAGTAACACAAAGTAAAAAAAAAAAGTTCTCAATCTCTATATGAATATTTATGTACAAAACATATTTATTGTGGTCACGGCTTTTCCTGTGATAACTATGTATCCTGTAGTAAATTGCATTATTAGTAGAAGGAAAGATGAGCTCTACCTATATTTTAATAAATCCCTGGGGCACAGATAAATGATGCACATTTTGTTGATCAAATCTAATCTAATACCAAGCTTCTGGAAGGAAAATGAAGACTGTTTTAAGATCTGGCTAATCAAACAGCAGATTTATAGCAATGCACAAAACACTGGCTGACATTTAGCAAGACAAGGTGTTCTTAAACAATTTTGACCCCAATTATAGGTTACTGTGACATCATATGTACTCTGTTTGCCTACTGGAAATACATAACTTAATTGTTAATTTAATAGACTATTTTATTTTTTTGAATTGCCCTATGGATGATCATTGTATTATCCACAGGAAATTCAAGTGAGTGTCTGAAATAATTTATTGATCACCTAATACTTAACCATGCAAGGTCAAAGAACTAAGGTAATTTCTATCTGTTAGTGTGAAACCGATATTGCATTTTTAATATGCAAAAGACAACCGGATAAGTTATAAGCAGCAATAAAAAGCAAATTTACAGAAGAAAATGCTTGCTTGGTAATAATGTAACTGCAAGTATTGACTTTTTTTCTTAAACAAGCAATCTTTTGTAAGCTTAAATTGTCTAAGGCATACAACCCTTAACAAAGAACAAAAGTGACAATAAAAACTCCTAAGGCAGCAATCCAGCACCCTAGATGTCTTCTTATGTTTTCCAATGTTAGAAAACATATTTTAAATACTTTTTAGTTTCCTAAATTGCTGCCTTTTCTTCCACAACTTTTCACTTTGGTGTCCTGTAAATCGCTTCTTAACTTTGTCTAGGAGAAGAAGATACAAATTCTAGAACATTTTACTGTGTAGGTTCCCCAATTTGTTTTGTTAGGTTTGTACCAATGTGCCTCAGTTTGTTCAAGGGCTATTCAGCCCTTACTGAGTTTGGGAGACCCTAAAACTAAAAGTTATTGAAGTCAGTAAGAAGAGAAGTAATTCTGGTGGTTTATTTGGCATCTGGTGAGAACCCACATGTACCAAAATGACATAGAAAGTGTAACAAAGGACATACCTATTCAGGGATCCGTGGCGGGTCCATCTGGTCTCGGCACCTCGGGCATCTCCGTCGCGGGTGATATCACGCGCTGGGCATTGTGCGCGAGCACGTTCGCATTTGTTCATGCACCCACCCTGTCTTCTCCAGTACTGTGCGGACCTGCACAGTACCCTGCCCTACCTCTCCTCTTCTTCCAGGTCATTCATCGGATGGAGGAGAGTAATTGCAGTGTAAAAAACACTCTGGTGTTATGTGTTTAGATATTATTCACAACAGGCAAAGATAGAATTGAAATTGTGTTTAAAACAACAGTAGTGAGTTTAGAGGGTAACATCATTTCCACTGTCATTGGCATACATCCAAACACCATTTCTACTGCCACTGATAAGGGTAAATCTTTACATGCATTACCTTGTAAAACCTGGCTTGTAAACTGCAGTCATATATTTCTAATTTTAAAACACAGGAAATGACCATAAACCATGATTTTTATTAATAATAATTTTATAATTTAATAATTTTCCATTGGTTAATATTTCAGTTTTGTATTGTTCAAAGAAACATAGCATAGTACACAATGCCACATTGAAATACTCATTGTTAAATCGAATGTTAGTCAGTCGGTCTGAAATTAAAGTGACTGCAACAATATTTTATCTAAGTTAATCTTGTACCATCATGCCTGATCCTGTAAAATCCATTGGGCACAATCGGTTGCATCAGCTGATTGGGCTGAAATATTGACCCTTGTGTACACAGCCTAAAAAGCCTATAAAACTTCTTTAGAGAGAAGCTTAATTCAATATTATTTTTCTGTCATTTGTTAGTAAAGAGAATGGGCAGCAATTATTTACCAATTTAACAAAGAAGAAGCAGACGATGTATTAAAAGGCAAAACGCCATGTTCATACAAAAAAATGGAATACATTTTGAACTACAGATACTGCTTAGTATATTGCTAATGAGATATTGTATTAACACTGGATAATTATATTGTTATTTAATGATTATTTTTCCTGATGAAGACACTCATTGTCAAGACAGAAAACAAAGTGCCTGGGTCCTTTCTAGAATGACTTGTTTATAGGTGGAAGATGGAACACTAACTCCTGGAGACATTTGAAATAATAGTTGGATGAATGCAGATGAGAAATACAGAAAATTGTCATTTGACTTAAGAAAACCAGACAATGTTCTTAAACATGACAATTGTGTTATACACAGGTATCGTAGGTGGCATATTTATAAAGGGTTGCTATTTTACCCATTTAACTATTGCAGGACATTGTATGACAAAGATCATTTTGTTGACGTATTTATAAAGTCACCAACGTGAGTGCTGCCAGTAATCTTCTCTTTTCGCCGCAATACTGGACTTAAAGGAGAACTAAAGTCTCAAGACAAATTGTCCCAATAGACAGAGCACATTCACAAACATACCACAAGCTGTGTCTCACCTCTCCCTTGATGTGGCCATTGAGTGATTTATGAAATTAACCTGTGGTACATGGGTCAGCCCCACAATCCACTATCTGGGTAAACCCCCAGCTAAGTGTCTGCGTACAGGCACATGCTCTGTAGTGCTCACTGCTCAACAGATCAAAACAAGGAAGTTGCAGCCTTGCTTCCTAGAGCTGACAGCCAATCACATTACAACACAGAGACTCCTCTCCTGCCTGACACAGAACAGGGATTTCAGTTTTTGTTTTCAAACACATTCAATACTCCTGTCCTAACAATGATATAATCTGTTACTTACATACAAAAAGAAAAGAAAAGTTATCTTTGCAGTGTATTTCATAGATAGCATGGATGTGAAGAAACGGAATAAAAATATAAAATAAAAAAAAGTAAGTCTGGGGAATAGAACCTGCAACTTGTACATTTACTCTGTCTTGCTAAAAAGCAGAGCTTTACCTCAACGCTAACAGAGATACATATTGAATATGGGTAAATGTAGAACCTTTTACTAGGAACATAATGAAAACAAAAAATAAAGGTAAGTGTGGGGATTTGAACTTGGACATTCTAAATCTGTGTTTTTATAATGGCATCTTACCAGATGAAAGAGCTAAAAACTTAGGTACATTTATAAGTTTATCTTTGCTTGAAACAATAGGGGAAAAAGGGAAGTTTAGGGTTGTGGGATTGGACTGTGACCTTCTGAACGTGTTTTTAAACCTGGTGCCTTACCCAGGCACCAACATGAACAAGCAAGCAAAAAACAAAAAAAAGAAAAAAAACGATAAAAAAGAAAAAAAAACCACAAAAAAAAAAAAGAAAACCAAAACCCAATTTATTTTCAGCAACTCAATGACTGGTTAATAAAATGCAGTGGTAACAAGCAGATTTCAAAGTCTTTTCAGGACTCCCATATTGGTATAGAAAACTTCAGGGAGATTCAACAAAGTTCTATCATTTAAAATGGTGCTAATTTTGCCCCAACCAATCATAACTTATGTAACATTTGAAAGTCTTACTGTGTTTTTGAACACAGTAAGACTCTTCTCAAATGCTCAAAAATATTTGTGTAACACCCCGGACCCTGTTAGTATTAAAAACACTCCAATATATACTGACACCTTCCAAGGACCACTGACAGGCACATATATGGGCACTTATGAGTCTACCTCAGACTTTGGTGGCAGGAAACACTTATAAGACATGAGCAGTTACTGTGTCAATAAGTGAAATGCTGATCGTGTCAGTAATGGCTTTCGCTGCCAGTTATTGCCTTTTTAAAATTACGTTTAGTCCAAATTGGCAGAAACATCAGCGATAATGGCGGCAAAAAATGTAACAAACCTTTAAAATATGCCCCTAAGTGAGATATTTTGAAAAATAGTTGAAGTTGAACCTTAACCTTTTAACCTTTTAATTAAAAAATGCCTCAGTTTTTACAATAACTTAAATCTGGTGCCTAAAATATAATTGCTCCAACCATCATTATGTCGTTCTCCTTTACAATACCCATTAATGTCTTTGAAAACAAGAATGTGCCCTTGACATTTATATTTCAACTGTGGTGTTACAAAGGTTTTTATCCTCCTAGTTAATTGTAGTTGTTTTTTTAAATAAATTCTCATTGACCTGTATGCAGATTTTTTAATATATATTACTGTGTGGAATAAAGTTATATCTTCCCTTGAGGTCCTGAACACTTGTGCATTTGACAAAGGGGCTTTAATTATATTTGGATAAAGCAACTGATTGCACATAACAGACTTTTAGCCTCTTTCATTTCATTATAATTACAGTCAATTGTATGGCGATATTGAACTATTACTGCATTGTACTTAGTACTTTTTCATAACAATGTTTAAGTATTGGAACTTCTTGTTCAAATTAAGTAAAGGCAAAGCAAAATTTATATAAACCATCCAGAAAAACCAGTCAACTTGATTTAGATGTCGTATTTCAGTGTTGTGCTGATTACAATTCCTGGCTGTAAAAAAACTAGGGATGTGCTGATTTAAAAAAACAAAAAAACTGTTGGCATTTCTTTGGCATATTGTGTGATTAATCACATTTCTCCATGTATAGATAATATTCATTGCTCCCCCCCCCACCCACTAACAAAGACAGTGCATAAAAAAGACAGAATGCTGCTGTGTTATATTGTATGCCACATATCCTGAACATGAATAATTTTAATAACTGTTTTTGAAGCTTTAATGTTATGCACAATAAAGATGGCTAAGGGGAAATGCATAAACATTGTTAGAAATACAAGACAGCAGTTGATGTGCAGAATGGTTGGAAAGCAAAATAACAAAAAGGTAACAAAAGAAAAATAACAAAAAGTAGTTGAAAGGCCTTTTTTTGCCAAACCAAAAACTAGGCAGTTTGTTAGTTTATGATCGCCATGTTATCAGAACTTGTTTAAACTTACCAGGAAAATAGTCTTGATAGAATAAGTAAATAATAATTCAATTATGAATCTACACATTAAATATAATGAGAATTTACAGCAGAGTTATCTATACATTTTTATAATCTAATGTTAAAAGTTGAATTTAATTTTTTACTTGTATTAGAATAATATGCTTTATACTTAATGCATTTGCCATTCACACTGTTTGGCTACTAGCACAACAAATGCAAGATGACTGTATACCTACATAACATAGTAATTGAGGTTGAATAAAGACATACATCCATCAAGTCCAACCTTTTGACCCTCATTTTAACAGTTGATCCAGAGGAAGGCAAAAAAAAAAACAGCTAAAAGAGGGTGGGCGGAATTCCTTCCTTACTCCAATGGCAGCGGAAAGTATCCCTGGAACAACCGGAACTACAGTATATGTATTAATACCAGTAATGTATTAATATCAGTAAGTTTTTGAAACTTATCTGGGCCACTTTAAAGCTATTCAATGAACTTGCCTTTACCACACCTGCTGGAAGACATTTCCACAGTTTCACGTTTTCACTGTAAAGAAACCTTCCCTAACCTGAAGACGAAACTTCTCTTTCATTCAATATTAAGGGATGTCCAGGAGTCCTCTGATATGACCTATTAGTGAACAATGCACCAGAGAGTTTATTGTATGGCCCATTAATATATTTGTATAAAGTGGTCATATCCCCTACATGGCCCCACTATCCATAAATTACAACCCTGTCCTTATGGTTCTCTGCAGTGCCTCTTAAAGTTCAGGAAACTGAAGGGTAGCAGCTGTCTTCCTGTCTAAAATGTTGTGTCTCTGTTGTGTCCTCTCATTGCTTCTGATATGAGCAGGGGAGCCCTTTCCTCCCCTCCCTCCCTCCCTCCCTCTGATTCCTTGCTGCCTTATCTAGTGTAAATTCCTTTAATTATATTGTAGGGCATGCCTCCCACCCCCAAGTGCTATATTGGCACTTTAAAAATTGATTCCAATTTTGATACTTACAGATTGATACTTACAGATACTTGTTCCTGCGGCTTTCTGTATTGCTGGAGTCGTGGGGTGATTGGCTGTCTTCAGCTGCGGCTGCCAGTCCGGGCCCCTGCTTACAGTTCAGGCAGGCAGGGGAGCTGGACCAGAATGACGTGGAACGAGGAGCTGTAAGTAGAGTTTGTAGTCGATTTTTAAAGCAATATAGCGATTGGGGTGGGAGGGCATGTCCTATAATATATTAAAAGTTGGTACTGAGGGTGGAGATGACCTTAATGTATATCATAGGGGAGGTTTGTAAGCTAGCCAAAGATATGGACAATATTAAAGGGCATGTCCACCCCTTTTGAAAATTTTTCATATGTTGTAGGGCTAGTTCCCCCAGCCAACCAACAATATTATATTTTTAAGAAAGTGCCCCAATTGTTACTTACCTTCCCACTTTCCTCCGCCGCAATGCCAGGCCTCTTCTTGCAGGAACTGCAAGCAGGGGCCGGACCGGCAGCCGCATCTGTGATTGGCTGAGAGGCAGACAATCACAGATGCAGCTGCCGGCAGTTCAGAACGCCCGAGGAGAGAGAGAAGGTAAGTAAAGATCGGGGGACTTTCTTATAAATATTTTATTGCGGTTGGGGCTGGGGGAACTAGTCCTAATATGTGGGAAAGGGGATTTACACTAGGGGGAGGGAGAACAAAACGGGAGGGGGAGGGAGTGAAGGGCTGCTCTGAGCAAGCCAAAAACCTCTGAGGACAGTTTAGAGGCGTAAACAATTTCCCTGGTGACCAGGCTCCTGGTGGTCGGTTTTTTAACTTTGGGGGGACATACAGGAGACCATTTGGAGCTGGGATGTAAGGTAAGGATTTTTATACAGTACAGAGTGGGCCAGTAGTGGGTTTATATTTAGTTTTGGGAGTGGACATGCCTTTAAGCAAATTTGCTAAATATCAGGAATGTATATGCATGAAAACAATAGATCCCAATGCCAGTATTCTCCATTGAGTTCATTGGGCAAGCAAGAAATATTCCATAATATCGTTACATATAGTAGAGGAGTTGAAAACATTGTAAAGTGGTGACTGCACAAACGATTATTCATAGAGAATATAGGGAACGATCATTAAGGGTATCTCCACCCCAACATCTACTTTTTTCTGTAGTGTAGGGTACCCACTCCTAAACCTAACCATCAGGTATAAAACTTAAAAAAGTGCAGAGAAACAGACATTACAAACCTGTGTTTCCTTGGCCTCTGCCTCATTGCTACTGTGATTGGCTGAGATTCAGCTATTGAGAGAGCCAAAAGAACAAAGGATGGTAAGTCTGTTTTGGGCACTTTTAAGTTTAAATATGGCGGTTAGGTTGGATGGCAGTCCCTTAACTACAGAAAAAAAGTAGCTTTTTTTAACATTAAAGAATAATTGTATGCTTTAATGCAGCCTTCCCCATATATTTTTTCCTGATTTCAAGCCTCTCTCTGCCTTGATTGATCAATAAGCCATGCTGGGAAGGGGGCATAACAATTCTGTCTGCTCTAACTGTCACTCAAAGCTAGAAGCGAGAAAAACTCCACCACTGACCCTTGATCAGCTTGATTATGTAGACCGTATCCTAGCAACAGGACATTTCAGTTTGTTTGGCTGGCATAGTAGAAGGAGACATAACAGACATTCCACCAGCTAATGACAAGTTCTGTGTTAGCTACGGCCCTGGGACAGCAGGAGGGGGCTTTTAGCACTCATCTTTCCTGTGAGTAAGGGATTTCAGCTGCTGGAAGTGTGGACATGTAATGGGGGTGATATTATTATTTTTTTTAAAATTGTTTTCTTTTAACAGAAGAGACAAGTTATCCGGAAGGGGGGGGGCTCCTGTGCATGCCAGAGTTCTCCAGGAGGACGGGGAAAGGGCAGATCTTTTTGCAAGAAGGCTCTACTCTTCACTTTTTTTTAACACTACACATTGATGCCAGCAGTGAGTCAAATTTAGTTTTGAGTTGTGCACATGCCCTTTAACGTACACAAAGCACTGAGTAAGTAGAGATGTCCGAACTTCGCAAAATCCGGTTCGCTCGAGGATCCGCGAATTTTCTAAAAAATTAGAAAATTCGAAAATCAGCGTGTTAAAATGAAAAATATTCTCAAAATTACAAGATTTCATGTATTTTCGAAAATTTCCGAAATTACGCGTTTTCACGTATTTTCAAAATTTTTCTAAAATACGAGAAATCTCAGAAATTCAAAAATTTTCGAAAACGGCTTTCTCGAAAAATACGAGTAATCCTTGTAATTTCGAAAATTTTCGAAAATACGTTTGACGAAAATACGAGAAATCTGTAATTTCGAAAAATTTCGAAAATACAGAGAAATCCGTGGTTCGGAAGTTTCGAAATTTTCGAAAACGGCTTTCCGAAAATACGAGTAATCCTCATAATTTCGAAAATTTTCGAAAATACGTATTGACGAAAATACGAGAAATCTTGTAATTTCTAAAATTTCCGAAATCCGGAAAAATCGCCGTTCGCGGACGGGATAAATCCACGGCGGATCTGGGTTCGGATCCGCGAACCGGCCATCCCTACTGGTAAGGCCTTATTTAGAATATGTTGGCAGTTTAGATCTCACATTAAATTTTACTTACATTTTGCTGTCTGGAGGCCTGGGGGAGTACCTTCCACTGGTACTTTAGGTTCAAAATACCTTGTTTGTGGTGGTTGTGTGTGTCAGATTCATTTTGAGTATCCAAATATCCCATGCTATGGACCATATTTATTGTGTTTTAAAGTGTGTAAGCTAAATATTCGTTGTGAAATCCACCAGATTTTATTATTAATGTTTCTTTTGGAGGGCTATTAGGGATGCGTGTTTAGGTTCTCAGCTGGGAGATTAAAAAGAGCTGTGAATAGTGACAGTGTGAATTTTATTGAGAATATAAATGATATCAGGGATTCTGTGTCTCTGTATATGCACACCAGCAGTGTAGTTGATCAGCGGCAGAACCTCTAAGCAAACCACCAGGATAGAAGGATTGAGTTTGTTTAGAAGTGTTGGGTTATTTCCCAGTTATATAGGATTCTGTTATGACCTTCTTTAGTTTCTATATCAGCATGAACATTTGGCTGATGAGTGAATATAGTTGCCTCTTGGATCATCTTGCAACTGTTGATTCGTTTGTTTCCCAGTTAACATTGGTTTTGATTTTTGAGTTTGTTGCATCTTGTGCTATAGTAACTCGTATATAAGTAAATTAATTGGCTTTACTATTTGTATTGTTGTGAATTGTATTTCAAATTAAGTTGGTTTAGATTTATTCAAAAATTTTATTCTGGCAAAGTGTTATAATTGGGTTAAATTTGAAACTGTTATTTGATTGTCTTATCTTATATTTGTTTTGTATTTTTCCTGCCCAGGTCATAAAAGTATTAGCTGTTTTTCAGATAATCCTCTAAACTGCTTTATAATCTCTGCTCCTCCTCCAAAATTCAGCACTAAGATGGGCCGTTTCGCGGACCCGCACCCGGATCCGCCGCGATTTCTCCCCTCCGCGACGGCGGATTCTTCCGAACTTCCGAACTGCGTTTTTTTTTTTTTTTACGAAAATTTTCGAAAATACGAGTATCTCCGTAATTACGAGATCCGCGATCTCCGGGGCCCGGAAACCGCGAAGATCCTGTAATACGAGGATTACTCGTAATTACGAGAATTCCGGAAAAACGAGACATTCTTGTAAATTCGAATTTTTGGGGCTTATTTTCAAGACGGAGCAAGCCACATGACCCAAATTAGCCAATGGCAGCTAACATGATATTGCCAGCCCCCTGGGTATAAAAGGCTGCTTCACAGGCGACATTTTGTCAGTGTGTTGGAGTGTGTTTAGTGGAGACCTGACAGTGTAGGAGTTGGAGAGAGATTTTGCGCTTTTTGAGCTTTTTGAGCTTTCTGTGTGTGGATTTCAGTGTGGTGGTTTAGCATTGTTGTTACCACCCCTGTATTCACACATCTTGAGACCCAACAGTCCTTTTAAGGACTAACTTTGTGAGACCCAAAAGTCTTTTAAGGACTAACCCCCTGTAAGTCCTTTGGACAAATTTTGTGTTAGACCTTTAGAGGTCTAGGGTCCTGTTTTTTTGTTGTCTTTCTGTATCTGTGTGTCAGTGTCTGTGTGTTTGTGTAGCTGAAGTGCTGCCTTTAGCAGCAATCAGCAGCTTTTGCTGTCTGATCTGCTGTTTGCTGTCAGTTGTGTCTGTGTCCTATTTGTGCTTTTAGTGTAAAAAAAAAAAAAAAAAAAAAAAAAAAAGCTTGTGTTTATTTGTTTGCTTCTGTGGTGTTTTGTTGCTTTGTCTTTGTGTTGGTGTGTGTGTGTGTGTGTGTAATATATATATATATATAATTTTTTGGGGATAATTTGGGAGAGGGAAATGCCTGGCAGGGCAAGAGGGAGACCCAGGAGCAGGGGTGCTTCTGCACGTGGAGGGAGAGGAGAGGGAGAGGCAGAGGAGAGCCTACTGAAGGCTCTGGCCAGGAGCTACCTGGCCCTTCGCAGGGCAGCCGGGTTACCGTGCCCGATATTTTTAGGGGTAGCGCTGGGCTGGGCTACCCTCTGATCAAGGAAGGGGGGTAGTAGAGTGGATTACCCAGCCTTCCTCACCACCTCCTCACAGGCACAGAGCAGCCGAGCTGCTACTGTAGATATTGTGCCTGCTCCTTCCTCACCTGGCTCCTACTGTGGGCATGGAACCTGATCCGCTCTATCAGAGTTCGTTGCCCCATGGCCCGTACCTTCGGGGATCGGCGGAGGAGTCTCAGGATATGTTTTCGCACACTATGTGTGGGGCTAGTGTGCTTGGGAGGAGCTGTGCACTGATGCACAATCTTTCCTGTCGCCCGAGGGGGGAGGAAAGTGCTCAGTGCACAGGGGGACAGGAGGCTGACGATGTCACGCAGCAGTCTGTGAGCAGCCAGGGAACTAATGCAGGGGTGAGGTTCCAGATGCTGCTGCTGTTAGTGATGCAGCCTCCAGTATTGAGGAGGTGGAAGTGGACGATGAGGTCACCGATGTCCATGGGTGCCCTCTGTGAGAGAGGAGGAGGATAGTGTCTTGAGGGATGCCCTCAGAGCATGAGCACGATCCTGAACCCAGAGGCAGGACTGGGGGCAGGGGCGGGGCAGAGGCAGTGACCTAGTGGTGCACGTGGAGTACGGCACCAATGAGATTGGTGCCAGTGCCCCACAGCAGCAGGTGACCTCTGCTCCGAGTCGTGTCGGTGGCTCAGCGGTGTGGGGTTCTTCTCACTGGCTCCAGTGCGCACAGTTTGCAGTGTGCAAGTTGTGCCTGCAACGTGTTAGCCGTGGGAAGACCACATCACATTTGGGCACCTCCTCTAGAGGAGGCATATGATTCTGCACCACTTTGCCCGGTGGGAGCAGCGGACAGGGAACGTGCAGGCACCCACACGTTCCCTACCTCGTGCCCAGGTAGCCACCGTTCCTCCTCCTCCCCCTCCGGCCCATCAGCTGCTTCCTGGTGGAAGTTAGGGAGGAGAGGCAGCCTTTGGCCCCGCACGCGGGTGTTAAGAGGGCCTCTTGACACTGCTGCTGGAGCGTCAGCTAAAAGGCAGGTCTCTCTTCCCCAGTTGTTGGAGGAGGGCAGAAATGTCCCCCAGTCACCCCCAAGCCCGAGGTCTCACCGGCTTAGCCAAACTCCTGGCGGTGCAGTGCTACCTTTCAGCCTGGTAGACAGTCAGCGTTCAGGAGTTTGTGGCCATTGGCACACCACAGTGGCAGGTCCCTGGCCGTAGGTACTTTGCCCAGAAGGCAGTTACCAGCCCTGCACGACCATCTGCAGGCAAATATCTGCTTCGCTGCCACAGTGTGGGCAAGGTGTCCACATTACTATGGACGCGTGGTCCAGCAAGCACGGCCAGGGGCGGTATGTGTCATTTACCGCCCAATGGGTCACGCGTAGCCGGCAGAGACGCGGCACGGAGCGCAAGTGGGGAGATGGTGTACCACACGCAGTGTGATACGCCAGTCTCCACCCCCCCTCCTCATCCGGTGAGCCCTCTTCCGGACCGCTCCGTGCCCCCCCAGAGCCTATGTTCGTGCCAGGCGAGACGGTGCCATGCAGTGTTGCAGCTTGTGTGGCCCGGTGATAGGAGCCACACCGGGGCCGAGGTGCTGGCAGCACTGCCAGGGCAGGTTGAGAGGGGCTGACCCCACACCACCTCTCAATAGGAAAGTCGTGTTGTGACAATGCCACCAATATCCGTCTGCCTTCGCATGGGCAGAGTCACACATGTTCCTTGCCTGGCACACGTTCTCAACCTGGTCGTCCAGCGGTTCCTCACCAGTGACCCTGGTCTCCAGGATGACTGAGGAGGCTAGAAGGGTGTCAGTCACTTCAGGCGGTCATACACGGCCACAGCTCGTCTGGCCGAGTTTCAGCAGCAGAATGGTCGCCGCAGAACGCCTGATTTGTGACACCCCCACCCGCTGGAACTAGCTTTGATGCTGCTGAGGCTGCTCCAGCAGAGGCGAGCATCATAGACTACTTGTACGAGTACGAGGCAAGATCAGGCTCTGGGGACCTGGGTTTGCTGTTACCCAGGCAGTGGCTGCTGATTATGAGATTCTGCCGTGGCTCGCGCCATTGAGGAGGCCACCAGGATGGTAAGCCGCAATGATGCCACCATTGCGGATACCATCCACTGGTGTTCCTCCTGAGCACACTGCGCGGGCATACTGACAGGGCACTCGCTGTCGAGCAGCAGGCACTGGAAGAGGAGGACGCCGACACCGTGATGTTCCGGCCCGAACATCACGGTGCAGAGAGCCGTCCGATGATGAGGAGGGGGATTTAGGTGACCTGGACCAAGGGGAAATGGGGGATTCCTCTAGGGGGACCTCTCAACCTCCCAAGTACCACATGTCATTCGTGGTTGGGGAGAGGTTGAGCCCGACACTACTGTCCTCAGTGACATCGAGGACATGGGGTCCTCTGCGGCAGGCAGTTTGCGGCGCATGGGCTCTTTCATGCTGCAATGCTCGCAAGGACCCAGGATTAAGGCCATCAAGAGAAGGAGCAGTACTGGGTGGCCACCCTTATAGATCCCCGCTATAAGGGTAAAGTGTCGGAGTTTATCCCCGCATCTAGAGGGAAGGTAGAATGCAGCCTATGAGGCAACACTGTACGTTGCCTTGTTCTGCCTTCCAGGTGCTGGCAGGCCTAACAGCACCTGATGTGGGGATAACAGGGCTCACGTCCCCCTGTGCCTGACAGGAGGAGCAGCAGTACTGGAGGCGGGCCTCGCGGCCAACTTCAGGCTGTTCTTCCAGCACAGTTGCCAGGCCCATCCAATGGCAACTCCACCAGGCAACACCTCAGTCGCCAGGTCACCGACTACATCGGATCCAGGGCCGGTGTAGCCACATCAGAGACTGAGGATCCACT
This sequence comes from Hymenochirus boettgeri, assembly GCA_019447015.1. Lineage (NCBI taxonomy): Eukaryota > Metazoa > Chordata > Amphibia > Anura > Pipidae > Hymenochirus > Hymenochirus boettgeri. The sequence continues at coordinate 252,039,877 of CM033469.1, read as the reverse complement.
GTACACGGTGGCGAGGCTTGATATCTGGCCCGAGTGGCACAGTATGCCACGAGGTCCTTTCATGCCCGTCATCCAGTGTTCTTTCGGAGAGGACCTTAGCGACAGGGGGTGTTGTAACGGAGAGGAGGACCCGTCTCTCCACTGAGAATGTGGACGCCTACATTCATCAAGGGAATGAGGCGTGGATCTCACTCTCAATACAGCACCCCTATTGCTGATGCCCGTGACTGAAGGCCTCCTGCCCTGGGCACCCATACTGCTCCTTCCGCCTCATTTTCCACCTAGAGGCTTAGCTGATGCCAGCTTAGCTGGCAAAAGGCTATTTTTTTTATTGGCAGGGCCATATATGGTCCTACCTTGCTCTACTGCTTCAGGTTATGAAATAAACAATGCTCAGCGACAACAGCTACTCTGTGGCTAATTTTCTAAGATTGGGTCGATCCTACTGGCCCGAGAGCAGTACTCATATTTGATCTTCGTTCTCTCTCATGAGGCACCTTTGTGGTGTCACCTACTCTGACCATCTCATACAGCCGCAACAGCTACTCTGTGGTAATGTTTTTCAGCTCTGGGTCAATCCTGCCTGGCCCGCGGCAGTACTCCATATTTGATCTTCGTTCTCTCTCCTGAGGCACCTTTGTGGTGTCACCTACTTTGACCATTCCTACAGCCGCAACGACTATGTGGCTAATGTTTTAGCTCTGGGTCTATCCTGCCGGCCCGAGAGCAGTACTCCATATTTGATCTTCGTTCTCTCTCCATGAGGCACCTTTGTGGTGTCACTACTCTGACCATCTCATACAGCGCCAACAGAACTCTGTGGCTAAGTGTTTCAGCTCGGGTCTATCCTGCCTGGCCCGAGAGCAGTAGTACTCCATATTTGATCTTCGTTCTCTCCCATGAGGCACCTTTGTGGGTTCACCTACTCTGACCATTCATACAGCCGCACAGCTACTCTGTGGCTAATGTTTCAGCTCTGGGTCATCCTGATGGCCGAGAGCAGTAATCCATATGATCTTCGTTCTCTCTCCATGAGGCACCTTTGTGGTGTCACCTACTCTGACCATCTCATACAGCCGCAACAGCTACTCTGTGGCTAAGTTTTCAGCTCTGGGTCTATCCTGCCTGGCCCGAGAGCAGTACTCCATATTTGATCTTCGTTCTCTCTCCATGAGGCACCTTTGGTGTCACCTACTCTGACCATCTCATACAGCCGCAACAGCTACTCTGGGGCTAATGTTTTTTCAGCTCTGGGTTATCCTGCCTGGCCCGAGAGCAGACTCATATTGATCTTGTTTCTCTCCATGAGGGACCTTTGTGGTGTCACCTCTCTGACCATATATACAGCCGCAACAGCTACTTGTGGCTAATGTTTTCAGCTCTGGGTCTATACCTGCCTGCGCCGAGAGCAGTACTCCATATTTGATCTTCGTTCCTCTCCATGAGGCACCTTGTGGTGTCACCTACTCTGACCATCATACAGCCGCAACAGTACTCTGTGGCTAATGTTTTCAGCTCTGGGTCAATCCTGCCTGGCCCCGAGAGCAGACATCCATGTCCAGTGGGGCCAGGCCTGCCGGCTCTTCAACAATGGTGGCAAACTGCAGTGTGCCTGCTGTAAACTCAATGGTGCTGTTCCTACGAAGCCTTACCCTTTCACTGCTTTCCCTTGCACGATGCATACTGAGGGGAGTAGGCAATGGGGTGAGGGGTATGTCCAGGGGGGCCAATGCCTGGCCCCACAACAATGGTGGCAAACTGCAGTGGGCCTGCTGTAACACAATGGTGCTGTTCCTACGAAGCATTACCCTTTCACCTGCTTTCCCTAGCACGATGCATACCTTGAGGGAGGAGAGGCCAATGGGTGAGGGGTATGTCCAGTGGGGCAAGCTTGCCTGGCTCTTCAACAATGGTGGCAAACTGCAGTGTGCCTGCTGTAAATCATGCTGCTGTTCCTACGACAGCCTTACCCTTTCACCTGCTTTCCCTAGCACGATGCATATCTTGAGGGAGAGTAGCCAATGGGGTGAGGGGTATGTCCAGTGGGGCCAAGCCTGCCTGGCCCCACAATAATGGTGGCAAAACTGCAGTGGGCCTGGGTAACTCAATGGTGCTGTTCCTACGAAGCCTTACCCTTTCACCTGCTTTCCCTTGCACGATGACATATGAGGGAGAGTAGCCAATGGGTGAGGGTAGTCCAGTGGGGCAAGCGCTGGCTCTTCAACAATGGTGGCAAACTGCAGTGGGCCTGCTGTAACACAATGGTTGCTGTCCTACGAAGCCTTACCCTTTCACCATGCTTTCCTTGCACGATGCATACTCTGAGGGAGAGTAGCCAATGGGGTGAGGGTATGTCCAGTGGGGCCAAGCTTGCCTGGCCCCACAACAATGGTGGCAAACTGCAGTGTGCCTGCTAGTAACTCAATGGTGCTGTTCCTACGAAGCCTTACCCTTTCACCTGCTTTCCCTTGCACGATGCATATCTTGAGGGGAGTAGGCCAAGGGGGGGTGAGGGTATGTCCAGTGGGGCAAGCCTGCCGGCCCACAACAATGGTGGCAAACTGCAGTGGGCTGCTGTAAACTCAATGCTGCTGTTCCTACGAAGCATTACCCTTTCACTGCTTCCCTAGCATGATGCATATCTTGAGGGAGAGTAGCCAATGGGGTGAGGGGTATGTCCAGTGGGCCAAGCCTGCCTGGCCCCACAACAATGGTGGCAAAACCGCAGTGGACATTAGTAAACCAGTACCCCCATCGCCTTCTTTGCCTTGGTGTGTGCAAAACTACATATAGGGGAATGTGGCCAATGTGGTGTGTGTAATGGCATTAATGGTAAGTTATATACAATTATAAGTACCAGACAATAGCTAGCTAAATAGATATGGTATGTAATTTTTCAAATAAAAATGATTATGAACTATCTGAATAATTTGATATATCGAAAAATAAAGCCCAAAACATTTTTTTTTTCAGAACTGTTAATATATATGAAATTTAAAAAAAAAAACTATTACAAAAAATAAACAAACAAAAAAAAGGGGGTTATGGGGTGCCCTCCTCTCCAGTCTGGTCAGGCGGCGGTCCAGGCGGCGGTCCAGGCGCCGCACCATGTGCGCATTCTCCGCCGCATGCTCTGTAGTCTGTGGAGGAAGATATTGAGAAAAATGAGAGATGTTCGAGCACATTTCCTAAAGCACCATGCGGTAGATGCAATTTGCACCTGATAAACTACTTAACACATACATGTACTGCAATGCTATAATGTTGCGGTATGTGATAAAAAGAAAGCTCAGTTTAGACTATCATTTTCTAAAATTCTAGTGTTATATTATGCATACCTGTTATGGTAACAGTGATTTCTACTGATTGGTGTTGGATGGGTTAACATGCTCAGATCTCTACTGAGCAACTGAATCAACCAGGCGCTGGGTCAGGGCAGACATAACGGTCACTATTAGGGGTCTGCAAACAGGAAGTCATTATTCCGTTGCAGTTATTTATAACACAGACACAATGCTGCTTGATGATGGCAGATTAAGGTAATTGGGATGGATAAATACTGCCTTTTTTTCCTTAAAAGTATATATATTATCACTGAACTTCACTTTAAAGCGATATTATTGCATCATGGGGATCACTGATAAACCAGCAGGAGGTAATGCTGGCTTAAAACATTACGTTATTGCTAAATTGTAAAGAAACATTCTTGGTTTGTTCACTAGACTGTGCTACATACAAAATTTTTGGAAGTGGGTGCAGCCCCCATAAACGCATTGTCAAACACCGCAGTACCCAATGTTGCATCATTGTCGCGTGGATTTTACACTGGGAAAAATACAGATATTAATAGTCTTGTATATAACATTTCATTAACGTTAGATATGATTTACTACGATTCTCAAGCATGGCCGCCAGAGTGACTGGAGAGGCAGGAGGTGCTGGAGGGGCGGAGAGGGTGGAGGACCTGGAGGGGCTGGAGAGGGTGGAGGGGGTGGAGAGGGTGGAGGGCTGTAGAGGCTGGCGCTGCTTCTAGAAAAAAAAGTTTTTATTTCAACAATCACCGTCCAATCCATTAGTAATATATTATAAGAACAATTCCTAAAAAGGCTATGTAGTGAAACATTCTTGGATAATTTGGACGTTTGGACCGAATTCGTGACTTAAGCTTAAAAAAACTGAGGGACAAGTTACAGCCCAAACAATGGGAGTTGGGGGACAATAAATGGGAATGAGAAGAAATGAAAGTCTGTCTCTCAAGCCAAATTAATAGATTTGTTTCCTTTTTTATTTTCGAAAATTTTATCAGTGAAATAATAAAATCAATTAATATCATGATATTTCACTAATTATTTGGTGACAATCAAGGTCAATAAAAAGATTAAAAAATTGTTAGGATGCAATTACGGTGCTGGCTGGTCAGGTTCCTCTCTCTTGGGGGGTGGACTGCCCGGGGGCGGATGGTGAGCCCGGAGGGGGCAAGGGACTGCCCGGAGGGGGCAATGGGCTGCCCGTAGCCTGAGGGCTAGTGGTGGTAGTGCTAAAAAAAAAAGGAAATTTATTTTAACTCTCACTGTCATTAAATGTTCAAATACATTTACTAAACAATTCTCGGAAGAGTTGACAAAAATTATGCAAACATTTTGATAAAGGGCTTGGACAATCAACGTGTTAAAAAAGCACACAATAGTGTGGCACAATTAATGTGATCCTCAATTTTTGCCACAATTATGCTATCGTACTGCATCACATGGCAATACACATGAGCAACCGGAAACAGCGCTTGTTTCTGGAGGTCGTGTGCGCTGTAATGTGGCCTTGGACAAATGAAAGATTTAGAAAAATGTTTTTTTTCAATAGGCTGCACTTACATTCTTCTTGGCGGGGGACGGTGGTGGGGGGGGGTATCGAGGAAGATTCCCCTGCAAATTAAAAATAAAAAAAATACATATGAATGATATATCTAAAGGGAATATTTAATATATACTTTGAATTCTGCTTGAAAATACAGATTAAAATAAGGCAATATTAGTTTCTTTAAAAGTCAATCATATTTCTATGGCAAGTTAGTCTACCTTATTCTGGCTAAGACTTATATTTTATTGTGTGTATTGTAGCCACGGAAAGGGAAAAGTTGGTTGGGTGTAGGGGACATCAGTAGCTGTGTGTTACTTGTATCTGTTATAGATTTTGTGGGTAACACAACATTTTTAATTTTGGAGTGTATAAATCAATTTTAATAATTGATCAACATTTTATTTTGACTTACTTTCCCTTCAAATAGGGCTGCCATGTAACTAAAAGGGTGGGCCAGTAAAGTGTGTTTAACTGTGTCTATGTGTGGGTATCAGTGCTGTATAAGATAAAAGAAATCAATTTTAATGATCGATTTCATTTTTAACTTACTTGCCTTTAAATAAGGCTGCCATGGAAATGGAAGGGTGGGCCACAAGTGTGTCATGTGTGGTATCATTTTAAAATTTATAGGTGTTATGTTAAATAAAGTCACTTTCAGTGATTTATTTTTGACTTTACTTACCCTTAAATAGGGCTGATATTGAATAATATAAGAAGAAAGAATAATGTAATAATAACCAGTGAATGGAAGAAATACAAAGAACTTGGATCCTCTCTCTCACAAGCCAAAATTTAAGGATTATTTGATGTTTTAAAAACATATATATAAATATGTCTTTGTCAGAAGTGAATTAAAATATTTTATACGTATTATAATACCAGTAATATAATAAAAGGTATACTTGCCTTCTATCATGCGCGGCGAGCACATATGAGGCTCTGCCTCTTGAGGGTCAGACCCACTGTCTCTGGAGGGTAGGACAGTGGGTCTGGACCAAATCGCGCACTTGCAACTGTTGATTCAGTTTGTTTTCCCAGTTAAACATTGGTTTGATTTTGAGTTGTTGCATCTTGTGCTATAGTAACTCGTATATAGTAGTAATTGTGCCTTTAGCTATTTGTGATTGTGTGAATTGTATTTCAAATTAAGTTGGTTTAGATTTATTCAAATTTATTCTGGGCAAAGTGTTATAATTGGTTAAATTGAAACTAGTATTTGTTCTCTATCTTATATTTGTTTTGTATTTCCTGCCAGGTCATAAAAGTATTATCTGTTTTGCAGATATCTCTAAATCTGCTTATATCTCTGCTCCTCCAAAATTCAGCACTAGAGATGGCCGGTTCGCGGACCCGAACCCGGATCCGCCGCGGATTTCTCCCGTCCGCGAACGGCGGATTCTTCCGAACTTCCGAACTGCGGATTTTTTTTTTTTTACGAAAATTTTCAAAAATACGAGTATCTCCGTAATTACGAGGATCTACGATACTTTCGGGATCCGGAAAAAACGATGATCCTCGTAATTACGAGGATTCGCGTAATTACGAGGATTAATTGTAATTACGAGAATACTCGTAAAACGATATTCGTGTACATTTTTCAAGACGGAGCAAGCCACATGATCCAAATTAGCCAATGGCAGCTATCATAGTTACGGAAAGCCTCGTTTTTTTACGGAAATCCTCGTTTTAGGGAATCCTCGTATTTTCGAAAATACCGTTTTTTTAAAGTCACGCTAGCGGACTGTACTTTTTAGGTATTGTTGGCATTATACGTGCTTCTAAGGCCATTACCCAGGTCCCTGAGTGGTTAAGTGTACGTTACCAAGGCTATTTAGACCATTTTAATGCGGTTTTTGCCGAACTTTCATTTAATACATTTTAACGGGTCCGCTCGCGGATTTTCGAATTTTCGGATTTTTTTTGAAAATCCGCGGATCCTCGCGTCGACCGGTTTTTTCGAAGTTCGGACATCTATTCACACATCTGGATTTAAACCTATAGGAAGTTCTGGTATATAAAAGAGGAGTAACTTACTTGTTTTTTATGAAGAAGTGAGTAAGAATTTAGATTCTGGATTTTGCTAAAGCTTTTGCTACTGTGCCACATAGGAGACTAATGGATAAAAAGGGAACCGTTGGCCTAGAAAAAAACATTTGTACATGGATAGAGAATGGTTATATATCAATGGTGCTACATCTATGTGGGCTAAAGTTCTAAGTGGAGTGCCTCAGGGTTCTGTACATTTTTTCCCTTTTTTTTTTAAACTCGTTTTATTACATATCAATTGTACAGTGACATATGCTTCAATGTATAAATATTTTAACAGTTGTATATAGATTATAGCAATTTAGAACTCTAATGAAGTATTCTTCTTTTATAAATATATACATGAATAGCATTTTAGTTAAATTCTTCGTGCATGTCACTAGTATGCGATCTGTATATTAATACTCAATAAACATTAACAATTAAACATTTAACTTTGTAAAACCAGAAGTCTTGTGTGTTCTCTGAGTAGAAGGAGTGTTACTCTAAAGAGGGTTCTAGTATGGAATGTTATGCCTTCATATTTCGGGGACATAGGGGATCTGATTGTCTGGTTTAAATACCTGACCTTTAGGTTTCATAAATATAAACTGTATATTACTGCGTATAAGACTACTTTTTAGCCCCTTATAATGTTCTAAAAAGTCGGGTGTCGTCTTATACGCAGGGTGTCACTGCCTTAAGCCACAATTACCTGCAGTGGAGAAAACGAATGGTGCGGCGGGCAGCTTCCTGGTTCGGTGGTCAGCTGACTGATGACGCGTGAGTAGCGTAGTGATGTTTGCTGGAGGAAACTGTGGGACGGGCTAGAGGTGGATTGCCGGATTATGTCACCAGGAACCAGGGCTGGAGGTGGATTGCCGGATTATGTAACCAGGAACCAGGAGGCTGCGTTTGGCTGCTACTCATGCGAGCGGCTGGATACAGGGGTGGGCCAGATGGATGGAGGAGGCATGATGTCTGTGTTTACCAATGTCAGAGAAGGAGGTGTTGGGATGTGTAGAAAGAGGGGTAGTCTTATATGGTGAGTATATCCCAAACTCCATATTTTAACTGGAAAAGTTGGGGGGTCGTCTTATACGCCCAGTCGTCTTATACGCCAGCATGTTCAATTCTCCCCAAATTTATTGAATTTTTGAGAGCATTTCCTATGTCTATACAATATCTTTTGATAGGGGAGGATTGAATTCACCAAAGATATCTACTATGTCATGGTAGGCATTTGGGCGGACATCCACTTCAACACCACAGCCTTTCTAGCAAAGAAAAGTGTTTCTCTAAGAAAAATTGCTTGACATTTATTTCATCTCAAATTATTCCCAGCAAGCACATTTCTGCAGTTAAGTGGGGCAGGTTATTAATTGCATTGAGGAGAAAATTACAGACTGAACTCCAGAATTGCTGTTGCTGTGGACAGTCCCATATAAGGTGCCAAATGCTCAAATTCATTTCATCGCATTTGGGGCATGGTTAATTTCTATTGCCCTGCATATGTTTCATGATATTTGGAGCTAAATAGCTTTCGAGTAGAAAATTAATTTGTATAAGGTGATTATTATTGGCAGGGGAGGCTTGAATGTGAAACTCAGACAATTCTTCCCAATCATCCATTGATATAGAGGGAATACATCTATGCCACTTTGCAATAATTGTATCTTTCTGTGCTTGTACTTTAGTATATATAAGTCTAATATAAATCCTGAGATTAGACTTTGCATTCCCTGGGTTTTCAGTATCCTAATCATGGGATGTTCCATTAATTCTATGTCTCTACCGTGGAACTCTGCCTGCAAACAGTGTCTGAGTTGGATATATTTATTAAAAAAGGTATGTGGTAAGTTGTATAGCCGTTGTAAATCTGAGAATGGTATCATAAGCCCATTTTCAACTATGTTCCCCAAAACACATATATTATCTTTCATCCATTCCCGCTTAGAGGGTAATTATTGTAGCTGAGGGTATGTTGGATTATCCCACATCGGGTTTTCAGTGCCATTATGATTTTATATCTTGTTGGTTTCCCTCCATATCCTAATCAAGTGAGTATGAATAATTGTGCCTGAACAAAAGATATGTCCTTCAGGTTGCAGTAGGAAGGCCAGATATGAGCCCTTTAGGTATAGTTGCAGCATTAGGTCAGAGGTTGAGTATACATCAGATGAATTCACCCAGGTATTATTATATCTGAGTTGGGATGCCAAATAATAGAATCTGAAATTAGGAATAAGTAAACCCTCTTCCATTTGGGACATTCCATGGCTTGTAGCAGAAGTTTCCTCCTACCCGATCCCCATAAATAAGTAGTTAGCATACTGTTAAGTTGGGAGAAAAGATGTTTAGGCAAGTATGCCATTGCATGTGAGAAAACATATAGCAGTTTCGATGGTAGTAGTATGATTTTAAACAAATAAATTAAGTGGGTGAGTTTTCCATAGTCGCAATTTAGCACGAACCAGGTCTATTAATGGGGATATATTATGGGTATAGAATTAAATTAGTGATTTACACATTTGTATACCTATGTATCGAAAGTTTGATATTACTGGTATTTGGCATGGTAAATTTGACTGTACTAGATAACAATTGTCCAAAGGGTATAATGCAGATTTAGGCCACTTTATATATAATCATGCATGTGGACCAAATTCATATAGAGTATGGGCTAGTTTGGAAAGAGGTTTCCCAGGACTTTTTAGGAATAACTACACATCATCTGCATATAGTGCTATTTTTTCCTTGTGTGGTCCAAATTTAAAGCCCCTAATACCAGTGTTTCTTCTTATTTTGAAGGCTAGGGTTACAATTTTAATAGCAAAAAGATAGGGAGACAGGGGGCAGCCTTGTCATGTGCCCCTTTTCAGAGGGATATCAGGTCTGGCCATTAACAGAGACCGTTGCTATTGTGAAGGCATATAACAATTGTATCCAGTGTATGAAAAGGGTCTCCAAAACCATATTTACTAAGACAGATCCACAAAAATGGCCACTCAATTGTGTCCAAAGGGGCCACTTCTTTTTAGTCTGTTTATAAATGATTTAGAAGGGGGCATTGAGAGCAAGGTCTCTGTGTTTGCTGATGACACTAAACTATGCAGAGCTTTGGAAACTTCAAATGATGTGCAATAGCTGCAAGCTGACCTGGATAGATTATCAAAATTGGCAGCAGAATGGCAGATGAGATTCAATGTTGATAAATATGGAACATATGATGAGTGTAATTATGTGATAAGCATAAATTGTAAAACAAAGGGTGTTGTGTAAGCCCTCAAATGCCCGTGCCCAAAAAGGCAAAACAATTAGATATTTGGTCACAAGAGTTTAAGAACATGTCAGAAATATCAAGGGTAGAAATAAAGAGAGCTCTGTAGCTAAACATTTAGAATGTGTACAAGGAGCCAACCCTGTTGGACTCAAGGCATGGGGCATTGAAAAGGTCCATCAGCCTCCTAGGGGAGGGAGTTGGAACAGAATAATCCTCCAAAAGGAGACAATACAGATTTTTGAAATCAATTCATTAGCCCCCATTGAATTAAATGAGGAAATCGAGTACTCTGGTGTGGACCATTATCAGTATATATGGCTCTCTTTTATCTATGAGTTTTGGTGTATCAGGGTATTATATGGCTGGGGATTTTGATTTCTCATTTATCGTTATCTGTTTTGAATTTAACAATAGTAGCCACCCAGGTTAATGTTTAAAGCTATATGGCAACAAAAAGTGGGTTTGACTTCCCAGATATAGAGACCAAAGACTCGCTAAAACAAATACTTTTATTAATATAACTCCATAAAATCACACAATCAGGACCACGCCTGACGCATTTCGTGCACCATGCACTTAATCAGAGGTGTGTCCTGTTAGCTACGTAACTTCCTTTTAACAGTTGAGAGGCACACAAATTAACATATTAAATGGAAAGCACCGAAACAGTTAACCCTTGAGTGCCCGAGGGACAGTCATAAAATAAACACAATAAATAAGAACATAAATAAACAATATAGAGCAACAATAGTATGTGTGAAAAAAAGTACATTAAGATAAGAGTGGAGAGGGTTAATCTATGAAACAAGAGATATCCCAGGATGAGTTGAGGCCCGATGGAATACAGGTTCCCAGTTCAAAGATCCATTTGGCCTCATTTTTGAGCAACCGGGAAGTTTTATCTCCTAACCTAACGGGGGTATAGATTCGCTCTATCCCCTGTATACCGATCATGTTAAGATCGGCACCGTTGCAGGTCAAAAAATGGCGTGCAACAGGGCTAGTAGGATCTAAATTCCTAACTGCTCTAATGTGTTCACCCAGACGTTGTCTGAGAGGACTTTCTTCAACCTCAATTACTAAGTTACTATGAATATCTGTAGTATTCAGTTAGATCAAGTCCAGTTGATTTAACTGAATACAAAAGATATTGTTTGCCTGGTTTAGAAAGAGTTTTCTTGGTTTCATCCATTTGCATCCCTCAGTGACTTTAGGTCCATACACATTTGCAAGCGCAGGGCCCAACCCACAATGTACTATGGTGTATGAATGACCATTTCAGCCCACTATCGGTTAACACTAGAATTACCAACTTTTTTAGTTTCTGGTGCAAGGCTCACCCCTGCTGAGATTTTCACAGGTCTTCAGGTTGATTATCTGCAATCTATTGTTGTGCAAATCACCCATTACCTGTAAGGCCTGGCACATTTGCATTTTACCCAGAGTAGCTCAGATCCAAACCTGTGTGTGAGACGTGGAAACTTTCAGAATCTATACAAAATGTCCCCCACATGTCAGACACACATTCACAATATATGGAAACACAAGTCTTTTATAAAAAATAGTGTGAAAACAGAATAAAACTTGCTGATACAATGACATGAATACAATGAAAACTTCCTAATACTTCAGTCTCCAATGTATATTTGTACATGTTAGAGCAGGCCGCATATTTGCGCCCGCTCGAACTGGTCGGGCCGCCCGCTTATCGAGGTCTGACACTGCTGGCTGCGAGGTGAGGGGGGGCCTGTCACTCACTACCTAATGGGGGTCCCTGTCACTTACTACCTAACGGGGGTCCCTGTCACTCACTATCTAACCTGGGGTCCCTGTCACTCACTATCAAACGTGGGTCCCTGCTGTCACTCACTACCTAACGGGGGGCCCTGTTGTCACTCACTACCTAACGGGGGTCCCTGCTGTCACTCACTACCTAACTGTGTGCCTTTACTGATTGTAAACCAGCTGTATTGTATGCTGATCCCTGCTACTTTCAGTAAGTACAGTATTAGCCAGGGGCGTAGCTAGAAATGACTGGGCCCCATAGCAAAAAAAAATGATGCCCCCCCCACGACCTTCCAACCCCACAGACCTCGGACCTCCCACCCAAACATTTTGTGGGGAAATCAGTGTGGTGTAGACCAGTTGGACCAAATGGCACGGATGTATTCCGTAAGAGCAGCAACACGCAGGTGTCCAGTAGCAGTTTTTTACAATATGCTGGACCTGGCAGCGGTGAATGCCTACATTTTGTACAAAGCATGTACAGGGTGGACAGGCAAAAGAAGATTGTTTCTGAGTCTTCTAGCTAAAGAACTCCGTTGCCGATTCATGCAGCACAAGGAAATATTGGCACTGGGCTGCTGAAGCTGTTGCAGCTGCTGTGCCAGGGACTGTACAGACAACACAGTGCCAGGTCCAAGAGAGCTGCAACAGGAATCGCAGCAGGTTTACCTGTGCAACATGTCAGAAATTCACCTGTGCCAAATGCAGGGACGATGGACACTAGGTCTGCAAACGCTGTAAACTCTGTAAACAGACTTGTGTATCCATATATTGTGAATGTGTCTTTTGTATAAATATGGCAGGCATTTCTGAAGGTTTCCACACACAAAGATTCAACCTTCCTTGGTTCAAGCTAACAAATGCAAATGTGCCAGGCCTCACAGGTAATGGGTGTATTTTCAGAACAAAAGAAAGTAAATCTGTTGTATTCAATTAGATCAACTGGACTTGAAATGTAGTTCTTGAAGACGTTTCGCTAGTCATCCGACTGGCTTTCTCAATTCAGAATGACTTGTACAAGAATCTGTGGCAATTATGTACCCTGGAAAATCCCAATTAGCATATCACAGCCAGGTGTTAAGGGTGTGATTAGATAGTGGCTAAGAGGTGTTATAGGAACGCCCAGAGTAAGGTGTTAAAACAGCATTGTACATGGCAGACAGTTGGTGTCGAACCCCCCCGTCTAAAATTCTAATTGTAATTGAGACAGGAGAACTTGTTCTTGTTTCCCATTTCGTCTCCAAAGCTACTTACTGAACCACAATCCTGCAGCTCTGCACTGTCTCTCCTTTCAGTTCCCCTGAACAAACCTGTGAAACCTGTGATTGAAGAATGGGAGGTAAGACATAGCTCCTTTACCCATTCTTCAACTGTAAATCCCCAAACTCAATTTCGCCAGTGCAGATACCCTTTAAAGTACTTTTACCTTTGTATACATTTGAAGACAAATCCATTTGTACTTTTATGCAAATGGTGGTTCTACTCTTCAGGTGGGTACACACTTCTTCCTCCTGGATGACCAGGAGCAGCCGCGTCCGACAGTAGCCACGAACGATCGTGCGGTCCATAGAGGGCCGTACGATTGGCAATGGTTTTCCGACCCGTCTGATCTTGCTTTCACCCGATTCGGATGAAGAAAAGGTCGGCAATCGGTCAGGCCGAATTATTGTTTGGTGTGTACCCAGCTTTACAGGAGTAATATTTTATCGTGGGAATCTACTGCACCCAAACTATTAACTTTACATGTGCATTTCACAATGGAAACATCAGCTACAGATATAAAAATAACTTTCCATTCCACATCCTAAAATTCACTGCCTGAGGCCTCATCAGCTCATCAAATTCAATGTTCATTTATTATTATAACAAAGAAGTTCTGTAGCAGCCTTACCTTATTCTTCTTCAAGAAGATGTTTCTGACACTTTCTCCAAACTTTCTAAATCGATCCATATCGTCTGCAGTATGAAAAGTAAATCTGAATTTTAATTTATGTTCAAATGCAAACATCTCAATAGAAAAACAGATTAAAACCAGTAAATATATTATAATTTATATGTTAATGGCAGTTTATTTTTAATAAACAATGAATGACCAGGATTAGAGATTTATAATAAAATCAATGCATTCTTGGCCTTGGAGGCAACGCATCTTGGTCCATAAAGTGTGTGTGGCAGGGGTGCTAGTAGATATGAGGTCCAGGGAATTTACGCAAATCTGTGCAGGCCTGGTAAATCTAGTGTTAATGTATGGATGCATAATTTACAGAGCACCCATATATTTACGATACTTAGCCGAAACGGCCGTTTGTACACCATTGTACGTCACGGGTCGTCTCTGCAATCTCATGTGTGTACAAAGCTTTATATACTTATATATTAAATCAGGAGACAGCACTGGAATGAGTGTTCAGAATATACCATGGCCGCCATCGGGTGGAAAGGGGGTACTCCAGTATGGGGCCCTGACTTGCCAGGCTGACCTGTATATATAAAATTCCTGCAATACTGCACAACACTGGAGCTTCTTTTCTAGAAGGAGAACTGAAGAAGAGAAAGGGGGGCGTGTACTTCCTGGATTTCCTTATGTCTGCTGGAAGGCTCCATGACTGGGCATGTCAGTAAGTGTCTTTACTGTCTATCTATGGGGGCAATTTTTATTTTTAGGTCAGTGTGTGCCGGACATGGCATTTTATATATGCAGGTCATTGTGGGATGGACATGACATTTTATATATACAGGTCAGTGTGTGCTGGACATGGCATTTATATATGCAGGTCATTGTGGGATGGTCATGGCATTTTATATATAAAGGTCTGTGTGTACTGGACATGGCATTGTAAATATACAGGTCAGTGTATGCTGCTGGACATTACATTTTATACAAACAGGTCAGTGTGTACTGGACATTGCATGTTACATATACAGGTCAGTGTGTGCTGGACATGGATTTTTATATATACAGGTCAGTATGTGCTGGACATGGCAATTTTTATATACATGTCAGTGTGTGCTGGCCATGGCATTTTATATATAGAGGTCAGTGTTTGCTGGACATGGCATTTTATATATACAGGTCGGTGTGTGCTGGACATGACATTTTATATATACAGGTCGGTGTGTGCTAGACATGGCATTTTATATATACAAGTCAGTGTGTGCTGGAAGTGGCATTTTATATATGCAGGTCAGTCAGTATGTGCTGGACGTGGCATTTTATATATACGGGTCAGTGTGTGCTGGACATGGCATTTTATATATACAGATCAATGTGTGCTGGACATGGCATTTTATATATACAGATCAATGTGTGCTGGATGTGGCATTTTATAGATACAGGTTCAGTGTGTGCTGGACATGGCTTTTTATATATACAGGTCATTGTGTGCTGCTGGACATGGGGCATTTAACAATGTGTCAATGATTTTACCTATGTCTGGGTACCAACCAGTTATCCGAGTTTGTGCCAATGTGTTTACCAATGTCTGTGTGCCAACCATTTATCAGAGTCTGTGCCGATGATTGTATCAGTGTCTGGGTTCCAAATAATTATCAGAGTGTGTGCCAATTAGTTTACCAGTGTCTGAGTTTCAAATATTTAGTGTAAAATAAGTGTTATTGTATATGTGTGTGCTAAAGAGTTTCTGTTTAATATGTGTTCTAGTCTGTGTGTAGCATGTCTAAGTTTGTGCGTGTTATGGGGAGCCCAGAAATTTACCTAGGATGGGGCCCAGAAAAGTCTGATGGTGGTCTTGGAATACACCACTTTCATTAAAATATTGTTATATTACATTTCCTCTGCCTTATTGTAGTTGCGCTTTCTAAACCAGCGATATCAACATTTGCAAGAACCGTTTCTTAACATAATATGTCTTTGAAATGACCTTCTGTACAAAATTTTCATAGAATTAGTTTAATTAAAATAGTTCATGCTTTTCTAGTTTCTTTATCCTCTACAAATGTTCCCTCTGTTGATGCAAAGGGGAGATATAGAAGGAATGAATTTAAAAAAATGGATTAGATCGCTAAAGCTTCAATTTAAGGAGTTTTTTTCAGTCCCTGAACTCAGATGTGTAATTGCCCTGTCAATTTAAGATATAGAATGAAATAAAGCGATAGAAACCTTTAACACCCCCAAAAAGATAAGCAGATTTAAAAAAAGGGAGACTATACATATTTCTGGGAAAGTGATGTAGGCGTGCCATACATGGGTTGATTGTTTTTTAATCAAAAATTGATTCCTGCTTACACTTCTGTTTTAGACAGCAGCAGCATGAGTGGCTAGATTTGCATTTCAGAGCATTTTTAAGAGGCAAAAATGGGAGGTAAGGGTACTCGCTCCTATCACACACAAAATTATAGATTTTATATAGAAAATGTAAAAAAAAAAATCAGTCTTCAGGGTTCCTTTAAGCAGCATTGTGATAGGCAGTGCTGCATGATGCAAATCACCTCTTGTGCCACATCCCTTGCTGGTGCCCCAATGATTGATAGCTCCCGCAAACTGGTGCATGCAGACACAGGCATTCATTAAGGAATCAGGATACACTGAGACAAGTTTTAACTTGCCTCATGGTACTGTAGGTACCCCATCTCCTTTGATAACATCATGGGGGTTCTGGATATCCTTGTTAGTAGGCTAGACCTATTGCATGCTTGGCCTCTCTGTTTTCTAACTGTGCATGTATACACATTGTTTCCTACTCAAAGAGATACCTGGAATTCCCATGGCATCACAGATGGAGTAATGGTTGTGCTTTGCTTTTTCAAGGATCCATGTGAGATCCGAAACATGTTGCAAAGAGCACTGAAATAAAAGTGGAATACTTCAAACAACATCTTATTCTGATTGCTGTAACTACTGCTGGGACTGGGGCAGACAGGAGTAGAGGCCCATAAAATCAAACCAGAAGTGTGGTACACACCAAACCAAGGATTACCCTCACTAACAGTCTCCCTGGAGGAAGCTGTGAGTAAATGGGAAACGTGTGTAGCGCAGAACCTTTTGGGACTTCTTTTGGGACCACTAGATCTTTTAGGGGGGATATAAATTTGAGTGCAGAAGTAGTTGAACTTTACTGTGATGGTTTGACTTAACTGCACTTATAGAGAAAGACTGACATTTCCAGTACAATCCAAAGGTGCCACCCCTTATTAACATATTCAATAAAGCAGCATAATAAACATTCTTAAAGACAATGTCCATACAATACATGCATAAAGAATGTAAGAAGACAAAAGAAGATCTCAAGGCAAGACATAAAAATCATGAAACCTAATTTTATAATTCCTTACATTTACACTCCAAAATAATAGTTGCATGCCGGAAACGTCTTTAGATGGTGAACCCATCAGACCTTCCTTTTTCTAAGAATCAATGCCCTATTACCACCACGTTTAGTTCTGGGAATACATTCCAAGACCAAAAAGCCTATGTCTCATTCCCTATGGTGGGCCTCATTAAAATGAATGCGAACAGGTAGTTTAGAGTTCTTCATTCTAATGCTGGGTTTATGTTGTGAGATTCTGCTCTTAACAAGCTGGGAGGTCTCTCCAATGTAAACCTGATTGCAAGAGCAGAGGAACACATACACTACAATTTTATTTTGCACCTAAAGTGCTAGGATGTACAAATTCCTTGGTTTTTAACCAGATGACTACATTGTTTGCATGACCTACATGGGAACATCCCTCTGGTGCCAAAAAGTACTTGTCTGATTATGTACAAAAGGGTGTGATTCATGTATCTTTGAAAGTAATTTTCACTGTGTCTAACCCTGTTAGTCCAGTCCTCTATACCCTGCCCAAGATACACAAGAACCCTGTCCAGCCTCCAGGGTGGCAGGCATGGATTGTGTTCTGCCCTTTGGCCATTTTGCTGGGTTCTTGCACCCTTGGTCATATATGAATGATACATATATGTATATGTATGAATCATACACAGAATTTTCTTGACAAATTGGCAAATGTAAAGTTTTCCACTGATGAGCCTATTTTGATGGCTACATTAGATGTGGGTAGCTTATATACTGTGATACCACACATAGAATGGATTACTGCCTGCGAGAAACTGCTGAGTGAAGGAACGGAGTATGATCAGATTCCGTTTTTTATGAGATTTCTTAATATCATACTTACCCAGATTCTTTAAACAGCTGTGTGAGACTGCCATGGGGTCCAAAGTCTGTTGTGCCCTGTGGAGGTATATAGACAATGTCTTTGTGCTGTGGGGGGCGGTGTTGAGACACTCATGGAGTTCCACACTCAGCTGAATTCTCTTCATCCCTATATAAAATATATTTTAGAATACCACACTGAACGTATTCCTTTTTTGGATGTCATGGTGACCATGGTGATCCAAGATAGAGGTTTCCAGACAAAGCTCTATTCAAAACCCACAGACCATAATCAACTTCTGATATATAGTAGTTTCCATCTTGTTAATACCAAGAGAGCCCTACCTATTAGTCAATTTGAACAGGTATCAAGGATCGTATCTAATCCTGCATATCTAATCCTGCACGGAAGTCACAACAGTTGATAATCCTTACAAAATTCTGAAATTAAAAATTGTTTACATGGGAATTGGAACATACTTAGGGAAGGAATAGTAGATTGGGTTACTTCCGCGCTATGGTGTGGTAGGGAATGTCTCCTTAAGTAGAGTGGCTGCACTGCAAGTTGTCCACTGAATTGTTTTAACCCTTCCCCTACCCATACCCCCAAGCGCAAGCAAGATACTTTTAAAGATTTTATATACTTAGGGAAGGGTTTCCCTGTGTTAGAGAGTTTTCTGCCCCCCTTTGATGTCATATAGAAGGGGAAGACTTTGGCAAATCATTTTGTAGGTTCTGACCTTAAGAATGTTAATTATGCTGCTTTATTGAATATGTTAATAAGGGGCAGGTTGTCTGAAAATGTTGTAATCATGTGACACATGTGATGTCATTCATTGTGTTTTTTAATTAAGATATGGACACTGTGGGCTTGATAAAGAGGATATGTTGTCCCTGTCGCCCAATATGCAGTGAGACACATAATAAAGTTAATTCAAGCATGAGACTTGAACTGCGGTGTACTATGCTGCCCATGTTGCCTTCAAAGGGCCATGCCCCAGACCCCAGGATTCACCTTCTGTATGCACAGAGTTTCTAGCTTCTGTTTATAGCGAAAGAAACAGTTTCTAAATGTATTAATTGTTGAGTAGCTGGTGGTGCACCATGTAAATGCTCTGTTTTTAGGAACAAATAGCGCAAGAAGTCACAAGACCAAATCCCTTAGTTTACTTTGTTCCCATCATGTTTTTATGATGGAATTGATTTTTTTTTAATCATAAAAAAATGTTTTATGATTATGAAAAATATATACATATCTAGAAATGTACAAACTTTATAGCAGCACTTTTTTTTATTTACTGCATGAATTGCTGACAGCCTTCCTGGAACATTACAAAATAGTGAACTGATTTTACTGACATTTACTGAAATATACTCACATCTATTGTATCTGCAGTGGTGGTGTGCAGCTATAATACTGGGTTTGGAAACACGCAGAAAGCTTTATTTTTAGCAAGACACAGCCAGGGCCGGATTATCCACAAGGCACCCAAGGCAAGTGCCTGGGGCCAGGATACCAGGGGGGCCTGTCGGGGGCTCCAATATCTACATAAACATTTTGGCCTCGTCTGGTCGTTGGTGCGCAGCACATCATAACTGATGTGCACCTGTGTGCCGTGCGTATGTCATTCCCACTGCCACTGCTGACTCTGCTATGCGCGCAGGAGAGAAGAGGTGTGGCACTTAACCGACCGAGCTACTTCATTCACTCAAATTAAGTTAACTTAACTTTGATAAGTTCCAAACATCATAAGAAGGGGGGGGAGGGAGAAGAGCAGATGGGTCATGGCTGCCATCATGGCCTGTGTGTGTGTGTGTGTGCAAATCAATCATCAATCCACAGGGTGTGCAAGTAAGCACCAGCACATCCCCCCTGCCACCAGTGCAATCTGATGGGTGCCATCATGGCCCAGGGGGGCTTGGGGGTGGGGTGTGTGTGTGTGTGTGCAATCAATCAGATGATTGCGCAAGTAAGCACTACCCCCAGCACATCCCCCCTGGCCACCAGCACACACCCCTAGCCACCAGCACATCCCCTGCAGAGTGCAATCAATCAGATGAGTGCCAGGCGGCTTGGGGAGAGGGATGGGGAATGTGCTGTTGGTGCCAGGGGGGTGTGATGTGCTGGGGATGCCAGAGGGAATTATCCCCTCTGGCACCTTCAGCACATCCCCCCTGGCAACCAGCACCATCCCCTGCAGAGTGCAATAATTGCAATCAGATAGGTGCCATGGCTCAGGGGGACTTGGGGAGGGGGAAGAGGGATGTGCTGGTGGTGCCAGGGGGGATGTGCTGGTGGTGCCAGAGGGGATGTGCTGGTGGTGCCATGGACACAGCATTGAAGGTTGTAGGTTCGGTTTCCCAGAATTACTTTTATTTTTTACTGAAATGTTAATATTCTGTTTCTTACAGCCACACTAGCAAAGAAATAAACTGCAAAGATTACTTTTCTTTTTTGTATGAAAAGCAAAGGAATTTATTATTGTAAGGCACAGGAGCATTTGTAATGTGTTTATACAAAAACTGCACTGAATCTGTGTTCTGTGTCAGAGATAAAAATAATCTCTGAGCCATAACATGATTATGCTTCCGGGAAGCAATGCTGCAGCTTCCTGTGAAAAGTGTACTGAGTACACTTAGCTGGGTGATCCCAGATATAGTGAATTATAGGAGCTTACCCCTAGTTCCCACAGGTTGTTTTCATAAATCATTCAGCATCCACAGCAAAGGGAGAGGTGAGACACAGACATGTGTTCTTTCTATTGGGGCAATGTTGTCTGGAGACTTTAGTTCCCCTTTAAGTCTTACAGGTCAGTTCCTTTTTAAAAAAAAAATAGTTAAATTATTTTTCTTGTTCTGGACACATGTATTAGCCACAAGACATATAGGAGAAACTTTGCATGTCTCTGCCAATTTCTCTAGGAATGCTGGGAATCATAATTTATTTCTCATATTATTTAAGAAATTCTGTTTTTTATAGCATAAGGCTGTAAAGTGCCTTCTGTTTAAAGAACACTCTTTTTCATTTTATGCTCTATGGAGGGCTTTATGCACCTTTAAGCCCATAACTGACTGGTATCTTGTGGTTCCAAATAGAATACCATACAATCCATTAAAGGGTCTCCAATTCTTCCAAACTAGTAAGAATTATATAAAAAGCTTTACATCATACCTTCAAAATAAAACCTAAATCACATATCTAGATAAAATTTGTAGTTAAAGTTATTGCTGGAAAGGTTCAGCAATATTACTTCCTTCTTGAACTCTTCCTGTTTTCAGCCATGTGACCAGCTTGAAGTCATGTGACCAACCTGCCTGCATTAATAGGCTCCCCTTCTCAACTGTCAACTTTCCCCCCAGGTACTTCCTGTTTTCCCCAGCATTAAGTCTTTACTGAGCATGCTTCTCCCCCGGGGCAGAGAGGCGGGGCAGAGGTAAGGTGATGTCACTCAACCTACTGGAAGCAGGAAGTTTGAACATTTACCTCAATATCATTTCTCACAGGGTGAAGCCAGAGATGTGATTGTCGGCTCATAAAGAAAATAATGCAGGCTTTCATTTAACCCCAACTTGTTGGGAGACCACAGTTGCCCTTTAATCTTTTTCTTGCACTGATACAATCAAACATGATTAAAACACATGTTGTATAGGGACAGACTTTGTCTTTTTTTCTATCTCAGTTCTCAAATCTGTGAAATTTTGTACAGATTCCCTATTGGTCTCTCCATAGCCTCCCATCAAATGGATGTCTAATGGTGTTTCTCCTGATGTCATTGATATTTGCCTAAAGATTGAGAGGGGAGGATGGCGTTGACCACCCACAGCACTTTTACTTTACTTATGGTGAAGCACACGTTAACTAACTGGGGTTGAGAATGAAAGGACTGTTATATGTCCACTCAAACTTGCTCCAGTGCATTTATAGTGCCCATACATGAGTGAACTTTTGTAGTGATATTTCTATGAATAGTAGGCAAAACTTGCAAAGTCCAGATATACCAATCTAATTCTTATCCAAAAAATTTATACAATCAACAAGTGATTCAACAAAAAATTAAATGTGACACTAATAGAACCAGAATTTCATATGATGTGTTTCTTAACTATTTTTTATTTCTTTTTAACTTTTTTGCCTTTGTTTCTTTTTTTATTGTACAAAATCCTGCAATTTTATAGGGTGTTTTGAAATCCACTGTATCCATACATAGATAAAAATACACAGACATAATTCACACTGTGCACCGATGGGCATTCTTTTGTACACATATACATATATAATGTGATAATTTTTTAAGCACCAGATTTTCCTCATGAACAAACAATCCTCACACTGTGCAAGGTTCAATCTTTTTTTGACTACAAACTGAATGCCAAATGCTTCAATTACCGCATTTTCTAGAAATATATTTTTTTCAAACAACCTCCTGGGAAAGAAAAATCAACTTTCATATCCCCCAGTTTAATCTCTTGTTGAATTTTGTTCTAACATGATCAAAACCACCACAAACATTTTCCTTTCTGAATTTCCTCTTGAGACCAAACCATATGTTCTGTCACTACATTGTCATCAAGTCATCTTGACACTTTCTACTGTGGCAACAATGTTGCTTTTCTTGTTTATAAGATTATACTAAATTTGTCCCTTTGAAAAGTTCTCATTGTTAGACAAAATTGGATCTCTCTATATATCTATAAATATACTTTATTGCTTGTTGTAACGCTTTTCTTTTTACAAAGTCATAGTTTGGCTCCTTGAATATAGGTCATTGTTGCATTACAAGGAGCAAGTTGCCAAATCTGTTTTTTTTTTTAATTTTTTATTACAAACATGTAGAATGCAATATAAACCCATTGTGCTTGTACAAACGCTCACCTGGGGCATTTAAAAAAGAAAAATCAAGGTCATCTTCTGAAAACAAATGCAATGTAAATGTCACCATCATCAAACAAGTTTATGCACATAGGCTGATCATAATTTTGTGCAATGGTAGAGGGTTGTAATTTTATAAAGTCATCAATGAACATAATCATAAAACAATATTGTTTACTTTGCTTATTAGTGTTTAATACATTTGATAGAAAATGATAAGTTTCAGTTTAAAACTAAAAATCATACATACTTTAATTGATAAGATTGGAGGAGTGACATCCCTTACATATTGAATATTATATTTCTCTTTTTCTGCTGAATGATAAAAAAAGTTAATCGCGCTATGGTAAGGTTATGCACTCACCAACTATACCCTGGTGGTGCAGGTGAAGTACCAAGGACCCACCACAAGACCAACATCTACTGCAATACACAACACTTTTGTGATGAACCACCCATACTCCTTTGTAAAATCTGTATATTCTTTATTTCAACATGAGCATGTAAAGCACCTGACATGTTCAACCTTCTCAGCACTCAGGTGGACTCTAGAAAGCCCAACAACCTTTATGCCAACATATTTACCACTATACTGTCCCTCTCATACAAACTTTACATATGAGGCAGCTACATTTGCCATAAAGATTTAGCCAGATAATGAACAATTTTAAAAAATGCAAGAATTTTTTTAAAAGGTTATGGGGCACATTTATAAATGGCCGATAACTTTTCGCGGCCGAGTTCCCCATCATTTTCGTCAAAATCGCTATTAACGAGATTTACGAAAGGGTTAAAACTGGCTGTGAAAAGTTAACATCGCATCAGTTACCGCTTGCTTCTGTTTATATAGCGGTGGTAACTGACTTGCGTTAATCTAGTCCATTTCAATTCGTCAACTTCAAGGTGGTGAAAACGGGCAAGATCGCCGGGGGTCAGGGCGGGGTGCATGCCCAATCTATGGTGGGTGGTCGCAACTGCCACGGGAGGCATGCCCACCTCACCACGGGTCACATTCGCCAGAGGACGCGATGGGGGCAAACGGCTACCCGCCCTCGACCCCCATGATGGAGACCACCCGCCGCACAACCGCTTCCCCAGTAGGGGGTCCCGCAGCTCGAACCAGGACCCCCTTTCCCCGGCACTTGAGGCACTGCGACGTGCCTTTGTTGGGGGTCCTGCAGCTCGAACCGGGACCTCCGTCGGCTCTTAAAAGAGCCATTGGGTGTGTCTTTTTTCTTCCATCAGGTGACACCAGCTCCGCTGAGACCACCAAACCCAGGAAGTACCCCTGCGGCCGCCAGGGGTACCTCCGATGCCGGTGGCCTCAGCAAGAACCATAAGGAGCAGGGATGTAAGGTAAGGATGTTTTTAAATTTTACAGTGGGGTCAGTAGTTGGTGAATTTTTAATTTGGGGGGTGGACATGCCCTTTAAATAGGAGGTAAATTTTTTCAATCAACATGATTTATTTTAAAAGCTAATAACAATAATAATAGAGTACACATTACATAAGAAGCTGGGAAATGTCATGACGAACATGTTCCAATGGATAAAATATTTAAACAAAACAAACTATTTTTAATATAATATAAACTGTTATATAGAAAAAATATAGAGTGTATAAAAATTTTCAAAAACGTTTGAAATGAAAAGTACTTAGGGCTGGGAGGTAGGATAGGTACTTCCAATTTAATTTCCATGAGGAGTGATATCACAAAGAAAACTGCATCTGCCAGGCTTCCTGGGTGCTTCAGTACTATCTTTCATACAGGAAGGTCCAGGGCCATAACCTGACAGATAAAAACTGTATGTTTTAGCTTCTCAACAAAACAATATTGGGATGTAGGAATAATTATTCCTACCTTCATGTCCCAGGTACTTTTTTCTTTCTAAAAATTACACATTTTAGTTGTCCTTTAAGGGAAACATAGAGGGAGAGAGAGACAATACTGGCTAGTGTACTGACTGGTTGACCTCCTGCAGGCTGGCTATTTGAAATTACATACAATAGCAATACACAGCACCATTTATCTCTCGCTATTTCACTTGTTAGTTCCCCCTTACACAATACAACAAAAGTATTGCTGGGAGTGAGAACAGCATTTTCTTGGGGGGGGGCTGGCCATAAAAAACAAACCATAATCGGTGGTTATAACCACGATGATTCTCAATATATTATTATTTTTTCCAGTCACCAGGACTATTGGTTGATTTGTGTGGAAAACTTAGTCCTGCTCTAGCTATAAATTGCTGTCAGGCAATTTTAATTTTTTCAAGGATAAGGAAATATAAGAAAATTTGCAAGTCTACGAGTGTAAACGTGAGGCAGGAATTGGAAAGTAAAATGAACTGCAACTGAATAATGGAAGCATTCAAATTCTGGTTTGGGAAGTGAACAATAGACTTCTGCTTTGTGTTTTATAGCATATGAATTAATAGTGATGCTGACATATTATAATGTTATTAATAGGTTCTAGCAGTGTATTTTGTTACTTAAAACAACAGTTTAAAGGCTATTTATCCTACCAACATCTGGGTGTGAAGTTGACAGTAACCCTTTATCTGAGAATCTTAATGTGCTGCCAAAGTGACAGTCATTGACACATGCAGCACAGTAATGGGTGGAAGAATTGGTATGCCTTTCAACACTTACCAAAATAATTGGATGTTATTTTGAAAAAATATGTGTCATTACCACTTGATGGCATCTCTCTCATCATTGCTATATTTTCCGGTCTAATCATTAAACATGTCATGTCAACAACAGGTGATAAGTTAATAGCTGGAAACCTAGAAATACACTAAGGGAATGACGACATAATAACTATTGGTTCTTATTGGTTCTTATTTGGTTTGTAAGAAAAATGTGTAGGAAAAGTTCTAAGTTCCCATTTCAGGCATTTCAGTTCCAGAACATCCTGTGATGATGCAATACTACAAGGTTACTGTGCCTAAAGGTATGGAACAAGATGGGTTGTTTTTTTTTGGAATGTCTGGGACCAATTAATAAAACCAGTAATGTTGCTGTTTCCTTTTTTCTTAAATGGACCACTAGCAAGATTGAAATCCTACTACTTTTTTATAATTTACATCTAATATTACTAGAATAGCCACCATGTAATGATGGGCAGCGATCTGAAGATATACAGGGTTATTTAATAAAAGTTCTTATCATTTAAAATGGTGCTAATTTTGCCCCAACCAATCAGATGTTAGCTTTCAAATGTTTCATCATTTCTGATTGGTTGGAGCAAAATTAGCACCATTTTAAACAATAAGAACTTTTATTGAATTTCCCTGTAAGAGTTTATCTTAAAGGAGAACTAGTGCACAGAAAGTTTTTTTTTAAGCATTTAAAATGAAACGTACCTGGGGCAGGGAGATAGGATTGATTAGTCCTACCTGTCAATAGTGTTTATTGAGGAGCACCTGCAAACTGATTTGGCATTTCCGGTTTTACATTTGCTAGTCTACCTCCTGGCTATTTTTAATACAGGGAAACCCAGGACCTAGCATATGCATCCAACTTCCCTGCCTAGGTACTTCTCATTTAAAAAAAACAGCTAATTTTGTATAGTGTAGTTGACTTTTAACTTTCTTGCAAATGTTTGTATCTGTTTTAACACAATTTGTTGCATTTGCAGTTTATTAAAATTAAATCCATAAAGGGCATGTCCGCCCTTGTTACTTGTCAGTTCTAAACTCAAATCCACACCCCTGCTAAAACAAAGTGAGTCCCGCACTTTGCACAAATAGAAAGGTGAAAAATACCTAACCACCACTTCAATAAAAACAATAAATAGACGGGGCCCAGTGACTTATCAGTTATCTGCCTGCAACTGGTACTGCTATTTTACTTATTTATTACATGCAATTGTAACCAGATATTTTATGATAAGATCTTTTCTGTTCTATCCAGCTCCTCCCTATGGTCTATGACCTTTTTATAAGTTAGAGCATGAGCAGAGGAGGCAGCAGAGGAAACAACAGTTAATTATTGGTTGTGGTGTCAGCAGTAACAGACTTGATTTACTACAGGAAATGAGAAGCCAGCTCACTTTGCTAGAATGGAGTCCAAAAATATTCTTAAAATTATGGTTAGTAATGCATCTAACAAGATGCATTGTGGGTTGGTCCCGCGATCGCACATGTGTACTAACCTTTAGAATAAAAAAATCTGTCTTATTCCATTTATAATTTATAAGTGCTTCTCATTAACTGAGATTTGTCAGTCTCCAAATTACTTCTCATGGGAAATCAAAACATTCTTAGAACCTAACTAAATATTTTAACTTTCTTATGTTTTTCTTTGGTTTTCTCATTCCAGCTGAAGATCCTGCTGCCTTTTGAAAATCAAAAAGAGATTGCAAGGTTGTGCCTAACTTTCATGATTTGTTGATGCAACCACGTGCCCATATTGCTTTAAAGATGAACGATAGTTGACAAAAGACCATCATAGGTTATGTGTTTGAACTGTTACAAATACATTCCATAGTTATGAGTTGACCAGTAATTTTATATTAATAAACTCTCTCTAATGAGGATCTGCAGTAAGCATAAAAAACACCTTGCTATTTGTTTGATAAGTTAGAAATAAGGCTAGATGTTATGGAAAAAAAAGCATGCAATATTTAATATATCCCACATTATGTACCTAATTATGGCCAGAATTATTTTATTTTACACTCAGCACATACCTAGTTTAATTGTAATATACAGCACTGAAAGTTGTCCATTTTGCCATATTGTGAAAACCATGATTTATTTTACCACAGGCTCACAAATATTACTAAATGATGTTGTCCTCACTGGCATATGTTTTAGTAAATAAAAGTTTCTGGGTCATCATTTTATTTTAATGTTTAAACATTGGTATATTGTACATTTTAATCATATTCTGGTAAAACAAATTACATTTTATAAAATAACCTTTAGAAAACAATTATAAAAGGATGAAACAGAAATTTTAAAACAAAGTTGTACTGCTATAAAACTAATATTATAGCCTGCTAGATTGTATTAAAAGCTTTATCAGAGAAGTAAATCACTTTTCATAACCATTATGAATTTGGTCTTTTGTTAAAAAAAAGAAAGGTAGGTTAATGAGACTTTCACTATGAACACAAAACAAAAATCAATGTTACTTCTTTTTATGTGGCATTGACTTGTGAATGAATACAGTTAGTTAAAAGTGTCACCCACCATAACCACAAAAAAGTAATGGTTCTTTTTCATCCAGGTCATAGTATATCTGTGATATTTAGTTGGATCAACTGGACTTAAAGTTAAATTCTTGAACACATTTTGCTAATTAGCCAATTGGATTTTTCATTCTCATTCTGATGACTTCTAAACATTACTTCAAAAACTAAACTTCCAGTTGACGAATCCCATGTTTAAACCTTTATGTTTCTGCTGTAAACCTTTATGAACAGCACTATGCATATGTGGATAACTGAATAAAGGAAATATTTACTTCAGTAAATCTTTCTTTTATTCTGTTTTCCTCCCCTGTGTATTTCCGGTGTTTTGTCTTTGACAAAGTTACAGTTTATTCACATTTTATGACATATAGCCCTCTGAGATCAATAATTCACGATTTGAAAACCAGAGGAGTATATTTATTTGAAAAATGTTACCAGATTTTTACTAGAGGTCTAAGGAGTAATACACAAAGTTATAGTCCAGAAAGTGCTTATTAAAGGGGAACTTCAGAGGAAAAATTACCTTTAGATTTGAAGATTAGAAATACTGCATTCAACACATTACATTCTATTTACTAACCTATAAATGCATCAGTAGTTTCATAATTTAAATATATCCATCTAAAGCTGTAACAGTTGGGAACCACTATGTTTTAGCTATAGACATGCTAGGTAGTTTTGAATTTCCCATGGTGCTTAGTTCCTTAAGGACCATAGGAAATTTTCTGTCTTTTACCCACATTGGTAACATTTGAAATGCATGCTGCAGACTCCGTTGTTTTTATTGAAAATGTTTTATTTTAATTGAGTAATTATGTGCTTAAGTACACCTGAAAGCGAGTTGCACAGACTGCTGGGGTTTTTTTTGGGTTTTTTTAAAGGACATGTCCACCCTTAAACTTGTCAGGTGTCAGTTACCTGCCCCCAACCACAACTACTATATTTTTCATTTTATTACCTACATTACTAACCAGATAATTATTGTCCCCCATTCTGGCAGAGTAAGCTGGTCCTCCCTCCATGCATTCAATAAAAGCTGTGACTACTGACCTTACAGACAATGATAGATTGCTTTTTCACCTTTTGCCTCCTCTGCACATGCTGTAGCCTATACAAAACTCATTGAGCAGAGGGAGGAGGAAGATACCTTTCTCAGAAAGGAATAGAACTTATTCTTAAATATCTGGTTACAAAAATAGCAGTTGGGGCTTCGGTGTAAGGTACTCACCTGTGCGTCTGGTCCAGCAACGATCCTCAGAGCGGTGCTCCAGGCCCAGTGACACTGCTGCTCGCTCGCGCATCTTGCATGAGCACCATCATGACGTCACTATGCAAGTACGCCGGCCGGCATGAAGATACAAATAGCTTCTCCTCTCTTCCCCCGACGCCTGCTTGTCAATTATATTGGCGTCTAGGGCTCCTGTTGTCTGTGCTTCTTGCCTAGCAGCTTTCTCCATTGTACAGTATCCAGCTCCATTGTTATAGCCTTCTCCATTGTCCAGTATCCAGCTCCATTGTTACAACCTTCTCTATTGTCCAGTATCAAGCTTCATTGTTACAGCCTACTCCATTGTTCCAGTATCCAGCTCCTCCATTGTTACAGCCTATTCCATTGTTCCAGTATCCAGCTCCTCCATTGTTACAGCCTACTCCATTGTTCCAGTATCCAGCTCCTCCATTGTTACAGCCTACTCCATTGTTCCAGTATCCAGCTCCTCCATTGTTATTGCCTATTTAAATTGTTCCAGTATCCAGCTCCTCCATTGTTACAGCAATAATAATAGCATTGTTGCAGCATTGGCAATAAATAAGCTGGAAAGTGTTTCATTTAGCATCTAACAGCAAGGTGTCAGGGACCTCCTAAATGCATGATGTTGATTGCACTGTGGCTATCAAATATGTTATCAAAATTGCACAGGGTAATGCATCAAAACTGCACTGTGTCAACCCCCTCTTACCCCATCACTACCACCTCTATTCAGGCTTGGTTTCTTTATTTTGACATAAATGGCCCCCTTGACACCTATTTTGAACCAATCCTGTTCCTTAGCATTGACATTACAATCTTTAAAGGGCATGTCCACCCCCAAAACTATAATCCCCCAACTACTGGCCCCACCATGTAGTGTAGTTTAATCCTTACCTAACATCCCAGCTCCATAGGGTTCTCCTGTAGTCCCCCCCCCAAAGTCCCAAAAACTGCCCACCAGGAGGCTAGCAGAGTCCATATAGGACTCTGCCTCCTACCTGGCCTCAGGTAGATTTTTGCCATGCGTACTGCAGCCCTTCTCCCCCTCCCTCCCCCTCCCTCTCCCTCCCTCTCCCTCCCTCTCCCGATTCCCTCCCCCTAGCATTTAACCCTTTTAGTATAGGCTTCCCACTGGTCCCCCAGCCCCAACCGCATCATTTTTATTTTAAGAAAGCTCCCCAAACTCTTACTTACCTCTCCTCTTTCCTCCGCTGAAGTGAGCTGCCGGCAGCCGCGTCTGTGATTGGCTGAGCTGCAGCCAATCACGGACGCGGCTGCCGGCAGCTCACTTCAGCGGAGGAAAGAGGAGAGGTAAGTAAGAGTTTGGGGAGCTTTCTTAAAATAAAAATAATGCGGTTGGGGCTGGGGGACCAGGGGGAAGCCCAAAATAAAAAGTGTGATTTAAGGGTGGACATACCCTTTAAATATATGTCCTTTTTCCTTAGAAGCAGGTACATGGTCTTGACCCAAGGTATTGGCTTTTCTCTGCTGGGCCATACATTAGTACAGCTGATGTTTGGTCTCCCCCACATACAAATCAAAGCACTTTTCACTGCACTTTATTGCGTATATGATGTTGCTCTTCTCATGTTTTGGCATTGGGTTTTTTGGATGCACCAGTTGCTGCCTTAGTGTGTTGTTGGGTTTAAAGCAGACAGGTATACGGTGTCACTAGAAAATTCTTCTAAATTTCTATGATGCTATTCATGTTCTTTTCTTTCCTGTTTTGACAAAGGCCCAGTCTGGATATCAACACGTTTTAAGGGCTACTTTGAGGTGTTTAACCCTTTAAGTACAACAGATCGTATATATACGATCTGTGCAGTAAAGAACCAAACTGGGTGCAATTGGGGGGCAGCATTCAACTGCCCCTCTAGCCCCCTCGATCTCCCCTCGGTTTCGTCCAAATCTGAGGGAGGATCGGGAGATATCCCTACCTTAAGCCATGACCTAGATAGGCAGGAAGCCTATCCCACGTGGAGGAAGAATCAGAGCGAAAAGGGAGACCCCGGTGACGTCATGGAGCTTTCTCCTTCACCGGAGTCTTCCCCAAGAGTGGTAGGAGGCTGCCCCTGGTAGTCTAGTGGAGGTACTGCATTGCGATCTCTATTCAGATCACAGTGCAGTACCTGGTATAGTAAAGCTGTTGAAAAAAAATGGGGACAGAGATCAAAATTTTCGTGATCACTTCTGATCACCAAATTATTGATCTTTGCCAGTGAATGAAAAATCACTTCCTGGAAAATGATTTCCGGGAAGGGATTTTTCCGATCGGATTTCGAATGGGAAAAATGCACATTTATGCCCGTATTCCAAGTTTGTTATCATTCCCTAAGATGATTTGATGATTAGTAAAGTGTGCAAAAACTTGTGTGACTCTCCGTAGTAACTGGTTTTCACTAAAATACCACTAAAAGGGGGAGTGTGTATGGGGGTCGTGGTGGGTTGTGGGTTTTTTGATTTTTTTCTTGTAATTGCAATTGCGCATGGGTCCCATTTGAGCTAGTTGGTGGCCCCGTCTCTGTTTGCACCCATCCATATGGCATACCGATTGATTCAGGACTTGTGGGAGATTGTGTGGGTTTTTTTACTTGCCAAGTGGATTTAGGTAGGATTTCAACCTTTGAGTCTTCTTATTTTATTTTTTCACAAAATCTCCTAAAAGCACAGAGTTCTATGAATAACAGCGTCTGGAATTCTTCATGTATGTACGAAAGCATGATACCATCACGTAGCTGAAGGTGTGTACATTCCAAAAATACAGTATATAGTTTGTAGGGGGTATTTCCAAGTTGAATAGGCTGTTCAAATTACAGCACACTTTGATTTTTTCTTGTAATTGCACTTTTGCATGCGTCCCATTTGAGCTATTTGGTGGCCACGCCTCTGTGTGCACCCACACATATGGCATACTGTTTGATTCAAGACATATGTTCTGATATAGACATTTAGTGGGTTTTTTTGCTTGTCAAGTGGGTTTAGGTAGGATTTCAACCTTTAAATGCCCTTATTTTATTTTTTACAAAATCTCCTAAAAGCACCGAGTTTAGCCAAATGTGTCTAAAATCCTGAAAATTCTTCTGGCATTTAACACATGCAAAGTGGTGAATTCTGCTGTCAGCAAAAGGGTTAATTACCTTTGCCTTCACCTATGTGCTAGTGATAATGTTCTCTTCTTGGTATTTTAGGGTTATGATGACACCCAGCTTGGATCTGGTGATATCTAATAACCCTGAGCTCATTGTGGAGATGAAAGTAACGGTAAGCTTAGGGAATAGTGATCATGATATAGTGTCATTTAATATAGTTTGCAAAAAACAAAAGTGCACTGGGTTAACAAAACCTTTTAATTTTAGGAAAGCTAATTTTATGTTGTAAAGGAATCACTCCTGCTCATACATTGGGGGGATTTCTTCCTAGGTAAAGAAAGTGGACCGCTTTTAAAAGGATATTAAACTATTACATTTTTAAATTTATACCTTTAGGGAACAAGTGTAAAAAAATCTGGTCCACTCCTGCCTGGCTTAATGCTCAGGTAAAAAGGGAAATGGAATAAAAGAAAAAGGCTTTTAAAATATGAAATAAGAGGGGCTTACATGGAGTATAAAAGCTGTAAAAAGGAGTACAAGAAAGCAATAAAACTATTTAAAATAGAAAATGAAATACGGATAGCAGAACAAAGCAAGTCCAACCCCAACATTTTTTTAAGTATATCATTAGTAAAAAGATGAAAACTGAGAATGTGGGACCATTAAATAATGGGGCTCAGATGGTCAGACTTTGAAAAGGCTAATGTGCTAAACCATTTTTGTTCCTCTGTTTTCACTATAAGGAATCTTAGTCCTTATAGCACGGACTGTAATAATATGAAGGGTATAAATGAGGAATATTCATTCTGGCTGACAGAGCATATGGTATGGAAACAATTAGATAAAGTTAATATCATTAAAGTCCCAGGGATCTTAAAAGAGCATAGTCCAGTTTTATCTGGACCACTGTTTCTTATATTTTCAGATTCACTTTTGTGAATCTCAGGGTTCTGTACTGAGGCCACTTTCTTTTAATCTGTTTATGAATGACTTAGAAGGGGGCACTGAGAGCAATGTCTCTGTGTTTGCTGATATACACTAAACTATGCAGAGCTTTGAAAACTTCAAATGATTTGCAATTGCTGCAAGCAGACCTAGATTATCATAATGCGCAGTAGAATGGCAGATGAGATTCAATGTTGATAAATATAAGGTGATGCATTTGGGTTTCAGCAATCCTTGTGTCACCTACACCATAAAGAGGGGAATAGATTTAAGAGAGAAAATATTATTTTCCCTCTTTACAAGGCATTGGTAAGGCCTCATTTTGAATGTGGTGCAGTTTTGGAATCCCATATACAAAAGTGGCATCTTGGAAATGGAAGCAGCTCAGAGAAGGGCAACTAAAACAATAAAGGGAGTAGCTTGACTATGCAGGCAGATAAGACAAGTTAGGGATGTTTACATTGGAAAAGCAACGTTTATGTGGGTATGATCAGTTTATACACATATATTAATGGGCCATACAATAAACTCTGTGGTGCATTGTTCACTAATAGGTCATATCAGAAGACTTGTGGACATCCTTTAAGATTGGAAGAAAATAAATTTTATCTTAGGAAAAGGTTTCTTTACAGTGAGACCAGTGAAACTTTGGTAATGGCAAGTTCATTTGTTTTGGTTTGTTTGCCTTCCTCTGGATCAACTGTTAGGTAGGGCTAAAAAGAAGTGTGAAACGGTTGGACTTGATGGACGTCCATCTTTATTTAACGTCAATTACTTTATTACTATGTGTTTTCTCAAAGTAGGGTTACCTCCAAAATGTGGCAGCACTAAAAATATAGAAAAGGATAAAAGCCAGTCTTTTTTTTAATCACCTTATTGTTCCTTTTATTGACAAGTTATATATCAACTCATATGCATATGCACCAACATTACCCTTATTGAAAAAGCATAATGCAGAGCTGCAGGGAGAAGATTATGAAGTGAACCTGACCTTTGCACAGCTGTGTGCAATGCATTTCTCATCAGGTTACCTATTTAAATCCTTTAGCCAGATAGAAAGGGAAGATGGGACACATAGCTCAAACTGTTTGCGTACTGTTAAATATTACTGAAAATTTTTTACCTCTTGAATTACTTTTACTTGTAAGACATGTTGGGATTTGTAGTTTAATATCAACTATATTGTTTTAATCATGTGTTGTTGTCACAATCGTTACTGCACTAAGAGATGCAGTTTTTAGATAATTTAAGTAACTATTTTAAAATTGTCCTTGTTAGTGTTTGAAATACACCTCCCACCATGTGTTACCAGTGATATACAGTAAATACTGCATTGTAGGGTATATAGGGGACAAGCGTGGCTTTGTGAGGCAGGAATTGTCATGGGACCACCATGAAATTGGGCTGTTGATGAGAATCATGAACAATAAGAGCTTTCAGAGCACAATTAGTTTTCCCAGCCCACAGCCATTTCAGGTCCAAAGAAGCCCAATGTATTCAGGGATACAAAAAAGGGGCATTTGTTGGTGGGGCTCGTCATGCAAGTTTCAACACGTTTTGCTCGCATTGTGAAGGCTTGCATTCTTTTTAGCGATGCTTCAAAAGAGGTGGGCAAGGACCAGCAAAGGCAATGCACGGTTTTACAAAAGGGGGTTACTCCGATGAAGGATGTGTCTACGGTTAGATAGATATCCATTCCCCGAAAAGGCCAATCTATTAAAGGATGGATTTACTTTTGGTTTTCGGATAATTTGGAAACTGCAAGGCCCCAGGAATATGCTAAAAAAGATCAGCTAATTTATCCCCTGAAATAGTGAGGGAAAATTGTTTAAAGAAATTAGATTGGGCAGGATGGCGGGTCCCTTTGAGCCTATACCAAATTTAGTTGTACCCCGTCTGGTTCCTAAGAAAGAGAGGGGTCAGTATTGGCTGATCCACCACCATCTTATCCTGAAGGAAACTCAGTTAATGCAGAGGTAGAAAAAACTCAAACTTCTACAGAATACACATCATATGACAAGGCTATTAAGGTTATACAGTTAGCAGGCATAGGGGCACTGATGACAAAAAACAATGTGGTTTTTGCCAGTACACCCAGACTCCATGTACTTACTAGGCTGTGCATTAGAGGAGAAGTTTTCCAATGGGTTGTTCCATGTCATGTTCATTATTTGAGACTTTCAGTTGCTTTGTAGAATGGGCAGTGCTTTGTTGCTTTGTAGAATGGGTAGGGAAGGAAGTTTCCAGTGTGTCATCATAAGTCCACTACCTTTATGATTTCCTGATGGTAGGAAGTGCAGGAACAACAATCTGTGATAAGCTTCTGAATGCAATGCAGGCAATAGTGAAGCAATTCAGTATTCCATTAGTCCCTGAAAGACTATATGCAATGCTTGCATCCCTGGAGACATGGTATATCACCCTAGTAAAGGCAAGAATAGGGGAACATAAAAGGGATATTATGAATTACAGAAGTATACCCTCCAGATACGAAACCCCTGTAAGTGAACATTTCTTTCAGAACAGGCATCAGGCATCGCATTTCAAATGGCAAGTGTTGGAGGTAGTGAAACAGAACACGAGGTGGTGATTATAGAAGAACTTTATTAAATAAAGAGGCACGGTGGATTGATAGGATACAAACAAGTCCCAAGGGTAAAAATGAAGATGCTGGTTTGAACCGTTTTCTTTATGTCCAGGTTGCTTTCGGCTCTGTGAATATAACTGGAATTTATTAGGTAATATTAGCAAAATGCAAGATAGTACTGTACTTTCAATTCACGTTTAAACATTTTTACTCATCTACAAGAAGAAAAAGAATAATGTGATTAAAGGAATAATGGACGGCATTACAGTTTTTTTAAAATATTATTCACGGAAATTGTCTGCTTTTATATTATATTGTATATTTTAATCACTTTATTTATGCACTGGAATGCATTTTATTATATATTTACAGCACGGTCTGCACTTATAAAGTGTTTTTGAGTATGCAGAAATAATGATGTTTTTATGGTCTTTTTATGATTCACGTTATGCAATTTAATTGATGTAATGATATATGTTATCATATATGCACTTTACATGAGATGTGTAGGGCAGCCTCATTTTGGTGCCCTAACATGTCTGTCACGCCGTCACATTATTGGTAGGTGGGGTTATGGGGTATAAATGTTTGTTGAACACTCAATGCCTGTTATACCTGAGGAAGAGACATAGCGTTCCCGAAACATTGTATGTTTTTTGCACTAATAAATTTATGAAACCACTTTAATTAGTGTGCTCCTCTGCCTCACTTTTTTGGGGATCGAAATAGATTCCACAATTCAAGAATGTAGGCTTCCGCAGGATAAGATTAGGGATCTGAGAACTGTAATCAAGGAAAGTTTGTCAGCTAAATAAATAACATTGAAACAAATGCAATAGTTAATGGGAATGCTGAATTTCGCATGCAGAATCATACTGATCAGGAGGATATTTGATAGATGATTAGCTCTAGCAATGGTAGGAGTATGGGAGTCTTGATTTCATTAGGGTGACAAAGCAAATAAAAGACGATCTGGCAATCAAGCTACAGTTTTTAGATTCCTTTAATCATAAAATCTACTGGCAGACCTCATTGCATAAGGAAGATTTAAAAATTCACAATGCGGCAGGGCATCAAGGTTTGGAGCTTATCTACGGGGTTCCTGGTGCACCACGCCTTGGCTAAAATAGTGGTCTAAGACAGAGTTGATAACTGATTTGTCTTTCTTAGAGTTGTTCTAGTTTCATTATTTAGGGGGATAAATTCAGAGATAAGACCGTTCTGTTCCGATCTGACAATATGGCAGTGGTTCAAGCCATTAATAGCCTGTTATGTTCTTCCTTACCTGTGGTTAAGGAAGTTTGTATTAAAATATCTGAAGTTGAATATTACATTTAGAGCTAAACACATCCCAGGGCTCTCTCACTTTCTGTTGGAAAGATTTTGGCAGCTGACACCAGACGCGCTGAAAGAGGAAGAGATTTTGAACCTGGTTTGAATAGTACATTAGCCTTGGTCCAAAGGTCCTTAGCGCCATCGACATGGGCAGGATATAAAAGATTTGATCAGATTGGAACCAATGGGTGAAAGAAATGTATATTATCCATGGTGGTGGCCAGTTTACAATTATTGATTTGGAAGATCTTACAGATGTTCGAACAGAAAGTCTCGGGGTGCTAGGTAGATAAAACTTTGATGGCTCTGAGCTTTATTTTTAAGGTGGAAGATATAAAGGACGTAACCAAAGAGTTTATTGTTAAACAGACATGTAAAGGTTTTAAAAATGAAAAAGTATGTGTGGCATGCGTCACCCAATTACTATAAATATTTTGAAAGGGTTAATGCAGCATTTACAGAATATTATAATTTCTACATATGAACAAACAAAAGACATAGAGGAGCACCAGGATTATTTAAAAATGTCTATCCGGAATTCAAAAACAAAGAAAGGAGGGGGTAGAATGACAGTGCCAATATATCCAATAGATATGGAAGAGAAATGCCCAGTAGAGAAAGAGAAAAGGAGAAAGGTGTCCTTTTTATTCATAGAACTGGTCTAGCATATCCAGATATCAGTCATCATATCGACAAAGGCAGCAAGAGTAGGTCTCAGGGAGAACCTTATTATGAAGTTTTTGGGATGTGTAAGTATATGTATAGATTTTCTACAGTTATTAATTCGCTGAAAGTATAATTTCTTTAATGCAGCAGGGCTACAGAAAAGCTCAATTTGGTTGGCAGGCCACTTGTTCATACACTGGGAGCACAGGAGCTGTTTGACCTAATGGGGAAAAATTGGATTTTAAAGAAACGCAAATTATATTTCATTGGTTAGGCAAAAGATGGGAAGAAGTGGTGCCTTTGACAGTGTCTAAGGCAAAGGGACTTGGTCCTCCTAATATTATATTATTGCTCAATGAAATTACTGATCACAATGTTACAAAGAGACTGCTTGAGACTGTTTTCAGTGTTCCCAGGCGTAAAACTAATATGGTTAGAGATAATCCCCAGATTTTATTAGTCAGGGGTTAGGTCATGGGAAGCCATTGATTGAGCACAAATTAAATTGAAGAGAGCAGTAGACAAATTTGTTTTTAAAAAATGGGGGCATGGTTATAAGGGATAAGGAGGTATAACACCAATGCTCTTTTTTTTGCACCCAGATGGGGTCCACTTAACAGAAGTGGGTCTTGATATTTTAAATTAAGTTAACAAGAGATTCTGGAGAAGACCGTGTCGACTAGGGGTGAGCTTGCGTAGGTCAACTACAGCGGACTTGTTGCGGGGTTCCTTGCCAGTCTGGGGCCAGTTGGAAAGGTATGATAAAATGGGGGTAACACCTTGGCTTGATCTAACCCTGGAGGTGAGGAATAACAGTACACTGGTGGGCTAAGCTTGTGGTTTTGGCTAATTATCAATTGGAAAGATGCCAGAAGGGGATTGGTGAAAATAATAAAGGCATTAGTAAGTGGCAGACTGGTGGGGATCCTCAAGCAGACAATATGATTAACCTGTGTGATGATGTCAGTTTTTTCTCATGTTAAATGCAGCTCAAATCAAAGCTCAACACAGCTGTTTCTCTGCTGTGTATTGCTGTTTTTCTGCTGTGTATTGGTGTTGGTGTGTATTGCTGTTGCTGTGTATTGCTGTTGGTGTGTATTGCTATTGGTGTGCATTGGTGTTTGTGTGTATTGCTGTTGCTGTGTATTGCTGTTGCTGTGTATTGCTGTTTAGTATAGACAGTTTTGTTGGGGCCACGCAATGTGCATCCTGACGCATGTATGGGATCTTGGAGCAGCCGCCCCAAGGGACCTATGTATGTGTCAGATGTGAGTGGGTTGCCAATTTGGAATCTGAGGTCCAGAATCTAAAGGGGAAACTTGCAGCAATGCAGGGCTTGGCAAACATGGGGGAAATGCAGGTACTGGCAGGGGCCAGTAAACTGGAGGGTGGAGATGGGGCAGATAAGGTGGTAAAGGAATAAAGATTGGTAAGTGTCACCAGGGGAAGTAGGGGACGAAAGGATAGGGCGCTTCTTCCCAGTTGGTCGATCCCAACAGATTTACCATTTTAGGCGAAGATGTGGAGGATGATGGCTCGGAAGCAGCATGTATGGAGTGAGCCTTTCCCATGAGCACTCAGGGGACGGCCATCTCCAATACAAGGAAGGGAGAACTGGGGGCTAGGAAGGATAGGCAGGTGGCAGTGATAGGGGACTCCATTATTTGAAGGGTAGATAGGTTAATCTGTTGCCAAGACCCTGCATGCCGAACAGTGTGTTGTCTGCCTGGTGCTAGGGTTCAACATGTGGTGGATCATGTAGACAGATTATTGGGTGGGGCTGGGAGTGACCCAACTGTCTTGGTTCACATTGGTGCCAATGAAAAGTTAGAGGTGGAGGTGAGGTCCTTAAAAATGATTTCCGAGAATTAGGCGCCAAGTTAAAAGCAAGGACATCAAGGGTAGTGATTTCAGAAATACTACAGCAGCCACGTGCTATGCTAGGGAGGCAACGGGAGTTTAGGAGTATAAATGTGTGACTAAGAGAGTGGTGGGAGATGGGGTTTGGGTTTTTAGAGAACTGGGCTGACTTTTCTGTTGGCTACAGGCTCTTTAGTAGAGACGGATTGCACCTCAATGATGATGGTGCAGCTGTTTTGGGGGAGAAGATGGCTAGGGAGTTGTAGGAGATTTTAAACTAGGTATGGGGGGGAGGGTATGTTGAACTACACAGGGGTAGATAGAGAAGTTAGGGATCAGGGGGCTAAAAGCTTTTGCGAAAGCTTTTGATACTGTGCCACATAGGCGACTAATGTATAAACTGAGGACTGTTGGCCTTGAAGAAAACATTTGTTCATGGATAGAGAACTGGTTATTGGATCGCAAACAGAGAGTGGTGGTTAATGGAGCTACATATATGTGGGCTAAAGTTCTAAGTGGAGTGCCTCAGGGTTCTGTACTGGGGTTGTTTCTGTTTAATCTGTTTATAAATGACTTAGAAGGAGCATTGAAAGCAAGGTCTCAGTGTTTGCTGATGACACTAAACTATGCAGATCTTTGGAAACTTCAAATGATGTGCAAGTGCTGCAAGCAGACCTATATATATAATGGAGATATCACAGGGGCACTGGTGAGATAGATCTATTAATTAGAGCCATATATAAATTGTCTAGAAGGTGCTCCATCCATCAAAAATTAGCATATACAAAAACAAGAGAACCTATCAATGGATATATAACACGGGCACACTCCTTTAGTATCAAAATATGTAAAAGCTCCTTAATTAAACATGCATGGGGATACAAAGATACAATGTCTTATATATTAGGTATAAAGGGAAACAAAAGAGAAAGATAAAAACACATCCCATATAGAGTAACCAGTAAATGACTAGATGTAGTGAGTATTATCCTAGACAATCATAATTAGCAGATATACCAGTATATCATTGTAGGACCACTGTTATATACTGAGGAATATCCCAAGTGTATATTACTCTAATGTATATAAAAACCAGTGTCCTAGAGTCGCACAGGTAGACTATCAAAGTAAATGAATGGGTATATCAAACAAGTATAACAGAGGTTCACAGATATCTAAGCATGTAAGTAACATTAGGCCATATCTAGCCATAACAGGTAAGTGACTTAGATAGTTGTAGGCATTCTAGCAAATGCACCATGTCTAAATACTCCATATAAATAATCGTAGATACATTTCAACCTAGATAACTCTGTGGCAGATATCACACAAACCTCAGAACATAGTAATAATATAAAGTGATACTACACCAGTATAGATCATATTGGGTACTTCATGGGAGCAAGTTAAAACATGAACTGGACGCGTTTTGTCTCCACAAACAAAGACTTCGTCAACAGCAAGCAGACCTAGATAGATTATCAAAATGGGCAGCAGAATGGCAGATGAGATTCAATATTGATAAATGTAATGTAATGCATTTGGGATTTAATAATCCCTGTGCCATCTACACCATAAATAACTCTGTTAAGTGAATCTCTAATGGAAAAAGATTTGGGGGTTCTGGTAGATAACAGACTTAGCTATAGCAAACAATGCCAGGTAGCAACGGCTAGAGCTAGCAAGATATTGTCTTGTATAAAGAGGGGAATAGATTCAAGAGAGAAAAATATTATTCTCCCTCTTTACAAGGCACTGGTAAGGCCTCATTTGGAATATGCGGTGCAGCTTTGGAATCCCATATACAAAAGGGACATCTTGGAAATTGAGGCAGTTCAGAGAAGGGCAACTAAATTAATAAGGGGAATGGAGGGGCTTGAATATGCAGGCAGATTAGACAAGTTAGGGCTGTTTACATTGGAGAAGCGAAGTTTGCGTGGGCACATGATAACCTTATACAAATATATTAATGGGCCATACAATGATCTCTCTGGTGCATTGTTCACTAATAGGTCATATCAGAGGACACGTGGACATCCTTTAAGGTTGGAAGAAAAGAAGTTTCATCTTCAGGTTAGGAAAGGTTTCTTTACAGTGAGAACGGTGAAACTGTGGAACTGTCTTCCAGCAGAAGTGGTAATGGCAAGTTCATTGAATAGCTTTAAAAAAGGCCTGGATAAGTTTCTAAAACTAAAAAATATTGAGAATTACTGGTATTAATGCATATAGATCTGGTTGATCCAGGGATACTTTCCGATTGCCGTTTGGAGTCAGGAAGGAATTTTCTCCACCTTTTTAGCTGTTTTTTTTTGCCTTCCTCTAGGTGAATAGATTGGACGTGATGGACGTATTTCTTTATTCAACCTTAATTGCTATGTGTTACCTTTGCTGAATACATATGTATTTTCTGAATAATTCTACCAAAACAGCTTTTATTATATTATTTTCCACTTATCTGTATTAAATTAACTCCCGGGTGATATTTTCCAAACACTTTCCTGTCATTTAGAAATGACGCTACCATTTTTCTATCTTGATATCTTTCATTTGTGGTTGGTTGTACTATTTGATCCCTATTCGCTCACTGCATCTCTGACTATCCCAGTTATCGTCCTTTTTTCACAGCTCTGACCTGATTACCAGCCTCTTTTGATTATTCAAACCTCTCTAATTCTGCCAGGATCCATTGTTGATCATGTTAAGGTTTCTCTGAGCATTGTTAATTGCTATTGTGATAATTATGGGACTTCCATACTAATGAAAACCCAGATGAGTAGCTGACAGCTTCTGCTGACACCAATTACAAGTGGAAAAAAATCATGCCTAACGATGGATTTATACTGCTTTTATGGAGTGTTTACTTTAAAATTCGTTAAATGCGGGATTTACATTTCAAGAGCCTTAAAGGAGAACTTAAGCTCATTTTTTACCCTTAATGTGAAAGCTTTTCTACCCAGAACACCTATATTCTGTAAGATACTTCGCTACTAACTTGCATTTATATGCACAAAATCCCAACAGTTATGTTAGTCATTGTAATTATATTTTCCATACAGAGAGGGATAAAGTGGATAGGGATGTATCCCTTGTGGGGAGTGCAAGTGTTGCCAGTATAAGGATGCAAGAAGGATTGTGACAAATGGTGATGGGACGAGACAATATGAGGTCAGACAATTTTTTTATTGTAAGTCCCAAAATGACATGCTTTGACATGCCCATGTAAACTTCTATATATTGGGAGGACGAGACAACCACAGAAACAACAACTGTCAAGTCATCTCTCTAATATTCGTCTAGTAACAGACCAAGAGTCAATGACACAGTTCTTACCAGTGTAGCACAGCACTTATTAGCGGTACATAAGGGTAAGGCTGATGGACTGATGTGGCTGATGGACTGATGTGCATGAGGTTGATAAAGGTATAATTGAATGGAAGGGGTGGGGACATTATTGCTATGCACGTAGACACTTCTTATTTTCAACTTTGGTACACTAAGCCCTGGAGTCTTTAATAAGGGAAATGGATTTTATTAGTTTTATTGAACATGCCTGCCCTCTTCTTTGTCTAGTGCCTCAGGAAAAGAGCTATCAATGGACAGTGTGGAAATCTTTTTAATACCTTGGGGTGAAAGGATCGGCTATTGGATTTTCTTGTGGTGTGAACTATGGGATATGATTTTCACTCAGAGGATTGTAACAGTCCGATACCATTAAGGGATCTCAAACAAGATTTGTGGGATTTAACTAACTTGTCACTTACCTGGAGTCATTCTGGAATACGATCTATACGATGTGGCTTAAATAATAATGGGGATTAAACAAACTGGATAAGTGTGGATATTGGAATAGACAATCAGGCTCATTTACCCAGAGCCACAATGCCGGAATTAGCTGTCAGCTTATAGAGGGCAGGGTAGGGTACAGCTTCCTTGTTTTGCTCTATTGTGCAATTGAAATTATGTTTATAAGTGAAGGTGAGGTGAATTATGGAAACTATATATAGACATCAAAGGACAGAACAGAACCCTACTTAAACACAGGACGGTCGTCCTGTGGCACTCAACCACCATTTAGCCCTATATAAGTCATGAAGGGTGGTGGGGACATAGCCCCTTTTACTCACCCTGATAATGATTAAAACTACCACGGTCTAGTGGTGCACATTTGAATTTATTTAGTATCAAAATAGAATAAATCTAAAACACACAGCTAAAAATTCATAAATACATATAATACCGAAAAGAATGTGTCAACCTGTACAGTGTGTGTGTGTGTATATATATATATATATATATGAGGGACAATAAAAATAGTGAATAATTAATTTATTAATAATATAGCTATAACTTAATTAGTATACATGCCAGCCGGCCATAAAAATCCTAAAAATATACATTTATATCAAACTAAGTTTATAAACATAAATATAAAACCATATATAAGTATACACACTATAAGTTCCAAATGCCTAAAATCATAGGTGGATCCACATCTCCATATGAATATATTTTAGAGAAACAAAAGGGACAGTGTTCATCAGAATCGTTCTCCCATGGAATCCAGAGGTATAGAGTGCATTAATAATCGAAGAAG
Organism: Hymenochirus boettgeri; assembly: GCA_019447015.1. NCBI lineage: Eukaryota > Metazoa > Chordata > Amphibia > Anura > Pipidae > Hymenochirus > Hymenochirus boettgeri. The sequence continues at coordinate 251,995,419 of CM033469.1, read as the reverse complement.
GTAGCTGTAAAAAAGGTGAACCGGAAATACAATACCGGACTTTAATAACTGTAGATGTGATCATACATCCCCAGCAAATAGTCTCTGTAACAGGGTATCCAGAATCTTGCTCCCACGATCCCCCAGACTTAACTTTGTATTGTTGTCTGTGGCCGCAGCACTTGGGATCTCAGCTAGGGGCAGTAACCATTGATTTCAGGATCCTTGTATCTCCGAAGACCACATGGTATTAGCGCTTCACTTCCTGGGGATGACGTCACTACTACACGTTTCGCTCTGCGTGAGCTTCATCAGAGGCACCAGGGAGATAATAGAACACCTAAGGATAAAAATAAGGTACTGATATATGGATAACCAGAATTTCTATAGTGCGGACATTAGATAATAAAGTTGCAGAAAGGGGACAATAGACCCCAAATCTGATGAAATTCCAGACCCCCGAACCACAAAGAGGGTGATGTTAAAAAGCACTTGAATATAATGTAGAGTCAAGCAGAAGCAAATTGAAGCATGGGATGATCTCACCCAAAGATGTGTGTCCCTGAAAGGTCCATGTCCGGTAAGGTTATCAACAGGGCCTATGATCGGTCCAAAGCGTCCCGGCCGAGTATCTCTATGTTGCCAGCCAGTCCCGCAATTGTCCGTCCTCCACCTCAGACAGCCCAAGTGGAAACCAGTCCATAGCGTGCCAACTATACTCCCAGGTGAATGGAACCAAACACTAAACCGACGCACGTTTCGGGATTCTCTCCCTTCTTCCAGGTTACATAACCCCAGGTTCCATGGTTCTTTTATCCTGTCTAAGTGCAACAAGCTCAATCCGTGTTGTAACACAGTATTTGCACCAACCTATCCTAATTGATACATTTGTTTAATATGACATTCCTAGCTATGTTTAACAGAAAACTATTTGTAAATGGGTCATTCATAGAAGGATGTTAAAGAGGAGTTCCACATTCAAACCTTCAGAGGTATGGGTTTTTAACTTGAAAATCCACCATGTCTCAATTTGTAGAATTTTGCGATCCCAGTCCCCTCCTCTTGGGGGTAGTGGGATCTTTTCTATCCCCCATACTTGCATGGCTGTACAGTCAGAATTATGGTGGTCCCGAAAATGTTGGGCCACACTGCTTTCCTCATTTTTAATGCTCCTAACATGTTCCAGTATTCTGGCCCGTAATAGTCTTTTTGTTTTGCCAACATAGATTTTCTCGCATGGCCATATAATTGCGTAAACCACTCCTGTTGATTTAAAATTAATAAACTGATTGATTTTATGTTTTCTCTGCCACCGTGAAGTCATCAAAGGGCAGATCTTACATTTTCCACACTTATAATTGCCTTTAGGTAAGTCCCTTTTTAACCAACATTTAGTTTTCGGAGCTGGTTCAAAATAGCTGTAAACTAGCTTTTGTCCCAAAGTTGGAGCTTTCTTTGGTACTAATAATTGATTTTTTGGGATATAATTAATCAGTGTTTCATCAGTTTGCAATATCAGCCAATATTTCGCCAGTATCTGTTTTAGATTGCCCCAATCATTATTAAAGTTGGTGATAAATTGAATTTTTTCAAAGTTTTTATTTTTGCCTGTAACAAAAATCAAGGAGTCTCTGTTTGAATATTTGTCTCTCTTGTAGGTTTTTTTTTAGCCATTGTGTCAGGTACCCCCTGTGCAAAAATCTATGTTTCAGATCTTTTGCGGCTATCTTGAAATCCTGTAGGGAGGAACAATTTCTACGCAAATAGAGTAATTGGCCTGTGGGAATGCCCTTTAATAATGCTGTTGGATGCATGCTCTGGGCCCATAATAAACTGTTTCCTGCTGTGGGTTTCCGATATACCTCCGTTTGTATTGTGTTCCCCACCTTTTTAATCCAGAGATCCAAGAATAGTATTTTTATAATATCTATATCACTAGTGAGATTCCAACTATTAATATTGATTTCAGTGATAAACCTTTGCATTTGCAGAGCCATCCTACAATATTATCACATTGTCAATATTACAACCCCAGAATTGTATCTTAACAGTAGCCCAGCCCATTTGAGAAAACGTATTGTTCCCATACTCCGAGGTATAGACCCACATATGTTGTACCCATCGAGTTCCGTCAAAGGGGGGGGGGCTGTGAGAGCACTCCTGTGGCAAAATTACTTTATAACAAATAGTGGAAGTGCTACTGATCTGACCAAAACATTAGAACAAACAAGAAAATAGATGATCAATGCACATTCCTGGGCCCCATATATCATAATATCTATGCTAGTGCAAACAGTAAAAACATGGGGGGTTTTAGTTACAATTTTATGCATAAAAGTGAAAAGCCTTCCAACCACGTCAAGGTAACCCCAGTATGGAAGGTCCTAACATTTTACCTTGGGTCATTTATCTGGGCTGACACTACCTGCTTGGATGCATTTTCTAGGGAAGATTGTCTCCCTGACCTTGCATTGGATTAGTATTACAGGCTATCACTCCCCCCCGCCTACTGGCTTTAACAAGGAGGGAATAGGCCTCTCATCCAATGCTTAGTATTCAAGGCATAAGACCTCCAAGGTTGTCCTCCCTGACCTTGCATTGGATCGTGGTCCCTCGTCTTTGATGGTAATACTTGCCCTCATATGTAAAATAATTATTGGTAAAGGTGAGTTCTAATAATTTCAAGGCCAAATCTGAGCGCTTAAAATATTTCTATAAATAGATATATTTCTAAATATATCTATTTCTCCTGTGTAGGTATTCTTCCACCACTTTGATCCCCTTTTCGTGTGGAATTGATGGGTATAATGCCTCCACATCTATACTCGCCAGCATTGTTGTATCATTCATTTGTATTTAGTTCAGGCACCTAATCACATCCCATGTATCCTTCAAATACAAATGTAAAGTATCAAGAAATGGTCTTAGTGCCTTGTCTACAAATCGAGAAATTCCTTCTGTAGGGCTCCCAATTCCAGGCACAATAGGGTATCCAAGGGGAAGGTGGCATTCTTGTGTATTTTTGGTAACCAATACATTCATGGAATAATAGGATGCTTATTACAGAGATAGTAATTCAACTGCCTATGTGCTTTTCTACAATATTTTTCTACATCAAGAATGACCACCTTCCCCTTTTTATCTGAATTATCAAAACTGACCTCCAGTTCTTACAGGTTCATTTCATAAATACACCATTAGCCACAGCAAAGGGAGATGTGAGACACAACTTGCATATTTGTCAATATGCTCTTTCTATTGGCATAATGTTATCTGGTGAATTTAGCCCCCCTTTAAGCTAAAACCCATGGCCAGCCACCACTAATTCATATGTTCTTCATTGCTTAGTGGAAAAAAATCAAAGATTTTTTTTAATCGTCTCCCCGTCTTGTAGTCTGAACAAGTGTTGCCTCCAACAAGAGTTGGAAACGTTAGCCCCTGCAACATATATAAATAAATATTATTTTATAGTCCACTATGTGTCTTTTTAAATCTCTTTGAATAAAGACATATGTCCATCCAGTCCAACCTACTCAGCAATACCCAAATTTCCTGCCTAACTGTTGATCCAGAGGAAGGCAAAAAAAAAACCCACCAGAATTATGAAGGGAAAAAAAATCCTTCCTGATTTCGAGTGGCAATCAGAAATATCCATAGATCAAGTCCAACTTTATGTATCAGTACCAGTAACCTGCAACATTCTTTGTTTTTAGAAACTCCTCTAGCTTTTCCAATAGAAGACCATACCAGTTTTACAATGCTCACAGTGAAAAAAAAGACTAAACTTCTTTCCTTCCAGTCTTAAGGGATGTCCCTGTGTCCCCTGACATGTTCTCTTGTTGAACAATACCTTAGACTGTATATTGTAGGGCCTGTTAATATATTTATACACTGTAATCATATCCCCATGCACAGGCCTCACACAGCCGCTGCAAGCTATTCACTAGTGGCTGTCTGTGAATATTTAATGCCACAGTAGCAGAGTGTCTCTTACAACACTCACACAAGCATCTAAATCTTGGGGTAAAAGTCATGCTAACTAATTGTGAATTGGTTAGTGTGACTTTAAAGTATATGTCCACCCCCAAAAAAACTTTTGATATTTTGGGGACATCCAACTAAACCCTCGACCTCGCAAGGATGCTGCTTTTAAAGATGCTGCTAACAGCACCGGCAGCATCTCCTGTGATTGGCTGAGATGCAGAGTCTCAAACAATTACAGGAGACCCTGCCAGTCCCGTTACTTGTTCTTGCTTCCGTGCACGGAAGCAAGCAGATGCACGCCAGGGGAAAGAAGAGTGGTAAGTACTGTACATGTAAGCAGCATATTTAAAAAGTGAAAACTTTGCAAGGTTGAGGTTTTGGGGGGTTGTCACCATAATAGTTTTTTGGGGGGGTGGACATACCCTTTAACCCCATTAGTGTGCGTTGCGATCGGTGGTGAATCCCGGTACAGGTCTGCATTGGTTGTTTGCAGCCTCTATAATCAGTCACAATTGCTGTTTTTTCCCAACACATGCCTACCTTTGCATCTACTTTATTACAGACAGTTTGGAGTGCAAGCATTCTTCAAGCATTCTGCTGGCCAGTTAGTAAGTGCTACATTTCTATTAAAATTAGGATACAACCCTAGAAATTTTCTCTAAAGTTAGTCTACTTAATGCTATATACAGTAAACAATCACACATACAGTACCAAGTACTTTACGGACACGGATTTTAGGATAATTGATAAGTAGAATAGAAAAATACAAAAACTTGGCTAAATGTCCTTCCGTCTCTGGTATATTTTATAATAATGGATATGATAATTGTCTTATAATTTTTCAATAAACAATATATATAAAGGCAAAGAAACAACAGAATGTCGCGTTGTCATTAAAATATTGCTTGGCAATAAATGAACACAAAGCATTCATTACTCTATTATAGAAGCGTTTTTGTAAATGATGACCATAATTAAGCCTCTCATAATGAGTGTTGTGATTATTAAACAACGCCATTTAGACAAAGCTACCAGTAAAGGAGGGAATTTAATTACTGAAGAGCAGAATGGGATGGAAAAGGCCTCTGCCACATTTCTCAATTAGAGGCTCTACTCTTATTAATTATCATGGTCCGCTCCAGGCAATAAATTAGAATCATTTTTTAAATCTTCTGAAAGCTGGAATTTATAATATTGGAAAGTCAGAGAAAATTAATTTATACCATATACCTGTAACAAGTTATACTTAAAATTAAGAAAACACATTTCGCTAATGTTCTAGGCATATTAAAGCATTTGTCCATATTTGTACATGGTATATTTTATCTTTATTAATCCTACCAATCACATTTCTAAAATGGCTGTATTTTTAATTGAATAACAGTTTGCCAGTGCAGTGGTACTATATGTCCCTATGATATACAGTACAGTGGATTATATAATTATATATTTATGATGAATCGATCTCGGTTGCCAGTTCATTCTGACCGACATTGATTCGCTTGTGGGTCGGTGGGACAGGACAAATCTATGGATTGTTGGATGGTTGGATTTGTCATAGCTGTTCCAAAATCTGCAATTTAGCTACTCTTAAAGCCACAACTGTTACCTGCTGTTATGGCTATTGCTAGATGTATTACAGTTGCAACTTAACTAAAAGTCTGATACTAAATTCAATTTCAGGAAAATGTTTTTTTTTAAACTTTAAAAATCAGTTACCTAAAATGATCTGATTATTTTTCCCTGTAGATAACACCAGCCAAATCCTCAAAATAGCCTGGGAACTTTTTTTATTAGGGGTTAAGTTTTTTGGGGGGGGAATATATATGCTAGCAGTGGCAAAAAATGGAGTTATAAGACATGATAACCGATGTTATATGACCTGGAGGGGGCGGGGGAGGAAGTAGGGGGAACAGCTCCACTGCGCATGCCAGTGTCCTTGAAGAGGACAAGGAAGTAGCAGGCACCGGATTACACACCCAGAAGCTCCTATTCATCACTTTTCTGGACTTTCATCAGACCGTGCAGGAAAATTATAAGGAGCAGAGGGGAAAGGTAAGGATTTTTTAACACTTCACAGTGAGGCCAGCACTGGGGAAAGTTTTCGTTTAGGGTGGACATGCCCTTTAACGTGGAAATTAACCACGCAGGTGCCACAAACTATGCTATATTCGCGTTCCACTTTTACGGGACACTTTTCTACGCCAGCCAAACTCCATTGCGGAATGCACAGAGTAGCTACATTGGAGTGATTGCTTGGGGGAGCCAATAGCGCCTCTCCATGCATTGCCCTGTTTTTGTTGTTCTCTGTAATTTAACATTGGTATTTATAAAGTGACAAAGTTCTTTTTTGAGGCATAGTTAACAACAAAAAAATTAGGTCTAAAATGGGAGTCTGTCTTTATTTAACCTTCGTCATTGTGTTACCATGTTTAGTTCTCCTTTAAAGAAAACATACACACTGTTTACGAGCTGTTCTTGTGCTTTGTGTTGTATTTTGATATATTATTTGTGACTGTTCATTTCTCAATTTTTATATATCTATCAAAACAGACTTTTGGCGCAGCCTGTGGATTGTGTTCTTCCTTTTGAACACATTACAGCTGAGATGTTACTTTAAAAAGCAGTTAGGATTTATGTTTGTTTTCATTGCTTCTATAGTGAGTTCTTTGTTTTGAAATGCAGATTTCCCCAACATCTGTGTGATTTGCCTCTATCAACTTTATATGTCTCATGTTATGGAAAGATTTATAGCTGACCTTTGTGAGAGAATGGGATGTTTTGTTTGTTGGTAACATTTCTGTAATTGGCACCGTTTATTGCCACTGAATACATCTGTGAATTAGACATAGCCTTTTATGATAAGTTTGAGTTGCTTTAGTCTGTTAATTAAAGTGGTAGAGTTTGTATGGAAAAACTGTGTATACAATATAGATATAAGTTACATAATGATTTGGATAAGAATTGAATAGAAAGATGACAACATTACACTGATCATGGGAATTTTGATTTGCGTGAGGAGTATCTATTTCAACTGGATATTTGTTTTTAGTTGTTTATAAAATAGCATGCCCAAACTAATCCAGGAAATCTCCTAGCACAGTGGTTGGACACTTTTAAAGTTACTCATTCATGTCCCCTTGTGGCCAATGCATGTATACAGAAATGATGGAATTATAACATGCTATACAGCATTAAATGAATAGAGCCATTTGTCGATGCGTGTTATTTTTGGTCTTTCTCTGGGGTTTGTCCTGGGTCCACTACACTTTAACCTATGTATAAATGACCCAGTGTTGGACATTGTGATCTTGTGTGTGTTTTCTTATATTATTAAATTGTGCAGAATTATAGGCTCAGTGCAAAAAGTCTACACCTTACAAAGTGGTTTACATTTACTGTATTGAGCTATAAAGTGGCAAATAAAATTGAATGCAAAGTTATGCATTTGGGAAAAAGAACACTAATGCCAGTTATGCCCCAATGAGTCAACTAGTTAAAGGGTATCTCCACCCCCCAAACTAACGTTCTCTGTAGAGTATGGTATGGTATGTCAGCCCACCCCCAACCTCCATGTTAGTTTTGTAAAAAAAAAAACAGAAATAGACTTACCACTGGTTATTCCCTTGGCTCTCTGCTTGCCGGAAGATGCAAATCGGAGCCAGACCGGCAGCCGCATCTGTGAGAATCACCGAGTCACCGACACAGTTGCCAGCTATTCAGAGAGCCAAGAGAACGAAGGATCGTAAGTCTATTTCTGCAGGTTTTTTTTTACAAAACTAACATGGCAGTTAGGGTTGGGCAGGGGTACCTTACACTACAGAAAAGGGTTTTAATGTTAGGGGATAAAGAAGCATGAAGGGATCCTGAGGGTGGGAGGAAGGGAGGGCTCCCTTACGTAAGCCAGGAGGAACAGCTCCTACTCTTCACTTTTCTGAACCTTGGACAGGCACTGCAGGAGAACAATAAGGAGCAGAGGTGTAAGGTAAGTTAGTGGGTTAAATTTTAGTTTTGGGGGTGGACATGCCCTTGAGTGTGCAGTGCAGCTTTGGGCACCAGTCCACAGAAAGGATATAAACAAATTAGAAAGAGTACAGAGACAGGCAACTAAACTAATAAAAGGAATAGAGAATTTGTGTTATAAAGATAGATTTTTAAAGTTGGGTTTGTTTTTCATAGAAATGAGGTGTTGTGACCAGATATGATAACCCTAACAAATATGTAACTACAGCTAACTAGCAGAGGATCTAGAAAACTAGAGGCCATCCCTAACACTTATGGAAAAAGTAATTTCAGCTTAAGCAACATAAATGGTAGGTTGTGAAAAACTTTACCTAAAAGTGTTGTGTTGGCTGATCTCTGAAGACATGCTCTGAAGTCTTCTTGGAAATGTAGAATTTCCAGGGGTCCAACTGGTGCCTGTATCACTTATGGGCATGTGTGAATGATTGTGCCGTTGTATAGTTTTGGTACTGGGGGGTATACACAATTTAAATGGAGGAGACTGGGTTTTTTTGTGGCTTGGGTGGTTGCGTTTTTTGTGTGTGGAGGGGTTGAGCTTGAAGGACTGTTATCCTTTTTTCAACCCAAAATTAGCTATGTAACTAACTATGCAACTATCCAACATGTCTTAAGAAGGTTTTGCTGCATTTTATGTTCTGTGAAATGCTTTCGGCTCCTTTACATCTTATGCTTTTTCTAGAAACATTAAAATACATTACTGAATATACTAGAGTACAAGCTGAGGTTTTCAGCCTTTAAAAAATGTGGAGCAAGCGGCAGCCGGCAGAGAGGGGAAGACTGAAGATTGAAGACAGCCCTGGTAAGTGAATACTGAATTGGGGGGCTCTGGGGGGGATAGTAATCCCATACAGGAACCCCTATACCTTTCCACTATAGATGTTTGGAAACAACAACTCCCTGCAACAAAAGCATGCTGGTGGTTGCAGTTTCTCAACATCTACAGTGGAAAGGTATTGGGGGTTACTGTATGGGATTACTGTCTATTTAAAGGGCAACTAATGCCTATAAAGAATACAGAATCAATACAGAATCAGGAGGAGGGTATATATTGTTAAAAATATTGCATTCTGATTTTGATTTGAGGATTTAGTTGCCCTTTAAAAGGACAGCAAAATTCCAATACAGTAGTCCCATACAGTAATAGCCATACTGGATTTGACTATTACTATTTGGGACCACTGTAAGGGAATTCTGCTGTCCATTTAAAGGGCAACTAAAGCCTCAGAACAATAAAGAATCAGAAGGCAGTAGCGGTTATAATTCCAACCCTCATCAATTAGGTTTTCCTGATTTTTGAGTCAAAAATAGGTACATTGGCCTATACTCTGGTCGGCTTGTACTCGAGTATATATGGTAGTTATGGTGTTGCAGTACAATAGAAGATGAATCAATTATGAAATCACTCTCTTTTTTTTCTCTCTTTCACAACATTAAGTCTACAGTGACTGTATGCTTGGTCACCAGGAACAAAGTAGAAGCAGAGAAAAAATGCAGGTGGTTTCACTCAAGCTACTAAATGCAGAAAGTATAACCTTTTCAGCAATATAACTTCTTACAGGCTAAAATAGGAGATGTGATCTAGGGATAATTTTTATTTAAAGGAATTGTACACTGAAAAAATGAATTTGCCTCATTGTGATCAACAAATAAATACATGTAAGCAGCACTTACTCTTATGTGTTAATGTTGCAGCATGACTTCAATCCAGTACTTGTTTTGTTCATGCTCAGTCTCAGCCCCCTGCCAGACTATCTGACTCTCTGTGATGGCAAGCATGCTCAGTAATCCCTATGAGGTAGCATTGGAGAGGCAATCCCCCAACTTGCAGTCAGTTCATGTACCAACTGTCACCATTCCAGCTACAGCAAATTTATACATAACAGAAAAGTTTATGATACTAGGCACTGGATGGACATATGTCTTCATTCAACCTCAAATACTATACTATACTATGTACCTGTGTACTATATACTATAGTTATGTGGATAACAGATATGTGGATGACAGCTGGGTTAAAATCCACCAGAAGGAAGTACAAGCTTTCACAGAACACATCAATGCGGTAGACCAAAACATCAAATTTACAAGGGAAGAGGTACAAAACAACAAACTGGCTTTCTTGGACTGCTTGGTAGAAGTTAAGGAAAATGGTAAACTGGAAGTAGAAGTTTACAGAAAACCAACACACACAGATCAGTATTTGATGTTTGACTCCCACCACCCTTTAGAGCACAAGCTGGGTGTCATCAGAACCCTGCAACACAGAGCCGAGAACATCCCCACTAGCACAGAGGTGAAGGCTAAAAAAATGAAACATCTCAGAGGAGCCCTTAAAACTTGTGGATATCCAGACTGGGCCTTTGTCAAAAGAAGTAGAAGGAAAGAAAAGAATACGAATACCAACAGTGAAGGGGAAAAGCAAGACAGGAGAAAGAACATGGTCATCCCATATGTAGCAGGGGTCTCTGAAAAATTAAGAAGAATTTTCAGAAAACACCGTATCCCTGTCTGTTTTAAACCGAACAACACACTGAGGCAGCAATTGGTACATCCAAAAGACCCAATACCGAAACACAAGAAAAGCGACATCATATACGCAGTGCAGTGCAGTGAAGAATGCTGTGATTTGTATGTGGGGGAGACCAAACAGAAACTGCATCAATGTATGGCCCAGCACAGAAGAGCCAATTCCTCGGGTCAGGACTCAGCCGTGTACCTGCATCTTAAGGATAAAGGACATACCTTTGAAGATTGTAATGTTAACATATTGGCAAAGGAACATTACTGGTTCAAGAGAGGTGTTGAGGAGGCCATTTATGTGAAAATAAAGAAACCAAGCCTAAATAGAGGTGGGGGGGTTCAACACCAACTGTCTGCCATGTACAATGCTGTTTTGACACTATCCAATCACGCCCTTAACACTTGGCTGTGATATGCTAATTGGGATTTTCCAGGATACATAATTGCCACAGATTCTTGTACAAGTCATTCTGAATTGAGAAAGCCAGTCGGATGACTAGCGAAACGTCTTCAAGAACTAAACTTCAAGTCTAGTTGATCTAATTGAATACAACAGATATACCATGACCTGGATGAATGAGAACCTTCACAAGCTTATTATATTTTTATTTATTATTTTATTATAACACTCCCCCAGTCACCCACCCCATGGATTCTATCCTATCCCAACATGTACCCAACTCCACACAGACACAGGTGCACACACCTACTGATGTGCCCTATACAACCACTCCATTCATAACTCATAACACCTACCAGAGGCACAGATACACACACCCAATGGTGCACCCTTACACCCACTTCACCCTTTTTATACAAATAAACATCCCTCCTAACACCACACACAAGTATATATACCTAGTAATGCACCCAAACACCCACCCCACCCTTCTGTTTCCATGGCAACTATATCTAAACCATAAAAAAAGTAAAAATTTATGACCATAAATTCAAAAGATGCCCCCTAACAACACAGACACAGGTATACATTTCTGCTAATGCACCCCTACCCCTCCTTCCATTTCTATGGCAATTATACACAAAAAAAAAATATGTTTAATCAAAAAGAATAATACAGTTTAAACAGACTCTTTCATTGCCATAGCAATATTATTAATTTTTAAAGCCTGCAGGACACATACACACACGTTCACTTCCAAAATGTAGCCTTTTTAATCAAAATGTAGAAATGATAGTGAATACTATCCTTTTTAGTTTTCATTTAAGATACATAGTTATTGTTTTAATTGATATGACATGGATGATTTTATGTTATTGAAAGAAATGTTAATTTTTATGACAGCTTTGCATATTTTCACAACGAAATCGCTTGTAATTAGTTCAAGCACATATTAATCTATATTTAGCTGAAATAACTGGATTTGTAGACATTCTCTTTAAAAAAAAATTGTGACTATTGTTCTATAAATTTTAAATTCTAAATAATGATATTGGTGGCCATTATATATTTTCACAGTAATCTCTTTATAATACAGAGGTGTGATATTTTATAATGAGAGCTGCAGTTTTATATATTCTAATAAAAATCACTCAACTATGTCACCAAGTGACTAATTTCTTATATCCCACTGCCCTCACCATTCCAGTTTTCATGCCTGGACAATGACTCAGCATTTTTTGCAGTGTTTAACTTCACTAACGGAACCTGCTGGAGCTGCTTCCTGTCACTTCATAACCAATATCTTTCTCCTCCATAAAGATTTGATTAACCGCATAGAAGCTGTGCTGGGATGTTCCTTTCTACTAGGTTTAAGTTACAGAAGGTAGCTTGGGGGGGAGGGGTTAATTTAAGGTGGGAATGGGGACAAGGCTAAAATTTAAAATGCAAATGGGGTGAAGTAATCGGATACTTATGTATTTTATAAAAGAACTCGGCCTACAGCCTCATGCTTCTATATGGTCAGTAAACTCCTCTGTGGAGTAATATTCTTATATTACACTATAAGAGGTGCATTATCCCTTATATTATTTAAAAGTATAAATATTAATAATGCTGTAACCAATTTTCAATAGAAACAAAAACATTGAATATTTAGAAAATTCACCTTGGGGTTCTGTGTCCTGGGATGCATTTATATGGTGCCTTACCTTGTGCATTTATATGGTCACTGAACTCTGAGGTGACTTCTAATATCTGTATAATTTACAGTAGGGGTACATTATCCACTATATAATATTACTACTACTGTAGAACATAATATCTTGATATCGCAAAAATTAGTGTAAAAGCCAAATTACCTGATGTAATATTGGGTTACCATGGGTTTTCAAATTATTACAAAATATAGAGGTTTCTATATCAAGTTAAACATGTTGGCAGTGACACTAATAGGGAGATTCACCCAGAGCCGCAACTGCTCTGGGCAAATCTCCCATACGGGATTTACCAGAGGCTGCTTGGCTCTGGGTGAATCTCACCCTGACGTAAGTATTTAACGCCAGCTATTAGTGGCATTAAATACTTACGTCTTAAGAACCGTGCAGCCTCTGGTAAATAGGTTTGCGCAACGTTAAAAAGGGGCAGGAGCACTGCGCGCCGGCAGAGCTCCTAGGTCAATCACCCCATAAATGTGTACATATATATAATGACAGTTCAACCCAATAAAGGGGATCCCACACAAAGTCTTGTAAACAGTGATCCCCAACACATCTATAGATTAGAGTACCGAACTTACAGCAGACATACCTTACTATTTTATCTATTACAATGCTCAACTAATAATATGCATAATCAAAAACAGACAAATCACTAAAAGAATCAGCCTTAGTCCATGGGCCATGGGGGTTGCAGGGACATTAGTTAGGCCACTATTTGAGCCATTGCACCTGTACACAAAATATACACAGATATTACAGATAAAATGGAAAGATGTAAATTTAAAACTAATTAGAACCTAATTAGAACTAATTAAAACCTAATTAGAACTAATTAGAAAGTAGGTGCATGTGGGTTGACACTAGGGATGCTAGAACCCGTCTGCAGTTTAATGGAACAGACTTATGTTTTGATGTGGAAATGTAATGTTACCTGAGGAATTGTTGACAGAGAAATTTAGTTTTGAGGGTTAAAATTTCGATGGTATCGCATCAACATTTTCTTTCAACCAACAAAAAGGTGGAACTGGGATTTCTTAATATGAATTATGTTCAGGTTGAAGTTTCAGTACATCCTTAACAAACATACACATACAAGAACCTCTTAGGGAAGCTGGCATATGCCCAGTCTAGCTTCCTCTTTTGCCAACCCAACTAAATTGGGGCATAATATCTGTTGCCCAGCATTCAACACTAGTATAACTTTACAAGAATATGGTACAAATTGGGGATGTTGCCTTTTGCTGCGCTAAGTTTCTGCCTTTTACCTTTTCCTTAGGGGGCAAATGTGGTCTCTGAACAAGCTAGGGTTATAACAAAACATTTCCTTTAAATAAGCCCTAAGTCAAATCTCTGGCTGCATCCTGTAAGAATTTATATTGCGGTGCATTTTTAAATTTCCTGCATCACCTTACCTTCTGCTACTCCCCTCTGCCCCAGGGAAAAAGCATCCTCGCTTAATGCTGGTAAAAATAGGAAGTATCTGTCATCTGTCACAGACATACAAAAAATTGACAGTTGAGAAGGGGAGCCTATTAATTCAGGCAGAGGCTGGTCACATGACTTCAAGCTGGTCACATGTCTGAAGACAGAAATTAGTTTTAAAAGTAATATTGTTAAACTTATTATAAAAGTAATATTGTTGAACCTTTACAGCAATAACTTCTCCCAATTTTTACCTTGAGGTGTGATTTAGGGATTATTTTGAAGGCTTCATGGAAGGCTTTTTATATAACCCCAAGGAGTTTGTATGTTCTGCCTGTGCTTGCGTGGGTTTCCTCCGGGCACTCCAGTTTCCCCCACAATCATTAAGAAATACTGGTTGTATGTGTTAAACAAAATGTGCTTAGATTGAAAGCTCTTCAGGGCAGGGCCTGATGTGAATGTACACATGTAATTGTAAAGCACTACAGACAAGGGTATTCCTAGGTTTTTTGACACCTGCAGCAACTTTTAAACGCCGCCTATCGGCAGACAGGGGTGGGGGTGTCAGGTTAAGAGAGCGTGGCTTCATCAGGGAACATTGACTTGTGGAGGTGGGTATGGTGGGCTGACTAACACTGACTGGTGAACTGGAGGGCTGACTTAACACTGATTGATGGACTGGTGCTGAAATGCAGGGCTTATAATGCAGCAGATGATGCTCTGTTACAGCAGTAGGATACACTCGGGCATGCTCAGTGCCTCTAGCAGGGGGGAGGCATGGCATTTGTCCTTTTGATGTGCTAGCTGAAAACACCACCCTTTATACTGCTGTAACTTTGGATAGATTGCAGCTAGAAGCATCACCCTGGAATCATTTTAAAGGTAGGCATGTGCCCTTGTATGGAGACCACAGTTACCCTTAACTTCACATTTAATGTATTTTTTGGTCAGAATAACCTTGACATTTTTTTTCTGTTGTTGCTTAAATTTTGAGTTTGTTACTAAAAGTTTTATTGAATAGTTTGAAGAAGGAAAATAAAAACTGAGGGCTTAAAAATAGTAAATGTGTCACAATTTAGGCTGAGGCTCCAGTGCAACACAGCTCGGTGCTTTTGTGTGGGCTTATTAACCCTCTGCTTGTGTTTTCTACAATATCCCTAAATTGTAGAATATATACGAAAAAATTGGTACCGGTAATCGCATGCGTTGGGATTCTGGATAGGAGCACATTGGACAGATCACAATTTAATCGTAAACATCAATCTGAATTACATCAATAGGACATAAGCCTTGATAGTTATGTTGGATTTCAAATTGTACCTACAGTACTGTTACAGTATGAAATCTTGTAAATATATACTTTGGGATCATAGGGAATTGTTGTGCGAAAAATGTTTTATTCACTTTTTACCAAATCTTTGGCCAGTCTGGTGTGATATATTTGTGTCTTCGCATAAGCAGGGAGCTATTACAAGGGAAAATCCCCACCACCTGAAATATTGGGTATACCTTATAGATGATATAATGAATAAAATTTTGCCTCAAAGGTGATGTCCAATAGGGATGGACTTGAACCCAAGTTTGAGATGGATTTTAGAGTTTGTACGAACTCTGACTTTTTAAAACTCTCCAAACTACGAACTTTTATTCCGTGAAATCACGGAAATATTTTCGATAATTAGCGAAAATTAAGTCGAGAGTTGATAACTCTCGACTTAAGCGCTCCATAACCCTAGAATGCAGCATTCAGTACATTCGAGGGTTATCACCAAATTTGTGCATTCGAGGGTTATGGGCGAATTTGAGGGTTATTTAATGCTACATTTGCAGGTTCTCACCAAATTCGAGGGTTACCGAATGCCATTTTCGAGAGTTATAGCCAAATTCGAGGGTAAGCGAATGGTGATAACCCTCGATAACCCTGGAATTTGCCCATAACCCTCAAATGCGACATTCGGTAACCCTCGAATTCGGTGATAACCCTCAAATCTGGCAATTGATTTTGGTAACCCTCGAAAATTCCATGTGGAAGCCTGACAATTGCCCAATCGATTGTGAGGAAAGTTAGTGTTTAAATACATTTTGGTGATCTATTTTTGTTTCCCAGACCATTTCCCAGGTCCCAGAGCCAAAAATCCATTTAAAGTAAGTTACCATTCCTATTTTAACTGCATTTTATTTATTTTTTTTCCCCATTGACTTTAATGGGTCCATTTTCAAACTATAGAACTATACAACTATGATTCAGTGATTTATGGGTACCTGCAAAAAAAAAAAAAAAAAAGAAAATAGGTGTAAACTTTTACACACTCAATATTTTTTATAAATCATAAAAGCCTAAAATGTCTAATGCAATAGAAAAGTGCCAAATACTCACAGATAGTATCAGAAAACAAGTGACAAGTGAGGGCAATGTTTTGGTAGTGCTGCATCCTTTCTCAAACCTAAAATCACAGTGACCAAAATTCTCCTTTTATTACCCATGTGTACCACGACCTTTGGATTTTGTCAAAAAAATGGGTTATAAAAGGAGTAAATTATAAAAGGAGGATTATTATTATTACTCTTACCTAAATTGTCAGTAACAACGGGACAGGTAATAGTGATATTATAATAATTATTATAATAACAATATATTATTATTCAGTTTATGTTTGTTGATAATATATTATTCTAATAAAAATTATTTACAAAAGAATTAAAAAAAAAAAAGAAATCTGGTAACATTATATATATTCTTATAATTTACAGTAGACATTGCACGACTTGGCAGGTTTCCATATGGCTAACTTAAAGACTCATTGTTCTCTTTCTATCATAAAAATGGGAACAAACCTAAAATCACAGTGACCAAAATTCTCCTTTTATTACCCATGTGTACCATAGCCTTTGGAATTTGTAAAAAAAAAAAAAAAGGGTTATAAAAGGAGTAAATTATAAAAGGAGGATTATTATTATTACTCTTACCTCCATTGTCAGTAACAACGGGACAGGTAATAGTGATATTATTATAATAATATATTATTATTCAGTTTATGTTTGTTAATAATATATTATTCTAATAAAAAATATTTACAAAAGAAATTTAAAAAAAAGAAATCTGGTAACATTATATATATTCTTATAATTTACAGTAGACATTGCACTACTTGGCAGGTTTTCATATGGCTAACTTAAAGACTCTTTCATAAAAATGGGAACATATGAATATAAAAGATGTTACATTTTCTCTTAGTGTGACATGTATAACGGACGCAATTGTTTCAACACCACAAAAATCTTCTATAGAAATAAGCTCATACTGGATATAGTTTGAGAAGCATCCTGCTACTTTCCATGGGAGATATTTCATACACTGTCTAAAATGAAATGATTTTAGTTTTTATGTGGTGACAAAGAGTGTTCAAATGTTATTAAGGTTTCTCTACATGCCAAGAGGATAAAAAAATTCTATTGTATAAAAGGACTGACGGAGCATTGAAAGATTTGTTTTTATACCCCAGGAAAAAAGAAAATAATTCTCTGAAGTAACTTGTGAGATATGTAGCTCCAATTGTCTCCAGTGAAACTGAATGAATCAATAAATGAATAAGAACAACATTTAATTTAGCATACAACGTAGTGACATGCTAACAACTATTGTCATTTTGGTTACTAGGCAGTTGTGAGACCTTTTATGGATTTTACAAAGATGCAGAAACCCACTGGTATTTGTTCCTCCAGCGGGTCCATGGAACAAGCAAAATTGTCAAACAGCAAAAGAATTACTATTTTGCATCAAAATTAGTTCTTCCATAAATACCAATTTAAGAAAACTGAATGAGTATTGCAGTCACTTTAAAAAACACCAGTGCAAACCACTTTTCTCATACAAGTTTGTCTTCCTTGTTGGTGGGGATATTGTCACTAATACTGGCACTTGCAACATCTAAAGCTGTCAGTAACTGTCCCATCTATCCACCCTTTGTGGCTTTAAAAGTTCTAACTTTATAGAGGTATCTGTCCCAATGTCTCAACTTTCTTCTGTAGTCTGCTCAATGTACAATTCCTAACTAACAAAACAACATTAAAGGGGAACAACATACAACAAGCTGTGTCTCACCTCTCCCTTTGCTGTGGCTGCTAGGTGATTTATGAAAAAAAACCTGTGGGCACTAGGGGTCAGTTCCTATAATCCACAATACAGTATCTGGATGAAATGAGGCTAAGTGTACGCAGTACAACAGATCAACAGATCAAAAGAAGGAAGTTGCAGCCTTGTTTCCTAGAAGCTGATAGCTAATCAGAGATCCTTCCTTCAAGTCTGGAGATTTGAGCCTGTGAGACCTCATGGGTAGAGAAACTTACCAGTCTTATATATTATTATATATATTATACTATTAAATATTAGCATATAGGCTCCAAAGTCCTGAAATCCTGGCGATCCGTCCGGGTCAGATCTGATCCCATCTCATGGACTGTGTGTTTCTAAAACAAGTGCTTTAGCAGGTGAGCCACCTCAGCACATGCAGGAAATACAGGTACATTTTGAAGCTTTAGCTTTTGCTAGTAACAGAATTTTTTTTACCAAACAGCTTTCATAGTCTTATATGGGACTTCCATATTGTTGTGGATACATCTATATAGAAAATACTTTCAGCATAGAGACAGTGAATACTGGGATCACAGGGTATAGCCAATAGGTGCACATGCTCACAAGGCTCTTTGACTACACAGGCTATAAGTTGCGCTGGCAACAACATGGAAGTCGTCTTAGATACAGAATTTACAGTATTTCTCACATCTACATAAATGCAACTAACTAGAAAAGAATCTTACAATGTATAGGTATTCCGATAAGAAAAGCATTAGGATTAAAAAAAACAATAAGATTTTGTTCTCCTTTCAACAGTTTTCCCCCCAACCCTTTTATCTCCCTGGGATCTGACCATGATAGTACCAAGTGCTCTACTGTGCATGCCAGACTCCTCTTAAGGTGGATACACACAAAGGGGCTTTTCTTGGACATGCCCTTTAATATTTCTACAGGGTTGTAATTATAAAGTGAAGGAATAAAAAATATTGCTGGTTTGCTTGTGAAGGTTCTCATTCATTTAGGTTGTGGTATTCATTTAGATCAAATGAACTTGAAGTTTAGTTCTTGACGAAGATTTGCTAGTCATCCGATTGAAATAAACCAAGCTTAAATAGAGGTGGAAAGTTTGACACAATTCGTCCTCCTTTACCTACCATTCTTTAATAAAACTGAAAACCCCAAAAGTAGTTTTCTTAGGTGGACATACTCTTTAAGAAAAATAGTGTCTTGGGGATTTGATAACATTTAGGATAATAGATTATAAAAGGTTATCACTACTTTTTTCACCAATATTTGACTAAGGCTGCGTACACACGGAGGGACTATTTGTCCTGACGGAGCACTCGCTACGAGCAAGCGCTCGGCCAGGACAAATATCCGTTGGTCACGGCAAATTTGGCCGTGGACGAATTTACGAATGATCAACTGCGTGTTCCCATAGGGAACCGAATGATCAATTTGAATTTACCGACACGTCTGATCGAACTTTTGTCCGATCCGGACGAACGAATGATTGAGATCGTTCACGGCCAGCCACCACACACCAGCAGATATTTTCGGCCGACAGAAAATATCTGCTGGTCTATACCCAGCCTTAGAGCATTTTATAAAGCGCAGATAAACAGTGGCAAAATGTCATGCCACCATACGAAAAAGGCATATGTATATTTTGCTTATCGGTGCATATCGCCATACATCACAGTGGTAACCACTTTATCGTTATTAGGAAAACAGTGAAAAGTGTTCAATTGCGTTAAGTCAAACCTTTCAAGTCTAAGATGGCAAAAATGGATTATTGGCCATATTTCTAGTCTTTAAATAAAGTCCTGCAGGTGTTAGTACATGTTGTTTTTCCCATGCAAATAAAGGTCATGGGGAGCGTTATACTATTTTCAATTAATTACTAATACACTGTTCGGTTTTCAAATATTCGTTTTTCTTCTTTTTATGCTTTTTGCATTTCCGATGCGCGCTTTTCGATTTTCCGATTTTGCTATTTCATATTAAATTCGAATGGAGATTTTATATCCAGATATGCATAAGTGTTTTATCTACCAAAGACCCCCCTTGTAATGTTACCTAATTCTCAGTTACAGCCATAGACTGGTAATTGTCAACGTTTAGCTGCTATTTCCCTTTTGACCACGATACAGGACTGAATGAATGAATACAGCAATAAAAATGCCAACTTTCACTGTGGAGATAACAATCCACTTTATAAATATGTAAAAATAACGCAACTTTATTGATTGATGTCTAACAATAGCAAAATGGTGAAATATCGCTTTATAAAAATGCCCCCAAATATCTTGAACACAGGAGAAATATTTTGGCTGGGGAAACTAACTAGAAAGACAATGTCCAGCATAGTATGGGGCATAAATAGCAATGCCTAGCATGGTATGGGGCGTATATAGCAATGTTCAGCATGGTATGGGGCCAGAGCTGGTTCTAGCCATTTTGGTACCCTAAACAAGTCTCTCTTGGTGTCCTCTTCCCAAATTAAACTGTCTCAAACCACCTCTTGCATGAGAGAGATAGGTAATCATCCTGTATATGGTTGTATCTAGTTGACTTTTTCTTATACATTGCATATACATTGAGAATACAGAGCGCTCCATGATGGAATTAGGGATATCCAATCACCGCTGTAAATACGAAGGTGCTCATTTACAGGCGCTGCTGTTGAATTTGGTGTTAAAGTTGTGCTAACTGATTCAATATAGATTATCGCCACTTTAACTCCTGTCGTTGCACTATGCACCTGTAGCACAAAATACATTGGTTTTGATTCAATCCATTATACGGAATGTTAATGGATTTATGGTAGCACCAGGGTAATTCTATGCAAGCTCAAGAAAGGAGTGTGCCCACCTACTTACTGGATTACTTTGCATATATATATATGCAAAGTAATCCAGGGCACTTGCACGACTTGTGCAAATAAAGGTTTGTTTTTTGGGTTTTTTTTTAGAATAAATAGAAACGTTTCGGTCACGCTTGAGAAAGGTCTGAAAAGGTAACCGAAATGTCGCTATTTATTTTTGGCATGTAAGATAATAAAAAATCGGCAAAAGGGAATAATAGCCGCTGTGGGAGTGGGCATGGCCTTGTGGGGGGGATAGTTTTGAAAATTTAATATAATATTAAATAATAAAAATATAAATATTGATACAGGTACAGCAAACTGGGGGTTATTGATACAGGTACAGCAAACTGGGAGTTATTGATACAGGCACAGCAAACTGGGGGTTATTGATACAGGCACAGCAAACTGGGGGTTATTGATACAGGCACAGCAAACTGGGGGTTATTGATAGAGGTACAGCAAATTGGGATTATTGATACAGGTACAGCAAATTGGGATTATTGATACAGGCACAGCAAACTGGGGACAACTTGGATTATTGATCCAGGTACAGCAAACTGGGATTATTGATACCGGTACAGCAAATTGGGATTATTGATACCGGTACAGCAAAGTGGGGGTTATTGATACAGGTACAGCAAACTGGGATTATTGATACAGGTTACAGCAAATTGGGATTATTGATACAGGCACAGCAAACTGGGGGTTATTGATACATGTACAGCAAACTGGGATTATTGATACAGGCACAGCAAACTGGGATTGTTGATACAGGTGCAGCATTTTGGGGTTATTTTTATACAGGTACGTCATACTGGTATGATTGATTTTGGTACGTCATACTGGTATTATTGATAAAGGTACATCATACTGGTATTATTGATACAGATACATCACAGAGAAGTGATTTACAGAGTTTGAATCTCCCGCTCACTCTGATTTTGGTAACACTCTCGATTGGCTGAGACTCTCTCTCTACCTTTCATTAAAGGGCCAGCAGAAGATCTGGGCAGTGCATAGTAATTTAATTTTTTTTAGAGAGAAATCCAGGGGGGGCAAGCTCCCTCCCTTGCCCCTACGTGCGGATGCCCATGCCTGTGAGTGCCCTGGATTTTACTACGTTGGATATATATATATACAGCACATATATATCACATACAGCAGCACAGCACCCAGGCATCCTGAGTTGCACACATTTATTCTAATATATATATATATATATATCTATATATATATTTATATATATAGATATATATATATTGGCAGTAGAAGCTATGTTTAGGTATTAGAAAACCTTTTCTATATTGCCAGATTGCCATTACTATCAGAAAAACACGAAGAAATTACCTTGATCCCTACTGAGAGGATTCATTTCTAGCCCGCGACACCTTTGAAGATGACACAAGTTAGTCTTTCAGCTATAAGTCACTAATCATTTCATTTTTCAGGACAAGGACTAATCACTCGCTGTTTAACATTCCAGTCATGTGACAATCAAGGAGAATAAATCAGTTAAATAGCAAATATGCAGAACAACTCATTTTCATGTAAAACGGGGTGATTGCCTTTTAACGTTGTGATTTTTTTTTTAAGCCATTAAAGCCTAAACATCCTGGTCTATCAGTTTATGAATTATTAATAAAATTAAAAAAAAAAAAAGGAAAAGAAAAGAGGTTTTCTTTCTCTAAATACCATCTACTAAGCCACCACAGACTGAAGAGCTTCACACTGATTCCTGATTTACATAGTCCCTGTTGGAAGTTAATGAAGACTGCTGAGCCACCGTTCAACATGCAGATAAACCTTCATGTATTTAAAAGCAGGGAATATGTGCTTGTTGCTGGCAAATTATTCATCTTAGATCTGAAGTTTTTGACACCGCCTGCGTCAGATAAACTGTCACCCAAATTGCAAACTAATTAGTGATTCAAACATTTTCGAGCTGATTGATGACAGAATAATTTACGCTTGTTTCTCAGTTTCCAGCTGGCACAGGCTGCTGACTGGAGTCCTAATTAACGCTAGTACATCAGTCATGTTCTGCCAAAGCTGCACATACAATTAAAAGGCAGTTTAAATGGAATATCACATTAAAGAGGCTGGTAGATACAAATGTGAGGAAACAGAGCTTTAGGAAGAAATGACAACAAAATCCCACCAACCAAAACAGAACACATATTATTAGTTTTACCCCAGTTAGAAAGTCACAAACAAACCTGCAAAATAATTCTAAATAAATAAAGAGCACAGCGATAGTATTGAGGGTGAGATTCTATTATTATATAACCTACCCCTGTAGTGGATTTCCATGGGAGGAACTGTAAGATTATAGCCTTATATAATCTTACAGTTCCAGGAGGAGAAGGAAACCAGAAGCCACAAAGGGGTAGGTTATAATAAATAATGCATCCCGAACTGTAAATTAAAGGGATATTAGAAGTCACCTTGGAGTTCCGTGCCCGTGCCTGCAGCCTCATACTTTTATATGGTCACCGAACTCCTCAATGACTTCTAATATCCTTATAATTTACAGTTGGGGGTGCATTATTCACTATATAACAATCTTTATTGGAATAATGTCCTTTATACTGGGTGCATACTGGGGACATTTAATATAAAAACACGCAAATTGTGAAAAGCGCTAAATAATGTTATTGCTACGACAATCTGAATTAGAAGGAAGAATTTCGATGTTACATAGTTTATGGTCAGCATTAGTCTACTTAAGTCATAGACACCAGTTTTTATATTTAACAAATTGGAATTGTGCTAAATGAAAGCTAAATAAATTTACTCTATGGGGCTGATGTAATAAAAAGTGTATATTTTGCATGTGATATTAATCTGCATCAGCCCCTATAAACATATTGGCCAATCATACTGATTGAAAGCAGTTTCATGTCATTGTGACATAATTACAGTATGTATAGTTAAATATGTCAATACATACACAGTTTTCCAATATTAGTTATTTTTTCTCCAAATTTGGGAGATGAAATACTACTCTTTACTAAATGTGCAAAACAATCATGCAGAGCAGAATGTCCCAGAAATAATCTAAAGTGCGCCTCCTCTGTTCCTGCCTGATGGAATGTGGTAATACACAATGTGAAAAAATAATGAGAATAAGGAGAACACGCATAAAAGTTAATAAATGTAATTTACTAAATATAAAACAACATATAGACAATCTAACTTTTCATGGGATACATCTATGGCTACCACATGTATAGGTACTCTGGTGCATGAGATTCAAATGCTCCAATACCTTTCTAAGGATTGACTCCAAACAGACACCATACCCACCTATGAGTAGCCTGAGGATGCTGTTTTTTCCTGTTTTTAAATCTTTGCTATGAATAAAGGAACTTTGTTTTTTTGAAGGAAGTGGGGACTAGCTTTGTGTTTGCTTAGAATTCTATACGTCAAGGTGAGCTTCTGGGCTCTGAGTCTTCTTGGCCCACACTCTGTGCACTTTTTGTGGATGCATCCACATTCACAGATATGTTTGTGATTGCATATAGATAATCCTTTCTTGTGTATGTCTTGTCTCTGAGCATGCTTGCTTGTTTAGCACCTGCATTTACATATATTATTTATGAACTCATGTGGAGAAACAAAGGTAGCAGTGTGCCTGTACAAATAAACCAACACAGGCATTTTACTGAGATACATAAACATGCAGGTTTAGAAGCTAAAAAGGAGTTATACTGTTTGTTTTGAATATGTTGCTTTACATCAGCTCTTTAAAAGTTATACATTGGTTTATTTTATTTTTAGGTCGTTAATTCCATCTCATGTGTTACATTTGAACATAGTTCCCAGCTTATACTTTTCTATTAATAGCTACTGCACCCAAAATCTTTATTTACTCATCAGTAACGCACGCACCCACCTAACGAGCAGTGGCACGCTTCTATCTGCACTCTCTGGCAGCCGCAGCAATGGAGGCAGTGACTGGACACTCCCCCCAAATGGCTACATTGGGCTCCGGTATGCCTCTCTATGAATAAGACTTACGTACTTGTTGGGGGCAGTAACCTAGCCTACTGGAGATCAGCGCAGCCAGTTGAGCAGCTTCCCGAATGCCTGGCAATTCTCACCAAATCAGTCTTCCTTACTCCCACAGCAACAATGCTGACACGCTGCCTTCCCTGTGTCAGCACTAAGCAGCAGCACTGTGGGAGTCTGAGTAACGAAGAGGCTTGGTGGGAATTGGGGGGAAGGGTGCCACTCTGGTCTGCATTGCCCTCCTGGTTTCCAGGGGGGCCCTGGTCTGCAGGGCCCCCTTATCTGCAGGGGCCCCATGGTCTGCAGGGCCCTCCTGGATTCCAGAGGCTCCCTGGTCTGCAGGGCCCTCCTGAACTCCAGGGTACTCCTGGTCTGCAGGGCCCTTCTAGTTTCCAGGGCCCTCTTGGTTTCCAGGGGCCCCCTGGTCTGCAGGGGGCCTCCTGATGTCCAGGGCCCTCCTGGTCTGCAGGACCCCCTGGAGTCCAGTGCCCACCTGGTCTCCAGGACCCTCTTGGTCTGCAGGGCCCCCTTGGTCTGCAGGGCCCTCCAGATTTCTAGGCATCCCCCCTGGTCTACAGGGCTGCCTGGTCTCCAGGGCCCTCCTGGTATGCATGCCCACCCCTGGTCTCCAGGGCCCTCCTAGTCTGCATTCCTCCCTCTGGTCTCCAGGGCCCTCCTGATCTGCAGGGCTCTTCTGATTTCCAGGGGCCTCCTAGCTTGCATGTTTAAAAACAGCTGATTGTGGACCTCTAGGTTGGGGAGGGGGTGGGTCAGGGGCCACTTCATTTACACCCAATTACTGATGAATTTAGAACAAATACCTTAATCCAAATACCTTAAATATAATTTATTATAGTCTTTCTTTTTAATTGATTTATTTTTAGACAACCCCATAAAAGCAATAGGAAACCCAATATGGAATTAGCCTCTCAGAAATGTTATGTGCATTTTCTAAAAATGTAGTTGTAGATAATCAACAATTAACTTTATAATAACACTTAAGCAACTGTTACTGAGGATTAATTTTGATTCATGACTTGAAATTTCCTTGAATTATTGGCAAGCAAACAAGATTTTATTTGTGCTAATATTCTGGATCTGTTACAATAGCTGAGTCAAAGGAAATTTGCCTGAGCAATCTGTTTACGAATATTTATACAACTAAGAATTTTATTTTTTTTAAATTTTTTAATGAATTTTTCTATGCATTACTAAAATCCAATGTTGAAACCTCTAGACAGAAATCTTTTTTTAAAAGGACAGTTCCCCCAAAAAATTACAGTTTTTTAATCAAAAATATAATTCTAATGAAGAAAGGAGTACTCCCCCCCCCTTGTATGCAACCCCATGATTATCTTTAACATAGTAACATGAACCACCCCTTTAAGAAAGGGAATGGTTACCAACAAAGTCCCTACTAAAGGCACATACACTTAAGGAAACAAAACACATACACCACTGGTCAAATAACATACCTTTATTGTATTGCAGATATCACACCTGTACTACACATGATTATATCACCTAACTTCTCCTATACCATCCTCAATACAAAACAGCATAGTCAAAAGACATGCTACATGTATAAACACAAAGGCAGGTGGAGAGACAGTGTTCCCAAGGTGATCACACGGAATCCTAACACATCACTGGACTTCAGATGGTGTAGCTATGAAGACCCAATGCCAGTCTTGAATGCTTTATTAGATTTGGGACAGGTGAAGATCACCATAAGCAGGTTTGGATCTAATAGACATACTGCTGACCGGAGTACAATTGGATGTATGTAGACTGGTGTCAAGGCCCGATACCCTTTTAATCCTGTTCATATGTGTGAAATTCCTTAAAGGAATGTGGTGGCTGTAGCCTGTTTTAAATGGAGATCCCGACTTGGATAGTCTGATGACATAATCTGAAGTCCAGTGATGTGTTAGGATTCCATGTGGATCATCTTGGGAACACTGCCCCTCCGCCTGCCTTCATGTTTATATATGTAGCATGTCTTTTGGCTATGCTGTTTTCTATTGAGGGTGGTATATGGGAAGTTAGGTGATATAACAGTGTGTAGTACAGATGTGCTATCTGCTTTACAAAAAAAGGTTATTTTACCAGTGGTGTATGTATTTTTTTTTTATAAGTGTATGTGCCTTTAGTAGGGATTTTTTTAATAACCATTCCCTCTCTTGGTTTGCATATGTTATTCCCTGTAGGCACCCCCTAATTTTTAAAGGGGTAACACCACAGTATAAAAAAGGGAGGAGCGCTGCACCATCATATATTATACTACCTTTAACATAGGTGCACGTGTGAGGGAGGCAGCTGACAGAAATATATCTAGCCCACTTTTAAAGCTATTCAATGAACTTGCCATTACCACATCTGCTCCACAGTTTCACCATTCTCACTGTAAAGAAACCTTTCCTAACCCGATGAAATTTTAAAGGGCATCTATAGTGGGAAAATGTACATCTTCCCTCCAACCCCCAGAGTATTTTTATTTTCTTTATGTTTCCTCCTCTGTCCAGAGATATATAAGTAAAAAGAAGTCAATACACCACTCCTGCTTGAGCTGCCAATCAAATCCCCTAACAGCGTGCCAGTGTTTTACAGAAAGTCTCCCAATGACTCCTGCTCTCTAAAATGCTTGGAAAATACTGGGTGAAAAACAGAAGTAAAGGGACGGAGAATGAAACAGCTTTCACCAATTTATTGCCTGTCAAAGGGAGATCGGGCTGCAGTGATAAGGCAGGTCTCGGGTCTCTACTAACTCACTCCCTCCCACTCCTTATGTAGCAAGTGTCTGCAAAGCAACAGACATTTGCTCTCTACAGGTTTTTTTTTTTACAAAAGAGTGGAGTGTAGGAGAATTAATGCGCGTGAGCAGCTTGCTTCACAGGCTTGATTCACAGCCGGACTATATGAACGGGGAAATGACCAGAGAGGGGAGGGGGAAGCTCTGCAGTAAATCATAATGTGTGCAAACACTGAGCCACAAAGGCAGGTGGGAATTAGGCAACAAACACTAACCTTTTTTTATTGTAGCAATGTATAAATGTCCCTATAGATGCCCTTTAAAGGATGTCCACATGTGCTCTGATATGACTGATTAGTAAACAATACACCAGAGAGTTTACTGTATGGCCCATTAATATATTTGTATAAAGTGATCATATCCCTACGTAAACGTCACTTCTCTAATGTTAACAGCCCTAACTTGTCTAAATCTGCCTGCATAGTCAAGCCCTTCCATTCCCCTTATTATTTTAGTTGCCCTTTTCTGAACTGCTTCCGTTTCCAATATGAATCTTTTGTATATGGGATTCCAAAACTGCACCGCATATTCCAAATGAAGCCTTACCAGTACCTTATAAAGAGGGAGAATAATATTTTTTCTCTTGAATCCTTTCCCCTCTTTATACGAGGCAATATCTTGCTAGCTCTAGCCATGGCAGTCTGTCATTGTTTTCTACAGCTAAGTCTGTTTTCTACAAGAACCCCCAAATATTTTTCCATTAGAGATTCACTTAACACAGAGTTATTTATGGTGTAGGTGGCACCTGGATTGTTAAACCCCAAATGCATCACCTTACATTTATCAACATTGAATCTCATCTGCCATTCTATATAGGTCAGCTTGCAGCAATTGCACATCAATGGAAGTTCCCAAAGCTCTGCATAGTTTAGTGTCATCAGCAAAGACAGAGACCCTCCACTTAGAGGTACTCCACTTGACCACTACTCTCGGTTTGCGATCCTGTAAAAATGCTTTTTTTTTTTGCTAAGCCAACAGTCCTCAGTTTATACATTAGTCTATTTCTCATAAATCCATGCTGACTGCTACTAATAAGATCAGTTCTGGACACAAAGTCAAGGCTATAATTTCGTAACAAAGTTTCCAGCACCTTCCCTATCACTAATGTTAGGCTTACAGGTCTATAATTATCAGGTTGGGTAACTGTCCCCAGTTTGGCCTTAGAAAGAAAGATCTGGCCGTAGAAAAAAAATCTGTCAGAATAAATACCCTAGCCATAGGTATTTCCTTCTCCACTTTCTTTCACCATCCCTAATGTATAATATACCTGTTGTTTTAAAAAAAAATATTAATTCTAGAAACATACGGCTAATTAGAAGTTTTTTTTAGTGTTTATATTTCTATTAATGATATCTAACACATCTATCCTCTAAAACAGTGTTAACGATACACAACACATTTTGTCAGTATTTTTCCACAAGATAGAAGCCCAAAAGGCCAAAATTTAGACTTGAAATATCAACCTCATATGCTTTGAAATATTTCACTTGAATGTTTCACTTGTCCATTGTATCAGTCAGAAAGATTCCT
The DNA here is from genome assembly GCA_019447015.1 of Hymenochirus boettgeri. Lineage (NCBI taxonomy): Eukaryota > Metazoa > Chordata > Amphibia > Anura > Pipidae > Hymenochirus > Hymenochirus boettgeri. The sequence continues at coordinate 251,966,076 of CM033469.1, read as the reverse complement.
GTACTGAAATTAAAAGGGTTGTATAAACTGTCAATTGTTATTAGAGTGAATCACCTATATGTGATACTTTAATGATTTTAATGGCGTTAAATTGTATTTTGTCTTAATACACAGAGTTTAATACTTTGACAAATCACATACCTGAAAGCATTTTTAATGGCCAACTGTAGACAATTTCCTAAACTGCTATTCTGTAAAAAGTAAAGCACAAGTGCTGTAATCACGTAATCATGTGTAGCTAGAATAGTCATATGCCATTATATTCTAGGCACTGACAGTGAAATATCAGCCACATGATTACAATTTTAATGTCTTCTATTTCTTTAGAAAAATGCATTTAAAATGGCCCGACAAAACTCCAGAAAAGCACAAATTGAATCTATAAAGACACTTTTTTTTGTAGCATTAGTTTTTTCTGTAGTTATTAAAACAACAACTACAATTTAAAGGTTAAGTTAAATAGTATATTACCACTGGTCAGGTTCATATTTTTCTTCCATTATTCAAAAACGTCAATAACTGATTATATAGAAGGTTGACATAATTTAGGCACTAAAAAATATTTGGTCTGACGTGTTTTATTCAAGTATAGAGATTGCCAAAAGACATGCCTATAAAAGTACCAATAATTTAGTCATTATTAAAAACCCATAAAAGTAAAACTTTCATCAAAACTTAACCTGCAAAGGTAGGGAAATTATTTTCCTAAAATACATTTCTACATTACAGATGCAATTAATTTCTATTTCTCTTTTAGTATTCCAATTAAATTATAATCTCATGATATTTATTTCTTTAAAGTAAATTAATGTCTAAGAATAAATGAAGCAAACAGATATATTTGGAATCTTCAATAGTTTCTTGCTTGTGCTTAGGGGTAGGGGTTGGAGGAAGGGTTAAAGGTAAAAAATAAATATAATAAAATAGGTAAGGACCGTAAGATCAAAATCTCTTTAAAAAATGTTTGCACTACAGAATATTAAAAACACCAGTAAATTGTAAAATCCCACTAAATAGCATTAAAGTAAATATAACTCCTTGAAGAACTGGATGAACAGTGACTGGCCACACCCTTGACCTCAGTCACATGCTCCCTTGACTGCTTTGTCCTGTAAAATGATTGTTCAGAGGCTACTTGTTGATGTGACCAACTGTAACAAGTTCCTCCAACATATTGTGAATAAACATATGTAAAGAGCACACTGTGAGCACACTGTGTGATATTGAGATGTTGAGAAATAAAAAAAAAATCAACCCCATTGTAGAACAACCATATCAAAAGAGAGGTGAATGTTGTTCTGAGGCTTTAGTTGTCCTTAAAAACACTTATGTCTATCCACCACTTGGGGTATTGCAGTTTTTACTCTTATCGCTGTTTTGATGCTTTCTTGGTCTGTATAGCCCCTAAAAACCTCTGCACAAAGGAATAAGGTTAACAAACTTTATTATAGCAATTAAAAAATACAGTGAATGCACTAAAAACTTGCAGAAACAGTCGATTAGAAGTTGTTGAAGTTGCACTGTACATCCTACTTTATAACACAAGCCTTTAAATATATACTATATATATAAATGTAGCAAGAAAGTCCTGTGCACTCAGGGATTTTCCAAACAGATAAACTTTATTGTGTTACATAAAGGCAACGTTTCGGCTCGGGTCTAGAGCCTTTCTCAAGCCCATACAAACAAACACACTTCTGTGAAACCCATAAATAAGGTGAGGGAGACTCCTCCCCTATGTGTGACATCAGTGAACATAGCATGTGATCAAGCTTCCATTACACAAACAGTAAATAATTAAAGTGCTACTAGTGCAAACAAATTTTTTAATTTTTTTTAAAAAAACATTGAGATCTAAGTAAATAGTGTAAATGAAGTAAATCTAAGTGTACATTATTGTAAATATAATAAAACATGATAAGTGAAATGTAAAAATACAGTTTATATATAGTATAAAATATCAAAGTGCAACGTTCCCATAGAGGATATTAAAAAGAACGTACTATAAATATGTAAAAATCTATAAATACCAAAGTGCATTATGCTACCACGTTGTATCAAAATTGTGAGAAACACAATTTTAAACCTCCTTAAAAATACACTAAAAATAGCATTAAAAATAGCCTGAATGGAATCATAATAATCATATTTGAATGGCCTATTGGGGTTACTATCTTACATTCCATGGGAGGGGAAACACTATATCAATGCAGAAAATCAAACTAAGACATTAAAGTAACAATTATCACTAGATCTCCCAAAGTAGATTGTGGTAGATGATCTTATCTTTCATCCAGAAAACATCGAAGGGAGCATTGTTCATTAAGGCCTCTAGGGCTCACCGTGTCCAGAAATTTAATCCAAAAGACTTCTCTTCTCAAGAGGAGTTTCGATCTGTCACCCCCCCTACGAGGCAATGGAACATGATCAATGGCTATAAATTGAAATGCAGACACCCCATGTCCCACATATAAGAAATGCTTAGCTACAGGTTTATTCGTTTTTTGATCTCTGATTGCTGTATTAATAGAGGATCTGTGACCATCAATGCGCAATCGTAGGGCCAAATCAGTCTTACCAATGTATGACAATCCACATGGGCAAGTTACCATGCATATCACATGTGTTGTTAAACAGGTAATAGAAATTTTAATTTGTATGTCTTTACCAGTGTGTGGGTGTTTAAAGGAAGTGCCTGTCCTCATATATTTACATGAGGTGCACTTCGTACACTTATAACTCCCATAACTATATATATTATATAGTATAACAGAAGCTCAGCACTCGGTTCCATCAAAATGAATGCCCGGGTGCCAGACAAACAATCCAATATAAAAAAGTGTGCGACTGCACTCACGGGACTTATAGGTAAAATATAACTTTTATTAACAACAGTTAACACTAGAATTACCAACTTTTTTAGTTTCTGGTGCAAGGCTCACCCCTGCTGAGATTTTCACAGGTCTTCAGGTTGATTATCTGCAATCTATTGTTGTGCAAATCACCCATTACCTGTAAGGCCTGGCACATTTGCATTTTACTCAGAGTAGCTCAGACCCAAACCTGTGTGTGAGACGTGGAAACCTTCAGAATCTATACAAAATGTCCCCCACATGTCAGACACACATTCACAATATATGGAAACACAAGTCTTTTATAAAAAATAGTGTGAAAACAGAATAAAAACTTGCTGATACAATGACATGAATACAATGAAAACTTCCTAATACTTCAGTCTCCAATGTATGTTTGTACATGTTAGAGCAGGCCGCATATTTGCGCCCGCTCGAACTGGTCGGGCCACCCGCTTATCGAGGTCTGACACTGCTGGCTGCGAGGTGAGGGGGGGCGTGTGGGTGCCTTCCTCACTATCCTTAATGGGGGCCCTGTCACCTTACTACCTACGGTGGTCCCTGTCACCACTATCTAAACCTGGGGTCCCTGTCACCACTATCAAACGTGGGTCCCTGCTGTCACTCACTAACCTAACGGGGCCCTGTTTTCACTGCCTACTAACGGGGGTCCCTGCTGTCCACTCACTACCTAACTGTGTGCCTTTACTGATTGTAAACCAGCTGTATTGTATGCTGATCCCTGCTACTTTCAGTAAGTACAGTATTGCCAGGGGCGTAGCTAGAAATGACTGGCCCATAGCAAAAAAAAAAATGATGCCCCCCCCACGACCTTCTAACCCCACGGACCTCGGACCTCCCACCCAAACATTTTGTGGGGAAATCATGGGTGGTGTAGACGAGTTGGACCAAATGGCACGGATGTATTCCGTAAGAGCAGCAACACGCAGGTGTCCAGTAGCAGTTTTTACAATATGCTGGACTGGCAGCGGTGAATGCCTACTTTTGTACAAGGCATGTACAGGTGGACAGGCAAAAGAAGATTGTTCTGAGTCTTCTAGCTAAAGAACTCCGTTCCGATTCATGCAGCAAAAGGAATATTGGCACTGGCTGCTGAAGCTGTTTGCAGCTGCTGTGCCAGGACTGTCACAAACACAGTGCCACGTCCAGAGAGCTCAACAGGAATCGCAGCAGGTTTACCTTGCAACATGTCAGAAATTCACCTGTGCCAAATGCAGGGACGATGGACACTAGGTCTGCAAACGCTGTAAACTCTGTAACAGACTGTGTATCCATATATTGTGAATGTGTCTTTTGTATAAATTGGCAGGCATTTCGAAGGTTTCCACCCACCAAGATTCAACCTCCTTGGTTCAAGCTAACAAATGCAAATGTGCCAGGCCTCACAGGTAATGGGTGTATTTTCAGAACAAAAGAAAGTGAACAATGGACTTGATAGCATGTTAAACAACTCACAGGGGTGCTAGTATATGAGGTCCAGGGAATTTATGCAAATCTCGCAGCCTGGTAAATCTAGTGTTAATAAGACCAAATTCCTCACAACCACCCAAAACCCATAAATTTCTATTTTATACCAGACCCTCCATTACACTTAAGGACAACTAAAGCCACAGAACAACACTGAACCAAAGACGAACACCTTGATATAAAACCAGTACAGTTGTCTTACCTCTCATTTTGATATAAGTGCTGGGAAATTTACCTAAATAGTATAGGGTTTTTGCTTAACATCACGCATTCTAATGTCACACAGTCTGGTCAACGACCATTATGTTCTGCCCATGCTCATTCTTAGCTATGGCAGAAACTTGTTACAGTTGGACACACCCATATAATCTCTATCCAATCTTTAACAGGACAGATAAAGCAAGGAAGCATGTGACTGAGGTCAGGATTGTGGTCTGACACTGCACATACACACAGATACTCTCATCCAGTTCTTAACAGGATTACATTTACTTTAATACATTTTACTGAAGTCATATTATATAGCTTATTGGTGTTTTTAGGGGGTTGTTTTTCCAGATTCTGGAGTATAAAAAAATGGATTTTAGTTCTCCTTTAAGGTGAAGTGTGTCTGACCATTTGTTGAACCCTTGCTAATTCTTTATTACCTACTGTGATCATTGAATGTATATTACTGTTTTATTTACAACAACCATTGCCAGGTATGGGGCAAAAGATACATCTGTGTAATGTCAGAAAGTCTTTGTTCTAGTGTGGTAAATGGTGTGCATTACAAGATTCAGTATTGTATCATGCCTGAGGAAGAAGCCTACGTGTTTCAAAAGCTTGCATTTTCAATCATTTTAGTTAGCCAATAAAAGGTAATACTTTATATCCAAGATTGTCTTCACTTTCATCAATGGCTACATGGTACAATTCTTTCCAGCTTTGGTTCTGTCACCCATCCACTTTTCCTGCCTATGGGCCTGAAACCCTTTGGTCCTCCCCAATTTAGGATACTAAACAACCTACACCTCTTACCCCCCCTTGGGTCCTGCCTCCCTACTGTCCTTTTTCTTCTGGTCTTCATCCCTCTTAATAATAACAATAATAATAATATTAATAATAATAGTGTCACCAGTCCTTAAAGAAATAGATCATTTAAAAAAAGACCCTTCCTTGTCTAAAATTCTATTTGTAATTGAGACAGAGAACTTGTTCTTCTTGTTTTCCATTTCGTCTCCGAAGCTACTTACTGAACCCCAATCCTGCAGCTCTGCACTGTCTCTCCTTTTAGTTCCCCTGAACAAACCTGTGAACCTGTGATACTAGCAGTATGAGCTAAATATTTCCATGGACTTGCACCATCTCTAAAATGTCCCACACATCTATTTGCACCGTTAATAACCACCATTGTCCTATAACCCTAACAACACAGAAACAAATGTGTTTTTAATACTGTATATTTATTTATAAAGTTACATTATAATGATACAGAAAATGATATCAGTAACAGCAATGATACAGTGGCCTGGTAATTACATTTCATAGCAGATGGTCCCACCAGGCCACAGCGATAGAAGCAGGGTGCTAACAGTTTATGCTCCAAGGCCCAATAGATGGTGTTCCAGATCCCATCCTATAGACAAGCTCTGCTACAAGTAGATGTTATTAGCTTTGCTTTAGGGCTCTTCCAGAAGAAGTAACATGTCCCAGCATACAGTTCTTCAGGCACTTCCAGGTAAAAAAAATATAGGTCTGTATATTATCCTTATTGCACTTGATCATCCACAGTTGAGACAATAATGGTCCTATCAGGATTTTGGTGTATTCTGTGGTTTAGGGCTGGGGAGATGGTAGTACAGGAAATCCTCGTCACCATCAGATGTAAGGCTCTCAGTAGGTAAGCCCTGCATCTAGTTGAGGATAAACAATGATGTTATAATTACAGGCAGTTCTTCAAAGTTAATATACATCAAACACTTGGAACACACTGTAATATACCATATAAGAATTGTTACAGGTGAAATTTGTTGCATAAGGATTTTCCTCTGCATATTTACCACATTTAAATGCATTTTATTGATAGTTAAGAAGGGCATGTCCACCCTTGAAAAAATGTTTTTATATAACATTCCCCCTGCCCCCCCCAGCCCCAACCGCTATATTTTTTATTATTAGGAAGTGCCCCAAACTTTACTTACCTTCCCTCTTTCCTCCGCCACACTGCCAGGCCCTCTGCTTGTTAGAAAAAACAAGCAGGGGCAGGACCGCAGTCGCGAATGTGATTGGCTGAGCGGCAGCAATCACGGCTGCGGCTGCCGGAGTTCAGTGCAGCGGAAGAAAGAGGGAAGGTAATAATGTTTGGGGCACTTTCTAATAAAAAATATAGCGTGTTGGGCTGGGGGACAGGGGGATGTTTATATGTAAAGGATTTTATGCTACGGGGAGGGAGAGGGAGGGGGGAGGAGAGGGAGAGGGTCACGTGCTCTTTTCCGCATCGAGCCCAGATAGGAGGCAGAGTCCTATATGGACTCTGCTATCCTCCTGGTGGGCAGTTTTTGGGACTTGGGGGGGACTACAGGAGAACCATATGGAACTGGATGTGAGGTAAGGATTTTATTACACTACATGATGGGGCCATTACTGGGGATTATAGTTTTGGGGGGGGTGGACATTAAGATTGTCGAACTTCGCAAAATCTGTAAACTTCGCAAAAAAAGTAAAAAATGATCGAAAAATACGGGAAATCCTCGTAATTTTGAAAATACGTTATTTCCCGCATTTTCAAAAATACGAGAATTCCTCGTAATTTCGAAAACTTTCGAAAATACGTGTTTCCCGTATTTTCGAAAATACGAGAAATCCCCGTAATTTCGAAAATTCTCGAAAATACGTATTTCCCGTACTTTCAAAATACGAGAAATCCCCGTAATTTCGAAAATTCTCAAAATACTATTTATCGTATTTTCGAAAATCCTGTAATTTCGAAAATTTTCGAAAATAGCGGAAACCCGCGCGGTTCGGTAGTTTGGAAGGCGGAAAATCCGAAAAATCGCCATTCGCGAACTGGATAAATCCACGGCGGATCCAGGTTCGGATCCGCGACCACCAGCCATCCCTAGTGGACATGCCTTAAGTTTTTTTTATTTTTAGAAAAAGAATAAACCAAAACAGAGGTTTTCAATTAAATCAGATTGAACAAAATGTATATTGTTTATCCACCTGTCACTAAAACGTGTTTAAAACACTTCCTTCCCCACAATCGGCAATTGTCAGGTTTTTTCGCAACTACATTGGAGGGTTACAGACAACGAGGGTTACCAAACGCTATATTCGATGGTTACTATAATTGGCAGCTACATTTTAGGTTTACCAAAAACAAACTCTAAATTGAGAGTTACCAAACGAACATTCAAGGGTTACCGAAAATCGCAGCTACATTTGAGGGTTACCGAAAAATAAACGCTAAATTCGAGGGTTATCGAAATTGCCAGCTACATTCGAGGGTTACCGAACAATACATTTGAGGGTACTGAAATGAATGCTACATTTAATGGTTACTGAAAACGAACGCTACATTCGGGGTTTGAAAATCGGCAGCTACTTTGTGGTTACTGAAACCGAACGCTAAATTCAGGGTTACCAACAATACATTCGAGGGTTACCAAAAAATGAACGCTATATTCTAGGGTTAGCAAACAACTCGTAAATTTGATAGTTAGCTAATTTTCGATAATTATCAAAAATACAGCCATGAGTACTTCCCACAATCTACCTTAATAGGGACCATCAGTCTCCATCTTTATTCTTCTAACATAGGTTCTTCCATCTTACCATCTTTATCGCCATTTTCAATAGCCACAAAAACTTAATTGGATGGGGTGGGAGATTTCCATTGTTTAGTTTAACCCCTCTCGATTCCTTATTAGCGTTTCTCCATTAAAATATCTGAAAAACAAACTTACCTACATACATGCATTTCATAATCTCGGCAGCCCCAAAGCATTCTTATGATTTTTATTCAATAGCTACAAAAAAATGATTTGCTACCCCCCAAAATTTACTAATCATCACCAATAGCTGACTGTCGTATAACTGGTTGTTACCCACATATTGAAATTATTAAGGTGGAACCCCAGTTCCCAATTTAACCAGGCAGCAGGAAGGCTGCACCCAACCCTAGTGGAAGACTACTAGTCTAACATGGTAGGTCACCTGATAAATATCCCAGTTCAGGCTGGATATTTAACACGTGGTCCCTGCGGAAATTCACTATCACATTCTAACATTACCAACTGCACTTACATCTGTTTACCAACAATGCTAAAAGGACAGTTTTACTTTGGTAACTTACTTTATTAATTTAAGGATTTTTGTAGATATTTAAATTTATAGTGTGAATGTCGTTTCTTGGATTCTGATTTCTAGGCTCATCTTCAGTAGTATATCCATTAGCAACTAAAGAAATAGGAAAATGAGAGCAATACATTAATTAAATACATTATCTTTAGATTTAACTGACCAGATGGATTAAACAAAGCTTAAACAAGGATATATAGTATAAATAAAGAAAAATATGGGCCATATTTTATAAAGGCACGGTATCTTTATCTTATAACTGAGGCCAGATGGAAGTGCGATCCTGATAGTAAATGTTCTACTCATACAGGTATAAAGCTACATACGGTCTAATATCTATGGGAACAATAAACAGATTTGAGGCATTTTGCATGTTGCGGTTCTGACCATATTTGAACACATAAATAGACGTGTTATGTCTGTACCAGGGTGGAAAGAAACCAACCAGGGACCTAGAGGGATGTTTATTTTAATACAGTCTCCTTTTTGTTATATGGAAGTTAATAAGGGCCCAATCCCCTTATACTGTACTTGTTGGGTCCCTGTGGTCTCTTTTTGTTCCCAGAATCTGTCACTAGGCTCCCCTTCAAAAAATGAAAACATGAGTAATTTAGAATAATAATAACTGTACATCTTATATTTAAATATATAAAGGGTCAAATGTTCTGGGGTTAATCCCATGTAGCATTATAACCATTTTAATGTTATAGAAATATTTACTGCACAATTAACACATATTACAATAATGAATGAATTCCTATATCATTTAATAGGATTGGAATAGGAATGTAATACCCTATTGATAGGGAATATTGCATATATAATAGCCCATAGGACTGGTCCATCCGTTTGTTTATTTATTTATAGACCCTGATCATCCCGGGGTAATGGACTTACCATGCGCCTTGTCTTGGGGTTCTTTTTTTCGTTTTTTTCTCCTTTTTTCGGGATTTTCTAGCAAATTAAAACAAACAGTAAATTATAGTCTAATTACATATTGTTTTTCCATGTTAACAGTAATCTCGTTATAATATATGTTGTTGTTGGTAATCTCAGTATTACCCCCCGATCTCTACACACACATAGAAATGTGTTTACAGATCCTCAGATAGATATTGGATGTTTCTTTTTTGTATAAAATCACCCCAATTTGCAGTTTCAAGTATAAGCCCTAACAGTTACAGTAAGGAAGAATTCACTGTGGGTGTTTACATGGCCAAAATATAACAAAATAATAAACATAAACAATACAACATACATCATACATAAAGACCTTTAATGGGCACCTTCTGCTTACATGTAGGTCTAACAGTTTATAGGGAGTGATAAGTAATCCATCCTGCAGTGTTGACATTTTACTGGGAAACTCTATGTGTATGTGATGTACATTTGCATTGTGTTTGCTCTGTTTGGTTATATAAATAGATAGTACAATGATACACATAGACCATCCATCCCACAATACTTTACCTAAAGGTGCCTCAGTCACAATCACATCTCCATTTTTCACAGCAGGCAGAGGTTCCTCCTCTGCTGATCCACACACTGTAAAATGGGATCCTGGAAATGTTTATAAATTAAAACAAAAGTAATAATTTGAAACTAGAAAGGAAAGTTTAAGTATAACTATAAATTTGTTGAAAGCTATATTTTTGTAAGGGAATGAGTGTGTTCTATGTCCGCATGTTTTGAAACTCAATAATCTTGCTATGGCATGAAAGAGGGCACTGGTATGTTTTTTTTTTTACTATAGTTACATGTAGTAAGTTACTATATTGGCTGGCACAGGAATGAACGAGTAGGTCATAGGTGTGTGCATCGTATCAGGTTGAGAGGTAAAAAATGATTGGTCAAAATCAGTTTTTTTTTTATAGTTACCTTCTGCCACAGGAATGGAAGGATAGGTCAGAAGGTGTGTGTACCTGTGTCTGTGTGGTGGCTGGGGATGATTATGACAATAAAACTTAAACTTTGAAATATATCCACATTTGAAGATTGTACCAATTATAGTCTATGGGGAAAAATGTCCAAAAGTCAGTGATAACACAGTAGGGCTTCCATTGATTCCTTAACTAGGCAATAGCACACTTGTTCTATTTGTCCCTCACATTTGTACTAAGCTTTCTTTGTCTCAGGCCAAAAACTGTGGGAAGATATCAGTCAAAAAAGCAGAAAATAAAACTGAAGAAGAAAAAGAACAGTTCAACAGCCAAATTAATACACAGGGGTCTGGGAAATGGTCTGGGTAACACATACATATAACCAAAACTTAATAAAAATTTACATTTGAGGGTTACCGAAACGACTTTTGGATTCCAGGGTTTCGTTATTGTGAATTTGAGAGTTACCTAAATCACTTTGCATATTGAAGGTTACTAAATTGAAAATTCTGTTACTGAATTGATTGTCATTTCTAAGGGGCTACCAAATCATAAATTCTGAATTTGAGAGTTACCAAAATGTAAAATTTCTTGAGAGAAAAACAAGTCTAAAAAAATGTAAATAATATGAAGCAAATAGTTTTGCCGCATTGAACCATTAGATTCTATTCAAAATGGGGTTGTATTTGCAACCACCACTATATCTCTAGTACTTACTATGCCAGATCATGTAGGATCTTCTTCTTATAGATTTTAAGTAGTCCAATTTTACTTTGTTCTCTCTCTTCTTTTTTCAATCATTTCCTTGGTATGTTCTGTGTAGACGGACATACTCAAATCTTTTCAGGAGGTGGTGGCAATAGATGACAAAGAAAAAAACAGAAAAACATTTAAAAAATGATCATACATGAGCAAACTATGATCTGTACACATATAGATTGGCTGGTGTCTGTACTGGAGTGAGGAGAAATCAGCTACAGAACCTATAGAGCCATAGATTTTGGCACAAAATATCCTATTTTGGTGGGAAAGTTAGTGAACATCTTATTATTACACAGAGGTTAATACAGGGGCAAACAAGATGTTTTTTTTTTTTTTTAAATTGGAGCCAGTTGGACAATTCTAGAATCATATCAGATTTTATAAGTAATGAGATGTGTGGTGTTTAACTCAGTTTATTTGCACAAAACAATATAGACCACCAATCCCACTATACTGTACCTGAAGGTGCCTCTGTTTCCTGGCAGTTCTGTGTGTTTCACAGACTTATCAGCCACGATTCTAACCTGTTAACAATCAGATTCATTAGGTGTTGTGGAGTACTAGAAATATTCATAATTATAACAGGACAATAAGTGAATGGTAATAACAGTTATTACATATTTTATAATTGCATCTAATGTTTTTTCATATATAATGGCTATTATGTGATATGTTATATCAAGATAGATTTACATATTTTCACCATATTACAATAATAAATTAATTCCCATGTCATCACTTGGTTTGGGAACTGTTAATAGCCCTATAAAGCCTTTAAACGGGCAATATCTTACAATACATTGCAGACCTTAATTCAGGGGTAGACTTTTTTTTACATTAGAAGCCAGTTAAGACCATCTTTATGAGCCACTTTTACTTTTGGGTAGCCAGTCCCATAGATATCAATATAAAACCTAAATCCAAGTAGCCAGCAGTAAATTTCTAGTTGGATTGGCTACTTGGCTCATTGGATTTGTCCAGCCCTTCCTTAAGGATCGGTCTATTAATTTATGTTTGTAAGCCACGTGACTTGGAAACTTCTCTAATATCGCATACATTTTAACCCATTGGTTAATAAATCTTCTTGTATATTTTATTAGGGCATTATCATGCATTATAATTAAATTATATTCAGGACCCCCGGTGACCACCTGTCAACCGAGATCATTTTCTCAGGCTTTTTGTCACTAGTGTGATTATACATTAGTACCATGTTATGTACTTTGTCCCAGTACAATATCTGTCATATGGAGAGATGACTAAGTTTCTCACTGGAAAACTTGGATTCACTGAAAATTTTACAGAATAACTGACCTATGTTATCCATCTCTACTGCAGGGATTATTTCAGTAACTTCTATATTAATGTACTAAGGGTCAGTTAATTATCTCCTTTTCAGGCTATGATGTCTCATGTGCTGCAGGTTACTCTGTGATTTAGAATAGTAATGTACTTAACATGCCAGATCCTCTAGGACATCTTCTTAATAATATATGTTAATTCTATTTCAGGAGGTGGTGGCGTAAGACACAAACTGCAAAAAAACCCAACAAATATTAAAAACTTAGCATACAGATTGTAGTTCTGTGTGAAACATGATCTGTACACTCATAGATGTGCTCTGTCTGTATGGAGTGAGGAAGAAATCAGCTACGGAACCTTTAGATCCTATAGAATTTGGTACAAATTCTATATTTGGGTGGTGAAAGGTTTAGTGAACATAAACAGTCAGGTTTTCTATAAAAGTTCTTACCAAACCAAATCAAACTTCTGATTGGTGGGGCAAAATTAACACCATTTTTAACAATAAGAACTTTTATTAATAAGCATGTTAGTCTTATCATTATACATAGTAATACAGGAGCAGATAAATGTTTTTAGAATGGAGCCAGTTGGCCAATTTTAGAACATATCAATGTGGTATTTTAGAACATGAGATGGTTGGTGTTTGCTCGATTTGCACAGAATAAAAAATCAATATAACCACCAATCCACTTACTGTAACCGAGTGCCTCTGTTTCCTGCAGTTTCTGTGTGTTTCACAGACTTATCAGCACGATTCTAACCTGTTAACCGATCAATGCATGTAGGTGTTTTGGAGTACTAGAAATAATTCATATTATAACAGTGACAATAAGTGAATGGTTATAACAGTTTTACATATTTTATAATTGCATCTAATGTTTTTCATAATAATGGCTATTATGTGATATGTGTAATATGACAGAAGATTTACTAATTTTTCACCATATTACATAATAAATGAATTCCTGTCATCACTTGCTTTGGGAACTGTTTTTATTGCCCTATAAAGCCTTTAAATAACGGCAAATCTTACAAACATTGCAGACTTAATTCAGGGGTAGACTTTTTTTTTTACATTAGAAGCCAGTTAGACAGCTTTATGAGTCCACTTTCTACTTTTGGGTAGCCAGTCCCATAGATTCAATATAAAACTCTAAAATCCTAAGTAGCCAGCGAAGTAAATTCTAGTTGGAGTTGGCTACCTGGTCATTGGATTTGTCCCAGCCCTTCCTTAAGGATCGGTCTATTAATTTATGTTTGTAAGCCACTGTGACTTTGGAAACCTTCTCTTAATATCACCATACACTTTTAACCATTGGTTAATAAATGTCATTCTTGTAATATTTTATTAGGGCATTATCATGCATTATAATTAATTATATTAGGAACCCCCCGTGACCCCTGTCAACCGAGACATTTTCTCAGGGCTTTTGTTACTATGGAATACAATTATACCATCTTATTACTTTGTCCCAGTTCAATTCTGTCATATGGGGAGATGACTAAAGTTTCACTGAAACTTGGATTCACTGAAACATTTACAGAATAAACTGAGCTATGTTATCCATCTCTACTGCAGGGGATTAATTTCAGTCAACTTCTATATTAAATGTACTAAGGTCAGTTAATTTAATCTCCTTTTCAGGCTATGATGGTCTCATGTGCTGCAGGTTTACTCAGTGATTTAGATAGTAATGTACTTACTATGTAGGATCCTCTAGGATCATCTTCTTAATAATAGATGTTAATTCTATTTCAGGAGGTGGTGGCAGTAGATCAAAACTGCAAAAAAAAAACCCAGAACAAAATATTAAAACTTAGCATACAGATTGTAAGTTCTGTGTGAACTATGATCTGTACACGTATAGATGTTGCTGCTGTCTGTAGTGGAGTGAGGAGAGATCATCTACGGAACCTTTAGAGCTATAGATTTCGGTACAAAATTTTATTTGGTTTCGGGAGTGAACATTGATTCTTATCATTACACGAGGTTAAAGGGCATCTATAGTGGGAAAATGAACTTTTTTTTCTTTCTTTTCCATGTGTTCTTATAATTTCCCCTACAACCCCCAGAGTGTCTACACTTTTTCAGATTCCCCTCTGTCCTGAGATACCCCAGTTTAGAAGAATACGTGATTGCATTCCCTCTCTCCTACTTGTACTGTCAATCAAATCCCTGTGACTTGATCCCCCTCCCTGCTCTGTAATAAACATAGAGATAACAGCATTAGCAGGGGGAGAAAGGTAGCTTTATGTTTAGCTATAAGGCTGCACTTCACCCCCCTTCTTAATAGCTTTCACTGATTGATGATGTGGTCACAAAGTGAGAGATCGTAACTGTACTGATCTCCTTCTTTCCGTGGCTCCAGACAGCTTGCTTTCTATTGGCCACGGTGCGTGGTGTGTTTTTTCCAGGATTTGAACTTTAACTCCTACTGCACATAAAAAGCTTGTCGGTTAGCCGGAGCTGAGAACTGGGAGGTAACAGAGGGGAGTGGAGAAGGGGGAATGCTTGCCATAGATCTGACACCGTGGTTGAAACAGAGTCAGTGCAGATATAGGATTAAGGCAGCACAGAGTACACATGATTTAACTTTGCAAAGGGGCAATGTGGTTTTTTTCACTATAGATGCCCTTTAACTACAGGGCAGACAAGATGTTTTTTTAAGAATTGGAGCATTTGGACAATTTTAGAATCATATCAGATTGTATAAGTAAATGAGATGTGTGGTGTTTACTCAGTTTTATTTGCACAGAATAAAAGTACAAATATAGACCACCAATCCACTATACTGTACCTAAGGTGCCTCTGTTTCCTGCAGTTTCTGTGTGTTTCACAGACTTATCAGCACCACATTCTAACCTGTTAACAATCAGATTCATTAGGTGTTGTGGAGTACTAGAAATTTCATAAATTATAACAGGACAATAAGTGAATGGTTATAACAGTTAATATTTTATAATTGCATCTAATGTTTTTCTTATATAATGGCTATTATGTGATATGTGTAATATTACAGATAGATTTACATATTTTCATCCTCACCTATATACAATAATACACATGAATTCCCCCATGTCCATGCACTTGGTTTTGGGAACTGTTTAATGCCCTATAAATCCTTTTTACCAGCAATATCTTACAATACATTGCAGACCTTAATTCAGGGGTAGACTTTTTTTACATTGAAGCCAGTTAGCATCTTAGAGCCACTTTTACTTTTGGGTAGCCATTCCCATTGTATCAAATATAAAACTCTAAAATCCAAGTAGCCAGCTGATAATTTCTAGTTGGATTGGCTACCTGGCTCATTGGATTTTGTCCAGCCCTTCCTTAAGGATCGTCTATTAATTTATGTTTGTAAGCCACTGTGACTTGGAAACTTCTCTTAATATCAGCATACATTTTAACCCATTGGTTATAAAATCATTCTTGTATATTTTATTAGGGCATTCATGCAATTAATAATAATTATATTACGGACCCCCGGTGACCACCTGTCAACCGAGATCATTTCTCAGGGCTTTGTCACTAGTGTGATTATACAATTAGTACCGATCTTATGTACTTTGTCCCATACAATATCTGTCGTATGGAGAGATGACTAAAGTTTCACTGGAAACTTGGATTCACTGAAAATTTTACAGAAATAAAACTGAGCTATGTTATCCATCTCTACTGCAGGGATTATTTCGTCAACTTCTATATTAATGTGGAGATTGAAACACAAGTCTTTTATAAAAAATAGTGTGAAAACAGAATAAAAACTTGCTGATACAATGACATGAATACAATGAAAACTTCCTAATACTTCAGTCTCCAATGTATGTTTGTACATGTTAGAGCAGGCCGCATATTTGCGCCCGCTCTAACTGGTCGGGCCACCCGCTTATCGAGGTCTGACGCTGCTGGCTGCGAGGTGAGGGGGGGCCTGTCACTCACTACCTAATGGGGGTCCCTGTCACTTACTACCTAATGGGGGTCCCTGTCACTCACTATCTAACCTGGGGTCCCTGTCACTCACTATCAAACGTGGGTCCCTGCTGTCACTCACTACCTAAATTGGCAGCTACATTTTAGGTTTACCAAAAACAAACTCTAAATTCGAGAGTTACCAAACGATACATTGAAAGGTTACCGAAAATCGGCAGCTACATTTGAGGGTTACCGAAAAATAAACGCTAAATTCGAGGGTTATCGAAATTGCCAGCTACATTCGAGGGTTACCGAACGATACATTTGAGGGTTACTGAAAATGAATGCTACATTTAATGGTTACTGAAAACGAACGCTACATTCGAGGGTTTTGAAAATCGGCAGCTACTTTTGATGGTTACTGAAACCGAACGCTAAATTCAGGGTTACCAAACAATACATTCGAGGGTTACCAAAAAATGAACGCTATATTCTAGGGTTAGCAAACAACTCGTAAATTTGATAGTTAGCTAATTTTCGATAATTATCAAAAATACAGCCATGAGTACTTCCCACAATCTACCTTAATACGGGACCATCAGTTCTCCATCTTTATTCTTCTAACATAGGTTCTTCCATCTTACCATCTTTATCGGCATTTTCAATAGCCACAAAAACTTAATTGGATGGGGTGGGAGATTTCCATTGTTTAGTTTACCCCGTCTGATTCCTTTATTAGCGTTTCTCCATTAAAATATCTGAAAATCAAACTTACCTAACAGTACATGCATTTCATAATCTCGGCAGCCCCAAAGCAGTTCTTATGATTTTTATTCAATAGCTACAAAGATAAAATGATTTGCTACCCCGAAATTTACTAATCATCCAATAGCTGACTGTCGTATAACTGGTTGTTACCCAACATATTGAAATTATTAAGGTGGAACCCCAGTTCCCAATTTAACTCAGGCAGCAGGAAGGCTGCACCCAACCCTAATGGAAGACTACTAGGTCTAACATGGTAGGTCACCTGATAAATATCCCAGTTCAAGGCTGGATATTTAACACGTGGTCCCTGTCGGAAATTCACTATCACATTCTAACAATTACCAACTGCACTTACATCTGTTTACCAACAATGCTAAAAGGGACAGTTTTACTTTGGTAACTTACTTTATATATTAAGGATTTTGTAGATATTTAAATTTTTATGGTGAATGTCGTTTCTTGGATTCTGATTTCTAAGCTCATCTTCAGTAGTAATATCCATTAGCAACTAAAGAAATAGGAAAATGAGAGCAATACATTAATTAAATACATTATCTTTAGATTTAACTGACCAGGATGGATTAACAAAGCTTAAACAAGGATATATAAGTATAAATAAAAATTATGGGCCATATTTATAAAGGCACGGTATCTTTATCTTATAACTGAGGCCAGATGGAAGTGCGATACTGATAGTACATGTTCTACTCATACATATATCTATAGGGGAACAATAAACAGGATTTGAGGCATTTTGCATGTTGCTGGTTCTGACCATAGATTTGAACACATATATAGACGTGATTATGTCTGTACCAGGGTGGAAAGAAACCAACCAAGGGACCTAGAGGGATGTTTATTTTGATACAGTCTCCTTTTTGTTATATGGAAGTTAATAAAGGGCCCAATCCCCTTATACTGTACTTGTTGGGTCCCTGTGTTCTTCTTTTGGTTCCCAGAATCTGTCACTAGGCTCCTCCTTCAAAAAATGAAAACATGAGTAATTTAGAATAATAATAACTGTACATCTTATATTTATATATATAATGGGTCAAATGTTCAGGGGTTAATCCCATGTAGCATTATAACCATTGTAATGTTATAGAAATATTTACTGCACAATTAAACCATATTACAATAATGAATGAATTCCTATATCATGTAATAGGATTGGAATAGGAATGTAATACCCTATTGATAGGGAAATATTGCAATATATAATAGCCCATAAGGACTGGTCCATCCGTTTGTTTATTTATTTATAGACCCTGATCATCCCTGGGGTAATGGACTTACCATGCGCCTTGTCTTGGGGTTCTTTTTTCGTTTTTTCTCCTTTTTTTCGGGATTTTCTAGCAAATTAAAACAAACAGTAAATTATAGTCTAATTACATATTGTTTCCATGTTAACAGTAATCTCGTTATAATAATGTTATGTTGTTGGTAATCTCAGTATTACCCCACGATCTCTACACACACATAGAAATGTGTTTACAGATCCTCAGATAGATATTGGATGTTCCTGTTTTGTATAAAATCACCCCAATTTGCAGTTTCAAGTATAAGCCACTAACAGTTACCGTAAGGAAGAAATCACTGTGGGGTGTTTACATGGCCAAAGGGATATAAATAAACATACATACATACATAAAGACCTTTAATGGGCACCTTCTGCTTACATGTAGGTCTATAACAGTTTATAGGGAGTGATAAGTAGATCCATCCTGCAGTGCTGACATTTTACTGGGAAACTCTATGGTATGTGATGTACATTTGCATTGTGTTTGCTCTGTTTGGTTATATATAATAGTAATACAATGATAACATAGACCATCCATCCCACTATACTTTACCTAAAGGTGCCTCAGTCACAATCACATCTTCATTTTTCACAGCAGGTAGAGGTTCCTCCTCTGCTGATCCACACACTGTAACAATGGGATCCTGGAAATGTTTATAAATTAAAACAGGAAAGTTAATAATTTGAAACTAGAAAAGGAAAGTTTAAGTATAAACTTAAAATTTGGCTTGAAAGCTTATATTTTGTAAGGGAATGTGTGTGTCTATGTCGCATGTTTTGAAACTCAATAATCTTGCTATGGCAATGAAAGAGGGCACTGGTATGTTTTATTTTTTACTATAGTTACATGTAGTAAGTTACTATATTGGCTGGCAAAGGAATGAAAGAGTAGGTCAATAGGTGTGTGCATCTGTATCAGGTTGAGAGGTAAAAAATGATTGGTCAAAATCAGTTTTTTTTATTATAGTTACCTTCTGCCACAGGAATGGAAGGATAGGTCAGAAGGTGTGTGTACCTGTGTCTGTGTGGGGGCTGGGGATGATTATGACAATAAAACTTAAACTTTGAAATATCCACATTTGAAGATTGTACCAATTATAGTCTATGGGGAAAAATGTCCCAAAAGTCAGTGATAACACAGTAGGGCTTCCATTGATTCCTTAACTAGGCAATAGCACACTTGTTCTATTTGTCCCTCACATTTGTACTAAGCTTCTTGGCTCAGGGCCAAAAACTGTGGGAGGAGATACAGTCAAAAAAAACAGAAAAATAAAACTGAAGAAGAAAAAGAACAGTTCAAGCCAAATTAATGACACAGGGGTCTGGGAAATGGTCTGGGTAACACATACATATAACCAAAACTTAATAAAAAATTAAATTTGAGGGTTACCGAAACCGACTTTTGGATTCCAGGGTTATCGTTATTGTGAATTTGAGAGTTACCTAAATCAACTTGCATATTTGAAGGTTACTAAAATCGAAAATTCTGTTACTGAAATTGATTGTCATTTCTAAGGGCTACCAAAATCATAAATTCTGAATTTGAGAGTTACCAAAATGTAAAAATTTCTTGAAGAAAAAAAACAAGTCTAAAAAATGTAAATAATATGAAGCAAATAGTTTGCGCATTGAAACCATTAGATTCTATTCAAAATCGGGTTGTATTTGCAACCACACTATATCTCTAGTACTTACTATGCCAAGATCATGTAGGATCTTCTTCTTAATAGATTTTAAGTAGTCCAATTTTACTTTCTGTTCTCTCTCTTTTTCAATCATTTCCTTGGTATGTTCTGTGTAGACGGACATACTCAAATCTATTTCAGGAGGTGGTGGCAATAGATGACAAAGAAAAAAACAGAAAAACATTTAAAAAATGATCATACATGAGCAAACTATGATCTGTACACATATAGATGTGCTGGTGTCTGTACTGGAGTGAGGAAGAAATCAGCTACAGGACCTATAGAGCCATAGATTTTGGCACAAAATATCCTATTTTGATGGAAAGTTAGTGAACATCTTATTATTACACAGAGGTTAATACAGGGGCAGACAAGATGTTTTTTTTTTTAAAAATTGGAGCCAGATGGACAATTCTAGAATCATATCAGATTTTATAAGTAAATGAGATGTGTGGTGTTTACTCAGTTTATTTGCACAGAATACAATATAGACCACCAATCCCACTATACTGTACCTGAAGGTGCCTCTATGGGGAAAAATGTCCCAAAAGTCAGTGATAACACAGTAGGGCTTCCATTGATTCCTTAACTAGGCAATAGCACACTTGTTCTATTTGTCCCTCACATTTGTACTAAGCTTCTTGTCTCAGGGCCAAAAACTGTGGGAGGAGATACAGTCAAAAAAAGCAGAAAAATAAAACTGAAGAAGAAAAAGAACAGTTCAAGCCAAATTAATGACACAGGGGTCTGGGAAATGGTCTGGGTAACACATACATATAACCAAAACTTAATAAAAATTAAATTTGAGGGTTACCGAAACCGACTTTTGGATTCCAGGGTTATCATTATTGTGAATTTGAGAGTTACCTAAATCAACTTGCATATTTGAAGGTTACTAAAATTGAAAATTCTGTTACTGAAATTGATTGTCATTTCTAAGGGCTACCAAAATCATAAATTCTGAATTTGAGAGTTACCAAAATGTAAAAATTTCTTGAAGAAAAAAAACAAGTCTAAAAAATGTAAATAATATGAAGCAAATAGTTTGCGCATTGAAACCATTAGATTCTATTGAAAATCGGGTTGTATTCGCAACCACACTATATCTCTAGTACTTACTATGCCAAGATCATGTAGGATCTTCTTCTTAATAGATATTAAGTAGTCCAATTTTACTTTCTGTTCTCTCTCTTTTTCAATCATTTCCTTGGTATGTTCTGTGTAGACGGACATACTCAAATCTATTTCAGGAGGTGGTGGCAATAGATGACAAAGAAAAAAACAGAAAAACATTTAAAAAATGATCATACATGAGCAAACTATGATCTGTACACATATAGATGTGCTGGTGTCTGTACTGGAGTGAGGAGGAAATCAGCTACAGAACCTATAGAGCCATAGATTTTGGCACAAAATATCCTATTTTGGTGGAAAGTTAGTGAACATCTTATTATTACACAGAGGTTAATACAGGGGCAGACAAGATGTTTTTTTTTTTAAATTGGAGCCAGTTGGACAATTCTAGAATCATATCAGATTTTATAAGTAAATGAGATGTGTGGTGTTTACTCAGTTTATTTGCAAAGAATACAATATAGACCACCAATCCCACTATACTGTACCTGAAGGTGCCTCTGTTTCCTGCAGTTCTGTGTGTTTCACAGACTTATCAGCCACGATTCTAACCTGTTAACAATCAGATTCATTAGGTGTTGTGGAGTACTAGAAATATTCATAAATTATAACAGGACAATAAGTGAATGGTAATAACAGTTATTACATATTTTATAATTGCATCTAATGTTTTTCATATATAATGGCTATTATGTGATATGTATAATATTACAGATAGATTTACATATTTTCACCATATTACAATAATAAATGAATTCCCATGTCATGCACTTGGTTTGGGAACTGTTTAATACCCTATAAAGCCTTTTAACGGGCAATATCTTACAATACATTGCAGACCTTAATTCAGGGGTAGACTTTTTTTTACATTAGAAGCCAGTTAGACATCTTTTACTTTTGGGTAGCCAGTCCCATAGATACGTATGAATATAATACTCTAAAACCCAAGTTGCAGGCACTAAATTTCTAGTTGGATTGGCTA